>VZTB01001198.1:44047-77737 GCA_013397245.1 Thryothorus ludovicianus
CCCGGAGAGGGACAGGTTGGAGAGCACCGGGCCAAGGGAGGCGAGCGGAGGAGAAACCGGCTGAGCACTGGGGGAGCGTGACCAGACTGGTCTGCCTCCGGCTCTGTGCTGAAGGGAGAACAGAAAATGAACTGCAGAAAGAGGGAAAAGTTGTGGTTTCAGCCGGCTGGGGCAGGGCTCGGGTCTGTGCGCGGCACGGCCAGGGGAGGCTCTGGGAAGTGCGCTGGGATGGGGGGGCTGGGCTGAGCAAAACCACAGCGCAGGGGCTGCTGGCCGAGCACCTGTCCCGAAGTCTGAGATGCTCCTGTGATCCAGAGGGGGAGAGAAAACAATCGCCAGGGCTGGGTTGTGGCTGCAGGGACACGAAGCTCACCTGTCCTCTCGGTCTTCTGATCTTTGGAAGATGGTTCTTACTTTCCTCTAGAAAGGCAATTTCAGAACTGCTCAGTCTTTTGATAATTGAAGAGTTTGGGTTTCAGGTTTGGGGGTTTTTGCTCTGAGCTTCTTTTTCTGTAATACCAAATTTTATATTTTCCATAGAAGATTTATAAACACAAACTGCAGCTGGTGCTGCTGTGACCAAGAATCAGTGGGAGGAAAGGATGTGCTNCTGGAAAGGCCTGAGGGGTGTGGGGAGGGCAGGGGCTGTGCTCAGGGGTGCTGGGTTGGGGTCTGCAGGGTGGGAAGCACAGAGCTGATCCTTCTCAGGAGCAGAGAAGGAGCTTTCAGGACACGAGGTTGGATGTGAACAGGGGGCAATGAGTGCCAGCTCGCTGCTCAGGGGGCTTAGGGGAGAGCAGAGGGGTGTGTGCTGCAGCTGCACACTCTGCCTGGGGACACCCTGGTCCTCAGCCCCTCCGAGGCCAGGTGACCTGGCAGCTCCCCCAAACAGTGACATCAGAAACCCCATATGAAGCAACAGCCTGGGACTAGGACTAACAATAGGATCCTTCTTCTTCTTCTTCTTTTTTTTTTTTTTTAAATTTATTTTCAAAAAAATTGCCCAGATGAAGTTAAACCCCAGAATTCACCAATCTCAGATGAATCCCCAGGAGCAAGCCCTGTTGTTGAGGGACAGTCACAGGCTCACTCCAAACTCAAACAGCAACTTTGGACAAACACTCCATCAAAAACTGGCTGATTCTTGCTTGGCTCCTAATCCTCCCTGAGCTGTTTCCCTGTTGCTAATCTCTCCCAGGAACCATTAATAAATCTTTCCTGGTTTGCAACGTTAATTCTGGACAAAGGCACCAGGAACCAGCAGTGCCTGGGCCTGTGTCCCTGTTGTTTGCATGCTCTGCAGGAAGATTGTTTGGCTTTTAATGAGGCTAATTAAAAAGAAACAAAAAATAATAAATCAATCCCATTAATCTGTAATAAATGGAAGTGCTACGATCCTTCCCAAAGCAGTTGGGACTGCCAGCTCCCGACAAGCTGCAATACAAAATCACTGTTATTATTATTTAGAACGACTCAGTGGTGCTCCACAATGCCACAGAGATGCTTCCCTGCTCATCCATGGACTCCCTTGGAGCAGGGGGGTCCTGCTGAAGCTCGTCCCACACACATCCCTGGGCATCTCCTCGTGTTCTGCTTTCTTGGTTCATGGCTCTGCCTGCCCAGCCGGGGTCCCTGGGCTGCAGGTGAGCATCATTTCCCACCCCAGGGCTCAGCAGAACTCATTCCAGCCTGCTGGAAGGGGTGGATGTGTTCCTAAAATTAACCTGGAAATACTATTTTGATAGGCCACTGACAGCTCCAGCGGAACCAAATTACCATTTGGAATTACCATGAGATAATTTGCCTCATTTACTATTTAAAGATAGGAGAAAAAAAAAAACCCTCCTTCTTCCAGACTACTGCAGTGGAGAAATGTTCAGGCGTAGATGATGTCTCAAAACATATCATTAAAGCTTTAAATAAATGTATGATGACATCTCAGGGTAAGAAATACTTCCTTTGTATTTCAGATAGGAGCCAGCCAGGTCCTTTTCAAAGTCATTTTTTAATAAACAAAGGATATTCCTCTTGTTTTTCCAGACACGCAACTTACAATATTTGGAGTTGTAAGTATGTAATTTAAATTCTTTCACACAGAATGGATTTAAAACTCATCTTCCTTAGAGATGCCTTTTACTTGCCAAAAGGTAAATGCCTCTGTCTGCTGCTTTTTGTCTTTTTAACTTGAAATGCTGCAGAGCTGCCCCGGTCCCACCCTGCAGATTGTAATGTTTGCAAAAGGGAGGAGATGAGAATTATCCCTTTCTCACTGCCATTAATTACGAGGATTAAACACCAAGGCTGCTACACAACATCACAAAGGAAAGAAAAATACGAGTTGGAGGAGCCAAGTTCTGCATTTGCTGCTTCACTGACAAGAGCACAGACATGGCAGGAGCACATCCTGCAGCTCTGGTCCTGCTCCTGGTGCAGCTGGGACTCAGAGCAGCAGGTCCATGTTCTCCCTGCATGGTGCTGATGGTGATGGTGATGATGGTGGTGGTGATAATGGTGACAATGGTGACAATGGTGATGGTGGTGATGGTGGTGATGGTGGTGGTGATGGTGATGGTGGTGATGGTGATGGTGGTGATGATGGTGATGGTGGTGGTGATGGTGGTGATGGTGGTGATGATGATGGTGGTGATGATGGTGATGATGGTGGTGATGGTGGTGGTGGTGATGATGGTGATGGTGGTGATGGTGATGATGGTGATGGTGGTGGTGATGCTGATGCTGGTGATGGTGGTGGTGCTGATGTTGGTGATGCTGTTGATGGTGGTGATGGTGGTGATGGTGGTGATGGTAGTGGTGGTGATGGTGATGATGGTGATGGTGCTGATGGTGGTGGTTGGTTTGGTTGTCATCGTGGTCCCCAGAGAGCATCTCCCACCCTGGGCACAGCCTCGTGCCATGGCTGGGGTTTGTTTCCCAGGAAAGTGGCTCCTCTCACAGGGGGGGTCCCCTCTGCCTGAGCCCCCCAGGGCTGGGGCTTTCCTACCNCTGTTGATGGTGGTGATGGTGGTGATGGTAGTGGTGGTGATGGTGCTGATGGTGATGGTGCTGATGGTGGTGGTTGGTTTGGTTGTCATCGTGGTCCCCAGAGAGCATCTCCCACCCTGGGCACAGCCTCGTGCCATGGCTGGGGTTTGTTTCCCAGGAAGGTGGCTCCTCTCACAGGAGGGGTCCCCTCTGCCTGAGCTCCCCAGGGCTGGGGCTTTCCTACCCCCAGGATGGTGGGAGATCCCTTCCCAGTCTCTGCTGGTTTGGTGGGAGAAGCTCTCACTGTTGCTCTGGGCTGCCTCACGCTCTGTCGCAGCTTGTAATTAAAAATGAAATATTTGGGCCAAGTGCTTAAATTAAGAACACATTTTTGATCGCTAGCAACACTGAGGAGAGCCCGGGAGACCCTGGCAGGGCAATCAGTGCCTCTCCACTCCCACTGGAGAGGAGCCTTGAGAGAAGAAGCGTGTTCACTCCAGAGGGTTTTTTGGTGCAAAAATGCAATTATAGGGTATGAAAGGAAATGTTTAGAAACATGCAAAGTGGGAATGAGCCAGGAGCCTCCTTCACCACAGGACAGGGAAGGCAGAAAGGGTGTCCCAGACATGACACCTCTAACACGTCCCCATCCCTGGCAGCAGCTCCCATCAGTGGTTTCATTCTCCTCCTCCCATCTACCTCTCCTGGCTGCTGTTCCAGGCTCATCCCTTGGCCTCAGCGAGCTCCCAGCTGCTCAGAGCTTGGGAATCTGGGTGGGTCCTCTCCCTCTTGGCAGTGAACTTGCACAGCTAAGCACAAACAAGAGGAAAGCACCTTCATGGTCCAAGCGAGCTGCTCTTGTGTGCCGGGGCCTCCAGCAGGGCTTTGCTTCCCACCTCCCTCTCTGCCTCTGAGCATCCCTGGAGCTGGCTTAGAGCAGAATCCTGGGGTGCTGTGGCAGCTTTCCACGGTCAATCTCAACACCAAACCAACCTCTTCCAGGAGGGTGGGGAGAATTATGAATCCTCGCGTGGGGGCTGAGAAGGCTCCGCCACGCTCCCAGCGCTCCTGTCCAAAATCCAACAGAGGGGCACCAACCCTGGGAGCCTGGAGAAGCTCTGTGCAGCCAGAGCTGGTGGAGAAGGGTGACCCACACGTGGGCAGGGCTGCCTGCACGTCCCTGGAGAGCTGGGATGACACAGATGACACAGGGCTGTTTGTCTTGGACGTGCTGGGATTGACCGGAAAACGGCGCCGACCTCTTGAGCAACACCGGGGGTTTTTGGCCGGCTGGGCAGGGGCTCAGCCTGTGCTGAGTTTATAGGATCTGATTTCCAAGATAGCAAAAACAAAACAATCCCTCTCCAATGGAGTCGCTGGCTGGAGCCACCCCTGCCACGGAGGCAGGAACAGCCCGCTGGTGTCATTAAAGGTTAAATTACAACAAATCACATTCCTCATCCACAGGCTGTGCACACACGTTATTTAATGAGTATTTAGTTTATGGAATTACTTTTATTGGTAGTTAACTGTGTAGTGGTCTCCGTGGGACATCTGGTGCACCATTTGAAAGGAATATTCTTCAACCCTTGCTGAGTGAAATTGTTTTTGTAGACAAGTGGAGGCTTTGGGGCCATTAAGAAGATAAAACGTAGATTGTTTGCAGAGGGTTTTTATTTTATTTTAATGGCTTTTGAAGAGAGGAGCTTTTATTATTTTATTTGTCTATTGTCAGCAGGCAGAAGGGCTGGGAAGAGGCACAGATGTTCCTTTTGCTGTTGGCTGGGCCAAGCCCCAAACCCAGGGCAGAGGGTTTGAACCTCTCTCTGAAACTGCTGTAACATTTTCCAAACCTTGAAACAGCTCCTCTGCTCACCAGTGTCTCAGTAAAACCACTGAGGGCTGGGGTGGGACTCCCTGTATAATAATGTAAAAGCTTCACAGTGGATGAGACAAGGGCTGTGTACAAACCAGAGAAAATGAAGGGCTTTGTGCTTCCTTCCAGAGATGGGAAAATCACAGATGGATCCCAAACTTCCAGCTCTCAGTTCATCCAGACCACAAAAGAAAACAGCCAATCTCCAGTTTGGGGCGTGGTAGGCTGTTATGGGCATTGGGACACCTTTGTCCTCAAAAGCAAATCCTCTAAAGAAAACAGCAGCATTAATTTCCAGTAGCTAATGAGTTGCTACAGGAGTTCATTGAACATCATGTCCCTCCCTGGAGGAGGCTGCCTGGCTCCTCTGTGTCTGCAGGAACACTGATTTCAATTATTTACAGGAAATTCTACAATCCTGGGTGCTGTTTGCTCTTACAATGGCACATCTTGCCCCAGGGAAAACCACAGGCTCACCCAGGCTGGGAAGTGAGGGTTTTAGTAGGGAGATAAGGTGGAACTGTTAAAGGAGGTAGGGATGGATGCTTGTGTATCCTGGGGGCACGTTATGGGTCAGATCAGGATTTGGGAAGGACTTGGATGGCATTGGAAGTGCCAAGGGGTCAGTTATGGGATGAAGGAGAATTCCTCTTCCCCTTCCCCTTCCNTTTGCTGTTTTATTCCAGCACCTCTCTGCAATTTGATTTTTGGGAAATGCCCTCACGTATCAGGACTGCCAAGGGAAGAAAAGGAAAGGGAGTGAACGTGTCAATCCCAAACTGTTTTTCAGACTGGAAATTGTTAATTAATAGGCACAAATAAATTGGGATGGTCAAAAGCAAACTGCAGAGTGGTCAGGTGTGTGTGAGCACAATGTCAGCCAGTGGGGAAGATCCTTCCACTTCCCAGGCACCTTTTGGTGTACCACTGCCCTGCTCAGCTTTTCCAGAGGTTTTTTTAGTGTGTGTGTGTGTTTGTTTTTCCATTTCCTGCTCATATTAATCTCTGCTGTCACCAGGGTCACCTTAGCCTTGGCTCTGTGCTGGCCACAGATCTGGTGGCAATAACTCTTCTGGGGGGGTGTCTCTGTGGACACAGGATTGGGCAATAAAAGTAAAGATTTTGGAACACAGCACTCATGTAGGGACTTGTCCAATAGCTTACTCTGCAATAAATTAAAGAAGAAAACAACAAAAACATGGAGGAGCTGGGAAGGACCTCGAGAGAGCAACAGCTCCATTCCTAAGGGTGCCAGGCTGGATGTGGCTGCAGGATTGGGGTGATCACACCCAGACTCATCACCTGCCACCTCCTCTGCCTTTCTGACCTCCAAACTATTTGGACCTTAACTTCTCATCAACTTCGCTTCCCATTTTCTCCCTTCTTTGGAAAGCAGCACCAACGTTGAGGTTTTTCAGCAGTAGAACGTAAACCAAGGAGAATCCGTGAATCCCTTGCAGTAACAGAATTCCTGCTGAGCCTGGGAGCGTTCTGTTTTCAGCACCATCGTGTGTCCAGATCAAATTAAAATGGGATTATGGCACTGGGACCCCATGTAGGTTCAAATATCTCGGTGTGAAATGCCCCCAGCATTTTAAACATGAATTCCTGTGCCAGAGCAATGGTCTTGGGCTGAGGCTGCCTCCAGTGCTGCTGTAGGGGTCAGTTCTGCTGGGTTCATCTCACTTCACACCAGAAAACTTCCTGTCCTTCTGGAGAGCCAGAAAACAGTCAGGATAATTTTAATGGGGCTCAGAAGGAGGGGTCTCTTACCAGCAGAAAATTCAGCTGCTTTTCAGCTCTATCCTTCCTTGACTTCCTGACTTGACTTTGCCATCACCACCGAGTGAGACCAAGGGGAGCCTGGGCTGCAGGTTTGGTGTTTAATCCCTGTTTTCCTCTCCTGGCACCTCCAGGAGTGGAAAACATCTCTGACCTTGTTTCTCTCCATATTTTCAAGCCTGGAGAAGGACACAGGTAGAGTGTCCCCCCAAGCCCCTCATGCTGGATGCAGAAAGCCCTGGAGAGAGCTGGTGCCAATTTTACCACAAGTTCCTGCAGCAGAAATAGATCTTCCTGAGCTCATATTTAAATCTTAGCAAATTATATCTCAGGCTAAAGTATTTATTCAAGTGCCGTGGGGGAATTTCAGGCTGGCTGTGTACCTCATCACAGGAGATGGGCTGGAAATTACAGTCATTTGGAAAGAACATGGATTTGAATCCTGGGGCCCGTGGTGAAAGTCAGTGCACAGTGAATTATTCCACTCAATTCCTGTTCACACATGGATTCAGCTGGAGCCAAAGCCATTTCCAGAGAATCCCATTTCTTCAGTGAGCTACAAGGGCTCTTGGGAGGGGTTTGTGCTTGTCCTTGTGTTTTTCATTCCTCTGCCCTTGCTGCTCATCCAGAGGCAAATGCCAGTGAGGTGCATTTGTTTGTTTGCTGTGTGCAATAACCACAGAGAAGGATTTTTTCGTGCTGCCATTGGTAGCTGGGCTTCTGTGATGGTGGGAAGCAAACAGCTGAGGAGCCCTTGCCATTTGTGTCCTGCCTGGTGGAACTGCTGCTGTGTGGGGCTGTTTCATATTTAAATAAGGAACTGTTGGGGAAACTCTTTAATTGGCAGTGAGAGAAGGCCCAGCTGTTCCTGCAAACTGCTGGAATTCTCTTTGCTTTCTGCTGCTCCTGATGTTCCCCTGGGTCACCCTGCAGCCATCTCTGAAGGTCACAGTGATGGCAGAGGGACACTCTGGGCTCACAGGGGTGAGGGACCTGCCCTTGGCACAGCTGCTGGGCTCACAAAGGGGTCCCCTCCCCTCGCTCCCTCCTGTGCTCCAAATCTGCTGAAGGAAGTGGGATCCTGTCCCTGACACAGAAAATGGCTCTTTGGGGGTTCAGAGGTTGGTCTGCACCTCCCTCATGGGATTTGCAGCTGCCTGAGCTCAGGGAAGGCACCAGCTGGCTCAAGCACTTCGAGAGTCAAAAATAAATCATAGGGGGAAGCAGGTGATGAGCAAAACCCTGTTGACTAGCTGGAAGTGATCACCTTCTCCATCAGATCTGGGAAACCAGGGGTGTTTGTTCTCCTCCTCCAGCCTGGCACTGCACTGTGTGGGTTGGATGGGGCCTCCTGCAGTTTCCAAATCACAATTTTTGGTGTTTTTCACTGCACAGAACATGAACATTCAGTCCATGCACCCAAAATGAGCTCAGAACAGCAAGTTTTCCACTTGGCCATGGTGTGGGTGCCCTGTTGGCTCTGACTGTCACACTCTGAGAGCTCTTAAAAACATCTGTGAACCAAATGGCTCAAAGAACAGGAGGAGAAAAGCCTCAATTTTAGTTGTGGTTAAAGCGCACTCTTTTTGTTGCGTGGGTTTTCCACAGGACAAATGTGAAGGGTCTGTTTTGAGGAAAAGGTGGAAAATGAATATTTACCCTGCACTCAATGGCTGCCCATCTTCCCCATCACACTGTGAGCTGTGATTGCAGCTATTGCTGAATTCCCAACTTATTCATGACATGCAGATTGCAGGGCAATAATTACAGCTGAGGTTGCTGTCATTCTGCTGGATCCCTGAGGATCCACATCTCCTAAGGGCTGGAATTTTTTGCTCATATGGCAACGTTTGGCTTTAGCTGGAGACACAGTTAAGTAAGGGAAGCTCAGGTGCAAAATGTCCTTGAAAACAAGATGACAACTGAGCTCTTTCTTTGCCTGGCCTGAGCTTGTCCCATTATATTCTGGATGTTCTTGTGGGAGCTGGCACAAGCTCCAAGAGGCATCAACAATACAAAAATATCTCTGGGCTTGGCCACAGCCCTGTAGTTGTTTAGGAGCCTGCTGGAGTGTGGGTGATGGTGGAGAGGAAGGGCTGGACATGGCCAGAGTGGGAGGCTGGGGATTCCTTAATTTCTGCTCATGGTGGGATCTCACATCAGCAGCTTCTTGTGTTAATAATGACAGAAAGGTTACAGTGCAGGAAGGGACATTAGAAGGAGAGGACAAGAGGAAATGGCCTCGAGCTGCACCAGGGGAGGGTCAGCTTGGACATCAGCAGGAATTTCTCCATGGAATGGGTGGTCAGGCATTGGAAGGGGCTGCCCAGAGAGGTGGTGGAGTCCAATCTCTGGGGGTGCCCAAGGGATGCCTGGATGTGGCACTCAGTGCCCCTTCCCTTCCCTTCCCTTCCCTTCCCTTCCCTTCCCTTCCCTTCCCTTCCCTATTAAATATTTACTCTCACTTTTGGAGTCAGATATTATGCACAAACCTGATTTTATCTGAAGTCATTAAATTCGTACTTTAAAGCCCATTTTTAATGTGCCCCGGTGGGGACATTAAAAGAACATTTTGTGGAGTTGATAGAGCTGTATCTCTGTGCTGCAAGCAATAGAAGGAGGGCTCAGGCCAGGAGCTGGGGACACAAACAGGCACATTTTAAACACAGAAAGGGTCAGAGTTAAATGTTTAAGAAGAAAAGCAGCAGCTGCTTGAAAGGAATAAGGTGAGTTTGACTCCAAATATAGTTTTTTTAAAAGAATCTTTGTCTTTTGCAGAAGCTGTGATCCAGAATGACAACTTCCCAGGCTCTAAGATGTTCCAAACAAACAATATTAATCCCTGGGAAAAAAAAAAAATCCCCCTCTCTTGCAGGTGCCCTCTGCAAATTGAATTCACAGCCCTGAAAACCCAGAGCTGATGCCAAGCATTTTAATCTTACCAGAAGTAAACAGTGAGCACCAATTTACATAAAAATCGACGTGTAAAATTATTTCAGTGTTAACATTGTGACACTGTGAGTGTGCTGGGTGACTTTGAGGCCTCTGGGTGCTCTTTAAGTGGATGCTGCTGCCTCAGGGGAGGCAGGTCGTGGTTCTTTACAGAGGTTTGTAGGAAATTACCTGGGGAGAAAAAGCCAGGAAAAATGGAAAAACCCCAAAGGAAAATGGAATGGAAAGGGGAGGGGGTTCTTCAAGGGGAGTTGTTCCTGGCAGGGTGATTTGAGGAGGATGGGAGGTTTGGGATGCTCCCCGTGCCTGCTGGAGCTCCCAGGGCACAGGTCCCAGTGGGTGACACTTGCTGGCACTGAGGGTCCCCAGTGTTTGCTCACTGACTTCCCTTCGTGCTGCTCTCCCTCAGCTCATTTCCCCAGTGTTGTCTGAGAAGTCTCTGAGAAGGAAAATGGGAGTAGAACTCGTCTGTGAGGGCAGAGAGTGAATTCAAGAGCAGCCCTTGTGGGAAGGGGCCCTGGCAGCAGGAGCGGCTGGAGCTCAGCTGGGCCTGGCCTGGGGAGTGTCACTCATTGCAAAGCTCTGAATTATCAAACCTCCAGTCCTCTTATTGGATGAAATATTTCAGCTTGTGGTGAGAAGAAGCTCAGGGAAGATGTTTTAATGGCTGCTTCTGATCTGAAAACCAAATATTCCCTGAATTGCTGCCCACACCGAGGAAAACATCCCTGAGCTGTGCTGGCATTTAATGCATGAGGATGTACTGAAGTTTATCCAAGCACAGAGTCTGCATTTTCAGACCTTTGGAGATTACTTTTATCTTCTTTCCACTATTAAATATAGCTCAGCTCTGCTGTACTTTCCCACGAATAAAATTTGCTGGCGATTACTTCTAGGAATCATCCATGGAGTATTTTTAAGGAGCTGCTCAGCCGTGTGTTTGTGCTAGATGGGATCAGTGTTGTGTAATCCACAGTGTTCCCTCTGCACTGTGATTATTTTTTGGCTGGTTTATGTGGGAAGAAACCTTCCCTGCTTCACCACTTTGCCTGTCTTTTAAATCTGAAATTGTGGTGGAGTTTTGGAGAGGAGATGGTTGAGTGGAGAATGCAGGGACTCTTCATCAGGAATTGTAAGGACAGGATGGGGAGAATGGGCTCAGACAGAAAGAGATCAGCTTTGGATGGGATGTTAGGAATGAATTCTCCCTATGAGGGAGCTGGGATGGAATTCCCAGAGCAGCTGTGGCTGCCCCTGGATCCCTGGAAGTGTCCCAGGCCAGGCTGAACTGGGCTTGGAGCAGCCTGGGACAGTGGGAGGTGTCTCTGCCACAGCAGAGGTGGCACTGGGTGATCTTTGAGATCTCTTCCAACCCAAACCCTTCCATGACTCTTTAATTCTCTTACCTGGAGCTGTGGAGCTTTTCCCACAGCTGGGAGGGATGAGGTCAGAGATGGGGAGAGGGGCTCACCTGGTGATTTCTCAGGCTGGAGGTGCTCTGGGTGGTGTGAAGTGTTGATTTGTGTCTGGGGGATCAGCACCTGGTACCTGTATCAGCAGAGAAAGGGCAGGGGAGGGGGAGCAGCTCCTCATCCCTGCTGGGGGAAAGTTGCTCAGCTCCTCCCAAGGAGAACCACCAAGAGAGGAGGAATCACACATATGCAGTGCCAAATGGCATATGATGACTCAAGGGAAAAAAAAAAATCACACTTTTTATTACCCAGATTCATCTCCCTGTGCCTGACAAGCACCACCAGATGCTCCCCTCCTCAGTTGCTTTATTGGATTCTGGGACATCCTCGTAATTGCAGTAAGTGGGAGATGATTCCCCAGCAGCTGGCATGTGTTCAGACTGATCCTGGGCTCCTGTCAATCCACTTAGGCAGAGCACAGACGTGCTCCTGTGCTGGCAGAGGCAGCCTGGAAACTCTAAAGCACCATTTGATGCTGTTTTATTTCCTTTGAGTTGCAGCTGAATGACTGACACCGATGGATCTCCTGCAGGCTGGACAGCTGAAGGTGGGGAGGCATTGCCCAGATTTCACCCATTTCCAAGGATGGGCAGGAAAACAGTCCCAGCTCCCCCAGCCTTGCCCCCAGGCTCTATTTTGGGAGCTGCTGGAATGTTATCCCAGCACAAGCTGTCCCTCAACTCATAGAAGTGCATTTAACATGTAAAGCTCAAACGAAATCTTTGAATAGATTAAAATTGCTTCTAATTTTTAGTTTGAGTTCAGAAGGTCTCCTGCTCTCTTTGGGGCTGGTGGCAGATATTGATGAGCAGCTCTTGGGCATCATTTAATGGACAAGGGAGTCCTGCCTCGTGGGTTTCCCTGGTCAGCTCAGAGTGAGGAAAAGAGAGGAGCAAAACCAGCTAAAAGCAAATATTTCAAGAATTGCTCCAAAGCTGCTGTTTTCATTCCGGGTAGGAATGAAAATATAGGATTTAGGCAGTTAAAAAAAATATTTTCCCTACTTCTTTCCTCCAAGTAGTCTGGCAGGGTTTGGCCCAACAGGAGTTGATGCTGGCATGTGGTCAGCAGAGCTGGCAGCTTCTGTTTTTCAGGCACAGCTTTGGAGAGGGAGCCTTTGGAGGGACACGATGGTGCAAAAGGGTCTGTCTGAATGAGAGAATGAAATAGTTCCCAGCTTCAGGAATTCTGCTGGGTGTTGAATAGCAGGGAAAAGGGATTCTCCAGGCCTGCAGGGCTCCAGCAGTGTCTAGACTTGGTAATGCAGTGGTGCAAAACCACCCTCCTTGAACTCCTGCCACGGCCTCTCAGCATCCTGTAAATGGGATTGGAGAAACTTCCCAGTGCCAAAGCCTCAGTCATGTTAATGAGCCCCCAGTTCCTGCCAGATTTGGCAACTCAGCCCACTAAACTGGTGAACTTGCAGCAGGTGGGAGAAAAGCTCATTTCCTGAACCCACACCCCTCTGGAAGCAAAAGGCTCCCCCTGGCCTCTCCCTCCAGGCTGATGGGGACTCCAGGGTGTGGGGATGGAGTTCCCACAGGGAACACTCAGACCACAGAGGATATTGGGGTCAGCACATGGCTCTTGAGTCAGTCACTGTCAGGTCATCTCAGAAAGGTGACACTCACTGCCCAAAGACCATTGGATGTGGCACTGACAGCACCACAATCAGTTTTCAGCCACCAAAATCAGTTTTTTCATGTTTCTGTCCTCTCTGGCTCCATGAGTCTGCTGGCAGAGCTCGGCTGTGCAGAATTGGTTTGGGTCACCAAGCTGGTTTGGGTTTAGAATGAATTTCCTTCTCCACCCTCCCTTCTCCCCTTTCTGGGATCGAGTTTCTTGCAGCTAAGCACACCCTTGTCCCTCTATTTCCCACTGACGGCTGCAGCAGGGCTTGGTCACCTCTGTTTTCCCAAACTCAGCCCCAGCAAGGAGCATCTGCCAGGAGGCAGAGTTTCCCTGAGCCTGTGGCTGGAATAACTCCTCCTTTGCAGCCTTGCTCTGCTCCCAGGCACACTCCCAGGCCAGGAGGAGTGGGAAG
Organism: Thryothorus ludovicianus; assembly: GCA_013397245.1. Classification (NCBI taxonomy): domain Eukaryota; kingdom Metazoa; phylum Chordata; class Aves; order Passeriformes; family Certhiidae; genus Thryothorus; species Thryothorus ludovicianus. The sequence continues at coordinate 57,156 of VZTB01001198.1, forward strand.
CACAATTCCAAGCCCTGGCTGTTTCCTCCTGTGCACCCACAGCCCAGGCTGATGGGAAAGCAGAGCTGGCCAGGTTCAAACCCTCCTCATTTCACTCTTCCTGGAGCTGTGGTCTGACCTTTCCCATGGCACGAGGGCTTGAGGAATGTCCTCCCTGCTTTTACCAGCACAGCAATAATGGGCTGGCTGAGGCAGAAAATGACCCTGCACCTCCCAAGTGCCAATCCCTCCCTCCCCTGGCTTGCAGACACCTGGCACAGCACTGAACTCACCTGACCAGTTCTCCTCCTGCCAGCCCAGAGAAGCACCACTGCTCCTCTTAGCAGGAAATTAGGGTCTCACGAGTATTTTGAAAGAGTCTGAAGTTTCCTGGAGTGTGTTGTGGTTCCTGTGCTGGCAGTTTTGGTTGCCTGGGAAGGCACTCTTTGGAAAGCATCATTTTCCAGAGGTGCAGGTCAGATCCCTGTTTCTCTGCCCATGGCAGTGGAGGCAGCTCAGATCTTTTGTCCTTTTGGTGCAGGTTCCTGCCCTCCATCCAAAGACAGAGCCCAGCTGTGCAGGGCTCTTGGCTGTAAGGGAGCAGGGTTGGAATCAGAGAAAAGCTGCTGGATCCCAGTGGGGGCTTCACCCCCAATGGGAATTTGAGTTTGGGATTACCAAGATTTTCAGATCTGCTGAAGCTTCGGGTTCATGGTGTTTTTGTCTCTTGGACTGACACAAATATGTGGGTTATGCATCAGGGGCTGATGTGTCAGGGCCCATAAAGAAATCTTGTTTCCCATAGGAATTCCCAAGGGAATGTGCTCCTCCAATCCATCTGGTATTAGGTCTGTCATCCCCAGAAAGGCAGAGGAGGTGCCCAGGATGGTCAGTGAGGGCCTTGCATCTCAGCTGAGCAGTCACTTCCTAATTTACACGCAGAAAAATAGGCACAGAGACCTTCTGTGCTAAACTCCATAACAAATGCTGAGAAAACCTGGAAAGTCCTGCTCCCATTTCCTGCTCCAAATCCCCCACAGCAGACCCTGATATCCAGGGCTGGGAGCCAAAGCCTCTCGAGTCACTGGAAAGATTCCCCCTGACTTTAATGGTCTTTGCATGAGTGCCTAATTCCTTCCTGTTCACAGCCTCTCTTGGACTCAGCCGTGGAAACAACAGCAGCTCTAAAGTGCTGCAGTGAACTGTAAACCCTTCAAAGCAGATTTCCCTGTCCTCCCAGCCACTTGGAATGGGATTTGTTTGACAAAAAGCCTGATCTGTGTTCTCCTGGCCAGCGCTGTGGCTGCAGTGTGAATGAGTGTTTTAACAAATATATTCCTGCAGACAGGGCTTGTGGTCAGCCTGCCAGGCCTGGAGCCAAGCTCTTCCCAGCAGGATGGGGAAGGCAGAGAGCCCTGGCAGTGCTGGGGAGGCTGAACTGGTGCCTTAAGTTTTAACTTTTATATTTTTTAGATCCTGTGCTGTTTTGGTGGGTAGGTTTAGGTTTCATATTCGGTGCTGCTGAGCTCTCTTCACAGAGCAGGGAGACAAAACAATTCCTGCTCCAGCTCGGCACCAAGGACAACTTTCAGGCCAAGAACAAAACCAACGGTGAAGTAGAAAAAGCAAAACCAAGAAAGATAGAGCTTCATAACCTGAAGCTATGGTTTGACAACTAACTCTAATATGCTAATTAACTAGAACTGATCAAAGTGTGAGCCCTCGTGATCAGGTGTCCATTCTGTGCCCATTTTGGGTTCACCTTGGGTGTGGCCCAGCCGGGCTCTGGCAGTGCCCAGGTGTGCCCAGGGAGGCCTTTGAATAAATCCCTGCTTTATCCTCCTGCTCTGGCTGGGCTCTGTCCCAGGGCAGCTCCAGAAGGCACAAGAACCTCTGCGGCTCTCAGAGCTGTGCTCCTGGCTATTCCAGCTTCCAGGGACTCTTTTCCCTGCAAGGACCACGTCACTGGTGCTGCCCAAATTTGTCAGCTCATTGTGAACTGTATTTTGCCCCAGGCTGGGCCATCCTAGGCCACGTTTGTGCCTCAATCCACAAAACTCTGAAAAAACATTCAGAAAATGCTTAACTTGAAGGATATAGATCTGTTTCACTGGGGATTAAACACATTTGGCTGGGGAGAGCTCTTGGTGGGTCTGGCATGTGATGCCAGCAAGAGGCACTTGGAATTTTCTCCCAGCACCTGGGGTTATCAACTGGCACCTCAAAGCAAGAGATCTGCCTGCTTCAACCTCATCACACAAGGAGCAATAGCAGCACAGAGATTTTTGAGCCTTTATCCAGCCCAGAGTCACCAAATCTGACTGTGAGAGGGACAGTGATGCTCACAAGGGATCTGTCTGAGGCTTTGAGGATTTTTGCCCCTGGGGAAGGTTGCTCAGCTGGCTCTGGGGGATAGGAGGATGATGGTGATTCCTCTTTCTTTTTTTATGTTCTAAAATCTTTCTAGATCAAGGCTTTAGGTTGTTTTTACTTCGCTGTTCAAACCCAAGTGGGTTTTGCTGCTTTTTTTTCCCCAAAGGCATTTGGGTGTCTGGACCCTCCACCTGCCCATCCCTCTCATCCTGTGCTGCCTGAGTCCAAATGTGATCCCAAAATGTGATCCCAAAATGTGATCCCAGCGTGGCTTACATGGCTTGGGCACAAATCCCCACTTCTGAAGCCATTCCTGCAAGAGGAAACTCGGCCTCACTTTCACAGCTGTGCATTCCTGACATGAAAAGGGCAGCTCAGGCCCGGGATGCTTCTCAGCAGAAAATCCAGCCTGGGCAATCCATGGAAAAGTCTGGCAGCTGCTGGAGCTGCCTGGCTGCTGGAAAAATTTGGAGTGAGCTCCCTCCTGACACCCTGCTTTGGGGAGCTCTGCCCTTTTTGGTTTTCTGAGTGTTTGCTCATCAGTCTCCCTAGAAACTGCTTGAGGACTCCCAGTCCAGCCATGTGGGAATTGTGCTGGCCTGGCTCTTTTGGAAGGATTATTTGCTTTTCAAAGCCCTTGTCTGCAGCCCAAGCTGCTCATTCTGTTGCAGAGGAAAACAGGCAGAAGCCTGAGACGTGGCTGAAGTAATGAGTTCATCTCTCTGCAGTCTAGCCAGGTACACATTTTTTTTGCTCCCAGGACTTCATTAACATGCAGGCATCTTTCCTCACATTTTTATGAAGCTCAATGGCAAATAACGGTCACCCTCTTGTTACATCACCATGGACTTGTTTTCTTGTCTGAACAGGAGAGATCCAAGGGCAATATCCTTGCTTGCCCTGCATTTGGTTACTCTGGGATGTGCTATCCCCAGCAAGCAGCCAGAAACCTGGGGTTTATAGCAGCACTCATGTGGGCTGGACCCTTCTGGGGACAGAAGGAGAGACTTGACCAGTGGAAAATACCTGCAATAGCCTTGGATGGCTGCTGAATCCTCACCTGGCTGATGCTCTCCTGTTCTGGTTTGTGGGCTTTGGCACTGACCCCATGGACATCATCCTGCCTGGGGTCTGGAGCCCATTGGCCCTCTCCTGCCTGGACTCCTTCCAGGGTCCTCAGGGCTCACTGGAGAAAGGGAAAATAAAAATCCAGGCAAGTTTGATTGAATAATGAGTTTGCTTACTTCACCCAGCCACAAAATAGGGCATATTCACCCAGAAGAAAATGAAACAGAGCACCACTGGTGCAACAGAATTATCTGTCCTACAGAGGAAACCACCAGCTCCTTGTGGGAGGGGTGTAAAGCTGTTGATGGAAACGATCATGCCATGATCCTGTGGCCTTGCAGTGCTTTGTGATTTTGGTTACTGCAGACTATGATCAGCACAGTCCTCATCCCAGTCCAGCTGGCCACTGGCCCCAGTAGCTGCTGCCTGCTGTGCCTCATGGCTTCACTGGGAGTTTAAACACTCCCAGAAATGTCTTTGTGCTGCTTTGTAGCATCCACCCAGCTTGGCTGCACCCTGCAGGGTTATTGGTTATGAAATGGCCAGGTCTACAGGGGCATTTTAAAAATTCAGCTCTTTTTAATAGGGAATTGGTGTCTCCAGGTATGAATATTGCAGTGTTGTGTTCTGCTTGAAATGATGCTGCTCCAACAGTCCAGAACTCAGCACTGTTTGCTCCATTTTCCTGTCTGAACCTGACCAGCCCCATAAAATCAAAAGCTGTCCTAAAATACTGCAGCTTCTCAGATTACTCTTCATGCATGGGGAATGGACACATTTAGATGATGCTGCCAGGATGGCTGCACTGGGAGAGAAGGTTTTTCTCAGAGGGAGGTTTTGCTCTGTGAGAGGTTTTTCTCAGAGGGAGAAGGTTTTGCTCTGTGAGAGGTTTTTCTCAGAGGGAGAAGGTTTTGCTCTGTGTGGAGAAGGTTTTTCACTGTGAGAGAAGGTTTTGCTCAGAGGGAAAAGGTTTTGCTCTATGAGAGAAGGTTTTTCCTCTTGTGGGGAAGGTTTTGCTCTATGAGAGAAGGTTTTGCTCTGTGTGGAGGAGGTTTTGCACTGTGACAGAAGGTTTTGCTCCGTGGGAGAAGGTTTTGTACTGTGGGAGGTTTTGCTCTGTGTGGAGAAGGTTTTTCACTGTGTGGAGAAGGTTTTGCTCTGTGGGAGAAGGTTTTTCCTCTTGGGGGGAAGGTTTTGCTCTGTGTAGAGGAGGTTTTGCTCTGTGAGAGAAGGTTTTTCCTCTTAGGGAGAAGGTTTTGCTCTGTGTGGAGAAGGTTTTGCTCTGTGGGAGAAGGTTTTTCCTCTTGGGGGGAAGGTTTTGCTCTGTGAGAGAAGGTTTTTCCTCTTAGGGAGAAGGTTTTGCTCTATGAGAAAAGGTTTTGCTCTCTGGAGAAGGTTTTGCTCTGTGTGGAGAAAGTTTTGCTCTGTGTGGAGAAGGTGTTGCTCTGTGTGGAGAAGGTTTTGCTTTGTGTGGAGGAGGTTTTGCCCTGTGGCAGAAGGTTGTGCACTATGGAGAGAAGGTGTTGCTCTGTGTGGAGAAGGTTTTGCTCTGTGTGGAGAAGGTGTTCCTCTGAAGGAGAAGGCTCCATGAGGCAGGCTGTGGCACTGTGGGAGGCTGTCCAGGCCAACATGACCCTGCTGAGAGGTGTTTTGGGTCTGTCCCCCGAGGAGCAGAGGGCTCTGGCCAGAGGGGCCATCCCTCAGCCCACCCTGCAGCCACCCACCTGCCTGGGGAGGGTGCCCTGGGTACAGGGTGGGATCAGGGTGACAAATGGCTCATCCCCCGGGATTTCCTGTGCTGGAGTGATGGCAGCAGCAGCCAGAGCAGAGGGATCAGAGGGCTGAGCTGGCTGCAGGGCTGAGTTAATCAGCTGGAACACGGAGGGGCTGCAGGCTGGGTGATGAGCGGGAGCACATGAAGGAGCGAAAAGAGCAGTGGGGATGGCACAGAAATCCTCCTGGCAATGTGATTTATTGGGCTGTGAGGGTGTCTCTCACTTCCAGTGGCAGATGCCTCATCCTACGTGACATTTAAGCAGGGTGAGAGAGGTTTCACTGCAGGAAACCAGGCTGTGTCTGCGAGGGGGGCACTGGGCTGAGCTGGTTTGTGGTGGCTGCTCTCGCAGACGGGGAGGGAATTTTCTAAATCAGATTTTTATGAGGTGTCTAATTGACTCATCATCCCTGCCCCCCTCCCTCCATGCACAAACATTTGCTCTGCCCTGAAATGTGAGATGAACAAGGCTGGCGAGAAATGTCTGAATACGGCAGGGGAGCAGAGGAGGGTGAGGAAAGAGCGAATTCCTCCCTTGCCAATCTTTAAAACAAGATGGTAAAAAAAAAATCCCGTATAAAAAATAACAACAACAGAAAAAGCCTGTGGTTTCCTAAGACAGTTTGCATTTCTGGAAGTTGATGACCCCCCCCTGGATTACTGTTGTTTTTTTAGACCTTTTTCTATTTTTTTTAGGATAGTTTGTCTGCAGTGTGGCTGTGTGTGGGTAGAGAACTGGAGAATATGCAGAGGAAAAAAAATGCTAAAAATGGGCAGGAAAAGGAGGGCTGCATATGCTTTTTTTCCTCCTTATATATATATATAAAAAAAAACATTAAAAGGGAGCTTGAAGTTATTAAAGATTTGGGTTTGTAGGAGTGGAGCACAGGCAAATGAAGTTGATCCTGAAGACTATGTCTAATACAGAATTTTTCTGTGTCCCTCCTCGACTGCAGGGGAGCTGCGTCTCAGTTTGCAGAACAACCACTCCAAACTTCTGATTTGCATCCCTTGGAAGCTGCAGAGAGGGCAGCAGGTTAGCCAAACCTTCTCAGGGAGCTGGATGCTCTGGTGGCCTGCAGGTCTGGTACAGCTGCCACCTGGAAATTGGTTTCTTTTTGCTGTCCAGTTTTTGGTGTCACATCTCATTTGGGTGTTTTTCTTGGCAAACTGTCTGGCCCTTCAGAAATATTCCTCTTTTCTCTGTGATGCCTGTGCATGTGCTGAGCTGAGCCCTGCTGGTGTCCTTGGGATGTGGCTGCTTTGCAGGAATTCTGAGAAAAGGGAAGTTCTGTCCCTGAGGGGGACAGGGGGAAAGTGGGATCTGAGGGCCAAGGTCTGCTCCCATCTCTGTGTGCAGCAGCCAGAGCAGGTCCTGCCCACTCTGCTGCTTCCTGCTCTGGGTTTTCATTGCTTGCACTGCAAGAGGGTCCAGGAGGGACCTGTGGGGGGAGAACAGAGCAAAAAACCAGTTGTTGCATCCTTGTCTGGAGGTGATAAATGCCATTTCCCACTCTGCAGGGTGTGAGGGGCTCCTGGGGGCACGGCTCTGTGCTGGCAGGGCTTGGCTCAGGCACCAGTGCCCATTAAATTTTCACTCCAAGCCCTTCTCCACCCTGCAGCTCTGGGCACGTGCCAAGAAAGCAATTTTTTGTTTTATTTTTTCCCAGTTGCCAAAGCAGAGCCTGCCATTCCCAGCCAGAGTATCCACCTGGTTTATTCTGTGCCCATTGCTCCTTTCCAGCTCAAAAAGGTTTTATTTGCAAAGTTCAGCTTTGCTCTCTCCCTTTGTTTCCCTCAGCTGGAAGCTTCCCTTTAAAACATAAATATCCCTATCATTTCTTTCCCCCCCAGCAGGTTAATTAATACTTGATTCATCACCTTGAAAGCTAATGGGTGTTTACCCAGATCCTGAAGGCAATGAATGCCTGCTATAAATAAATACCCACATCACTGACAGCCCATCTTTATTTATTCTCCTTCAGGAAGTGACCTCTGCTTGGCTCTAAAGGAGTTAATCCCAAACTTCTCCCAGGCTTGGTTTGGGATTGGCCTGGCTCCATGCTTTCCTGCTTGGGCTTTACTGTGCAAACTTGGTGCCTTTTAATGAGGGGAATCAGCAGCTTGTGTGGAGAGAGCCCCAGACAGCTCAGCAGGATCGCTCCAGCCTGGGTCAGCAAAAGCCATGGGACACTGTGGGTGTTTTTATGGCTTGGGAGGGCTCTGGCTCTCTCTGAAATATTATTTAGTTTTGGCTCTTGGAGACCCTTTCCAAGTTCTCATCTGCTTTAAATAAATGGTGTTTATCATCTTTGTCTCCAGCCATTGTCATCGGTGACCTTAATTCGGCACATATTAAAAGTGATGTTGAGTTTGCCACTCATGCACAATTTAAAAAGTCATTATTTACTTCTGCTGTTAACTCACATGTTCCCCCTGGGTGCTGCTCTGTCCCCATGAGAGTGCCTGGCTGCTGTCCCCTCAGCAGTGACACTTGTCCTGAGGTGGGATTAGAGGAGCCAAGCCAGCTCTTGCCTCCTCTGTGGCTCAGAATTTGGGTTTCCCCCGTAAATGAGGCCATTTTTGGGGCTGCTTCCAGGAAGCTCCAGTCTCTGGATTCCCATGATTGTGTAAAATTCTCAGTTTTTGTACATTTTCCCACCCTTCATAGAAGTGCCAAGCCCAAAGGAGCAGCCAGACATATTTCATGATTATTTTAAAATCTGTACTGCTCTGGATGATGAACTTATTTTTTTTTCTTTCTTTTTCTTTTTTTTTTTTTTTTTCCCAGAGACACTGGCTCATCAATTTCTAATTCTTGATCTTGGCAACGCTGGTTGAATTAGAAACAGAACAACTGATTTTAATGAGTGTGAGATTAATGCAGATGAACTTGGCTGGGACTGTGATGCAGCTGAGCAGAGGCGACTGCCTCCCCCCAGCCCCCAGCTCCCTCCTTGGTGGGCTGTCACATCCCCAGCATCACTGGAGCAGGGAATATTCTCATCTCAGCTCCTCACCTGCGGGAGAGATGCTCATTAACCAGCCTGGTTCACTCAGGGTGTTTTGCTCATTAACCCCTGGCAGCTGCTCTGGAGCCTCCCCAGCCCTGCAAGGTGTGAGGGGAAGTTGAGGATGATGGAGAGAGGAGAAACCTCCCTCTGGATGGGAAGGAGAAGATTTTGGCTGTTGTGTGAGACCACCACAGCTCCAGGAATGGTTGTGACCCACACCTGTAGCCTGTCCCTCTGTGGAGAGATGCTGTTTTATTTTTGGGTGATACAAACAGCAGTTACTGATAAGAGAGAGCCCAGGACATCCCTCACTGGGCTGAGCTCTCCCAGTGCCCCATGTGAGCTCAAGGACTCGCTTTCCTACACACCTGAAATTCCATATTTGCAGAGTGAGTGGTTTTATTACCAAGGAAAGATGGGGGAGGCTGAGCTGAACTAATTTAATTTGATTCTGTGGGCAACTGGCTGTTTTATATCCCTGCTTTATTTTTTTATGTGTTTTAATCAGGTGGTGCTTGCAGCGATCACAGTGCTGGGGGTTTAACCTGCCTGGGCTGTCGGGTGCATTGGGCAGGAGCTGAGTGGGATAAATAATGAGGATTCTCCCCGGAAAGCAGCAGGGAACTGGGGAGCAAAAGGCTGGAGCAGCAGCTGGCGAGGTCACCCAGTGATTGTCCGGCTTTACCTGAACCATGGCATGGTGACCACGGGAAAGCCATGGATGGCATCAATCCTGCTTCAATGTCCCACCCTCAGAGCAGAAGGACAGATGTACTGGAGTCCCCAAACCCAAGGGTTTCACAGTGCCTGCAGGACCCTCTGCATCCTGTGGGATTAATGATGGGACAAAGCAGTGGGAAGTGGATGCAGATGGAGAGGATGTTACTATGGGTCTGTTTAGCATCCACAGCTGTGCAGATCCTGGAGGGCCAGTGGGAAAATCTGTGAGGGAAGAGGGGTACCTGGGGCAAAGGGCATCTTGTCTGGGTCTGGGATCTGGCCACCTCCAGCCCCAGGAGCAGCAGTGTCGGGACAGGGAGGATCCATCTCAGAGGGATCAAGGTGGTTCCATCTGTGCCTTCTGGAGGCTGATTCCCAAATATCAGCTCGTGTTCCCTCCTGTGCTCACAGCCAGGGCACCCAGAGGTGTCCAGTGCTGGGGGGGAGGCCTGGCTCTGGCACCTTGGGCTCCCCCCTGTGCACCCCAAAAACGCCTGGGCAGGGGGGCACTGCCAGGGGTGCCTGGCACAATCCCCTTCCAGCGGCTCTGGAATCACCAAACCCACAGCTTTGTCCTCAGCTCTGTCCTACCCACCAGTGTCCTCAGCATCTCCCCAGCATAGCCAGGGCTGGAGCTGTTTTTTTTTTTTGGTTTTTTCCCATTTTCAGCTTGTTACAAACCGTTGTTACCTTCCCATCTGCCAACTCAGGACAGGAGCGCTGCTTTAGCTCACTGTTGCCAAAGAGAGCTTAAATATTGTCATTAAAAAATTCCAACCTTGCCTCATCTTCTCAGACACACAGGAAGAAACCTTTGCAATTAAATTCCCTCTGCTCCAGCAGGAGGGCAGAAGTTCCTCCTTTTTTATCCCCCTTTTCTGTGGTGATGATATTCTGGGATTTTAGCGCAGCAGGGGGAAAAAAAGCCTGTTTGATTTTCCTCATTATGTTAAGCCTGGTTTTACTTTCTGATTGCCCAAGCATGATAAATGGAACACAGATTACCTAGAGATTTTCAAAGATTTGCTTTCAATTTGATTTTTCCTGAGCCTCATTAAACCTGCAGGTTTTATCTACACTTTGTTCTTCCAGTGGAGTAACATTACTGTATATTAATAGCCATATTTTTTCTTCCATTTGAAATTAAAGCCAGATCGAGGCTTCTCATGCTTTGCTTTCAAATCCTATTTTAAAAAATATTGATCATGTGTGAGTATTGTTTTTCCTTTCCCTCTGACTCTGCTGGCTCTGTAAAGGACATTCCCCAGGGAAATGCTTCCAGTCGTGAATCTCTGGGCATTGCTGGGTGCAGTTCTGTGGATTAAGGGATGCATTTTAGAAGGTATAATGTATGGATGATAAAAAAAGGTGGCTTCCAATAGAAAGGCAGGCAAGAAAAGTAAGATTTAGAAGCAGGAGCTGTAAAATCAGGGAGTACAGAGGAGCTCAGGCAGGGTAAGGTAACCCTTGATGTGCTCAGGTGCATCTTGCAGGAGTTAATGCCATTGGAAGGGCTCGTCCTCCTTGATTTTAGGAGAAACTGCCCAAAATCCATGGCTTTAGGAGAAGTGGCTGAGAGCCCCAGGCACAGCCTGAGTGCTGCTCTCTGGGAGAGGACATGGGGACAACACAGGACACACACAGAGACACTCAGAGACACACACACAAAAGCCACCCTGACACACCTGGTGTGCTCCTTCTGCTGGAGCCAGGGAACCTGACCCACCTTCGGGGCTTTCCAGGGTGGGTTTCAGTCCAGGCAGGATTCCAGCACATCCTCCTCTTTCTGTGCCCATCCAGAGGTCTTGGGGCAGCTTGAGGAGCTGATGGAAAAGTCTCCTGCACCTGGTGTGGGAAGCAGCTTCCTCATGTGCATCGGGACAGGGTGACAGGAGCTGGCTGTGTCCTCCAAGTCCTGGGGAAGGTGCTGGGGATAAAACACCCAGAGCAAGCTGCTCTGCTGATGTCCTGACCAGGAAACACTGTGGGATGGGGACAGAGCATCCTTGGGGTGCTCCTGCACCACCCCTAACCATGGAGCTGGTGCAGAGGTGAAACCCCTCATTCCCAGAGCTGTCCCCACGATCTGAGGCACTTCCTGGGATGTTCTCCTCCAGACACAACCCCAGGAGCTGTGCTTGAGCTGGAGACTGCTCTTTTGGAGAGGTTCCCTGTCATTCCTCCAGCCCCACTCGATGAACTCTAATTATAGCTCACTGCTGTCTATTTTTAAATTAGAGCAGCACCGAGGAGCTGAGGCCACCACGGCCCCGGAGCTCCCAGCCCAGCCCACGCTCTCCCCTCTGCCACGGAGCTCTTCATCTCCACTGCCCTTCCAGAGCCTCATCCTGCATTGGAAAGGGCATTTCCCTGTCCTCTCTCATTTGGATACACTCACGTGGGTGCTTTTTTCCCACTTGTTTACAAGAGAATATTTTCTTTTTAAGAACAGGGACTGTTTTTGCAACAGCTCCAACCCCGCCTCCTAAACCAAACATTTCCCAAGCACTCCATGGCTCTGGATGATGCTGTTGCTGCTGGAATGCCAGTGTGAATATCCAAAATGTGTTTCTTGGTGGAGCCTGGGGGGTTTTGTGCTCCGTGTCCCCAGATGTGACACAGGGGAGTGATGGGTCCTTGTGGCTGAGCCAGGGGGACGTGGCTGGGGTTGGGGCTGAGCTGGGGAAGGATTTGTGTTTGTTTTAACGTGCTGCAGCCCAGCTCTCTCCCTCTGCAGCAGGGGAGCATCCCCTCCACTTCTGCTGGGTCAGCTCAGGCTGTGGGTGCTTGGCTGGTTCCAGTGTGACAGGGGCTGGGCTTTGCTGCTGCTTCTGGTTTTACCCCAGAGCTGCCTCTGCCAACAGCATCAAGCACCTGCACTTCTGAGTGAATCCAGAGAGTTTTCCCCCAGGAACCTCCTCTCACCTCTTTTCCTCCATGCAGGATGCCAGATTTGATGAAAATGCTCTGATCTGTTCTGACAAATCCTCTGTTCCTAAGTAGATAATAACCAGAAAATCTCCCTAAATGAATCCTGGTTTCGGATCCGTGCCCACACTTTGTTATTCTTTCCGTACCAATTAACTGCTCCTTCTTGCCCTGAACTGGGAGCATCCTCAGCCCCTCCAAGGGGAAAGGAGACACAGATTTATGGAACTCGGTGTGGGACTGGGAGGAGAGTTATGACTGCAGAAATTGAGAGTCTGATTCTGGAGGCATGACTGACCAGAACCTCCCTCCTCAGCTGAGCTGGGATTAAAGGTTGCAGCTATCCATAATCCCAAACTGCAGAAGGAAAGAATGGGATACCTTCCCATGATATCATAGAATGGCTTGGCTTTGCATAAAAATCACCTAATTCCAACCCCCCCGGCTGTGGGCACAGCAGTATTTCAAGGAAGCTGGCTCTGGAGGAGAGACAGGGATATATTGGAATAACACCCGTTTATTTTTCTCTTTTCCTCACTATCAAGTGGATATATTTGATATTGAGATGTCCCTTTAGGCAAAGGGAATCCCAGGACCCATCTGCTCCCAAAGCTGATGCCACTGATGAGGTCAGAGCTCCACCACGGGCAGGTTGAAGAAGTGAACACCGCTGCTGGCGGTGGCTGCTGCACTCCCGTGGCCACCAGCCACAGCCGCAGGGCCCGCGGTGCACATCTTTGACCTCCTCCTCCCCTCGGCCTGGACCCAAAGCCACCAGCGGTCGCACCGAGCTGCAGAACCAAGGTCTGGGGGAGAAAAGCTGGGATGGCTCGGCTGGGGGAAAAAAAAACCAGAAAATCCTGGTGGTGCAGAGCTGCGGGTGGCTGGGTTTTGGGCCGGGGTGCAGGGGCACAGGGATGCAGGGATCAGGGATGAAAGGATGCAGGGATGTAGGGATGTGGGGATGTGGGAACACAGGGATACAGGGATGTGGGGATGTGGGGATGTGGGGATGCAGGGATACAGGGATGCAGGGATGTGGGAATACAGCGATGCAGGGATGCAGGGATACAGGGATGCGGGATGCAGGAATACAGCGATGCAGGGATGCAGCGCCCGCTGTCACCAGGAGGTGGCACAGCCCGAGCGCAGATGTCGCACCGGGTCGCGCCCCCCGCCGCCGGGACCCCCCAGGAAAGGAGCGGGGTGATTCATCGCTTCCAGGAAAGCCAGGGAAAAGCCTCGCATCGTTTTTCTGGGAAAGCCTTTGCGCGGAATGAATTTCGAGTGGAAAACAAGCAAAGAAGAAAAAGGCACAAACTCTGTTCCGCTTGGAGAGAAGGGAAAAACGAGCCCGCAGCTGTCGGGGACCCTCTGCTTGTGTCCCCATGGCCCTTCCGCATGGGCAGAGCCTCTGCTGGCTCCTGTTCCCTCCCCGGTGCCCTCATTCCCTGCTCCCACATCCCAGCTCTCTGCATTTTCCTTGTGGAAACTGCACCCACAGCTTGTGGCAGCAGCAGCTCTCAGGGGTTTTTCCTGCAGGAGCAGATTCAGAGCAGCACAAAAGCCAGGAGGGATCCGTGACAGAGTGAGGGGAAGGTGTCTCATGGCTCTGCGTGTCCCACCTGCAGTGTCCATCTATTCCCAGGTAGGATCAGGTGCATTCTCCCCACCTGCCCGTGTGGGATTGCTCCATAGGCAGCTTTGCCTGAGGTGAGACAGCCCCAAATCAAGCTTTTATTTTTTTTCCTCAAAAATAGCAATTTTCACTTTCTTACAAAGAAGAGAGGGTGCGCAAGAAAGAATTCAGGCAGTAATGGCTGGGTTTGATCTTAGAGGCCTTTTCCAACCTCATGATGACAGAGCAAAGTGTTTTCTTGGGAGGAAACACTGACCTGCAGCCCCGCTGCTGGAAAGGTGCAGTTCAAGAAAATGATTGTCTTGTTTCAATTGAAGGGATGGTTTTGAAGTGCATTGTTATTGCTGGTAAAACACAGGATCCCAGAAAGGTTTGGGTTGAAAAGGACCTTAAAAGCTGTCTCAGTCCACTCCCTGCCAAGGGCAGGGACACCTCCCACTATCCCAGGCTGCTCAGAGCCACATCCAGCCTGGCCTTGGTCTCTTGGCCATCACACACTGTGCTACTTTTTGACCATGCCCAGTTTTTAATAAAATAAAGGTAATTTCTTCCCCTCAGAAGGAGTTCCTTCGTTCCCAGTTTTCCCTTCTTGCGTTTCCACATCCAAAGTTAACCAAAATCTGTTAATCCCCATCTGTTTGCCTTCTAACTGCTCTCCCTCAACTTCCAGGAAAGCCCAGGGCAGCAGAAGGATGTTCTGCAAACACAGGGAATACAGATGGAGGAGATGTTGTGCAATTGTTTCCTCACCAGGGCCCATTTCTCCCTCCTCAGTCCTTTGTGAGAGGCAATCACAAACCCTTGCATGAAATGTGGTGGAGTCCTTGACATGATGTTGGCAGGAGGTTTCTGTCCTCTCCTGAGAAGGAAACAAACAGCAGATTCAAATCCAGCTACTTCTCAAATTAAAACAAAGAGAAATTAAACCACTCCCCCCTCCTTCGCATCTTTTTGTTGCTCTTTCTGAATTCCTCCACAGCATCCTGAGAACCCTTGAGAGGATTTGCATTTGGAACATGAAATGAATTTCTCACAATGAGACCAAAGAAAACCAAGGTCTGGGGGTGGAGGAAGCTCTGGCCATGCCAGCAGCCAGTGCCAGGGAGGAGAAATCCTCAGCTGCCCACAGGGATAACATGGAAGGAAGGAAGGAAGAAAGGAGGGAAGGAAGGCATGGAAGGAAGGGAGAAAGAAAGAGAGAGAGAGAAAGAAAGAGAGAAAGAAAGCGAGAGAAAGCGAGAAAGAAAGAGAGAAAGAGAGAAAGAAAGAGAGAGAGAAAGAGTGAAAGAAAGAAAGAGAGAGAGAAAGAGAGAAAGAGAGAAAGAGAGAAAGAAAGGAAGAAAGGAAGGAAGAAAGGAAGAAAGAAAGAAAGAAAGAAAGAAAGAAAGAAAGAAAGAAAGAAAGAAAGAAAAGAAAGAAAAGAAAGAAAGAAAGAAAGAAAGAAAAGAAAGAAAGAAAGAAAGAAAGAAAGAAAGAAAGAAAGAAAGGCCAAGGTGCAAGAGCTCATCATTTATGGGCATTTTAATTTTCTAAAGCTGCATCCATTTACCTGGGAGGGACAGGGATGTGACTGCAGTGACAGCTCTTGCAGCAAACCTGTGATATTTCACAGCCACTCAGAAAAACCTGTTCCAGCAAGCCCCAAATCCACGGGAATGGTTTGCCTTTGGCACCCAGGCTCCTGCTGACATCCATGCACCTTCTCTGAGCCAGCCCAGCACCTCTCTGGGGAAATTGCTGGCCCAGATGGCTTCTGATATTCTCAAATAGCCAAAACTCCTCCTGAAAAGCACACAGCCCTGCAGGAGGGGTGGATTCCATCCCCATGCCAGTGTTACTCACCAGGATCACAGACACACAAGGATGTTTCTGGCTCAGCTGATGCACAGCCCAAGTCCTCCTTTACCTGTCCATAAAACCCTCTGACATCTGTGCCAGGATGGAGATGCACAGGAACAAATCAAACATCTCCACTCTGCCCAGAACACGAGTTCATGAACTGCTGGTATCATTCAGGGCTGTCCTAATTGAAACATCTTGTCTTACACAATCATCTCCTTCTCCATCCCCTTCTTTCACTCTTTTAGAAACCATTTCCTGCTTTCCCCAGCTGGACACACTGTCCTTCCTCCTGCTTTGAAGCAAATATTTTGTTGGGTTTGGCTGCTGCCACAGCCACACGTCGTCTTCTGCCTGATATTTGAGCCATCTGCTGCTAAAGAGAATATTTGGGGCTGGAAGTCTCCAAAGGCTTTTGAGGTGCTGGGATGGATCAGGAAGCAGCAGAGCAGGAGAAAAATCCTTCTCAGCCCCACCTGCAGAGTAATTCAAGCTGAAATGCTTTAAAAATTAAATGCTGGGAGAGGCTTGTTCCAACAGCCTGGTACTCCCAGGCTGAGGAGCTGATCCACCCTGCTCCCCCTCCACACGTGGACACAGAATCCAACCCCCATTTCCTCTTTTGTCTCAAGTGGATGGAAAAAGAGAATTGGCCTCCTGAGCCGTGGAGGTTGCCAGCATCTGCCTTGCCTCATTTCTGCTGCTTGGAGAACATCTGGCTCTGCTCTGGGACAGCCACCACGGCCAGAGGGGCTGTGGGGACAGGAGCTGTGTGCTCAGGTGGCTGGAGGTGCCCAGAGCAGGTGACACCCCTGCTCACAGTGCCTTTCCTTCCAGGACACACACACAGAGCTTTCACCCTGGTGTTGTTCCTGTCTCCTGTCATTTTGAGGGCTTTGTTTTGCCTGGGTTGTTTTGAACAAAGGATGTTTTTTGTCCAGCCGAGCTCCAAGATCTGGAGGTGCCTGCCCAGGGGGACTGCAGGGGGGTACAGGAGGGACTGTGAGGAGCTGCACAGGGCTGAGGGGTGTGACAGGACCTGTCACAGGACACAGTGTCACAGCCCCACCTCGGGATTGCTCTGCAGGACACCAGCCCTGTGCTTGGCAGCCCCCAGCCTCCCCCTGCTCCCATCCCACAGGATTCTGTCTCAGCTGCCTTGGAGCTGGCATCACTGCTTTTTTGGGAAGCTCCTTGGAATTCTCAGAAATACCACTTTTTGTTGGGTTTGTGTCCCAGCGCTTCAGGGGAGTTGCTTAATTAGCATTTGATGTTCATCTCCATCACAGCTTTGAGGAGACCTGGAAAACCTCAATATTCCTGTCCAGACATCAAACACCCCTTTGCTCCCAAATCTCCCAGGGTGACACACTGTCCCCAGGTTCCCAAACCTTGGGCACACACGTGCCTGGCTCCCTTGATCCTAAATACTCAAAAAAAATACCAGCAGGGTGAGTTTTCCTCACCTAACCTGGAAGGCTTGGGCTGCTCCTCGCTGTCACTCCAGGGGGACAATTTGGGACACGGTGCCTGGGGGTCGTTGCTGGAGGCAGCTGCTGAATGGTTCTTTGTGTGCTTTGTCCCTTTGCTGGATAAAGAGGGCATTATTAAACGTAGGAACTGAGAATCTCCCTGCTCGTCAGCCCGAGCTCTTGTGGGAGGATGGATTCACCCCCAGGCACGGCGTGCTCTGCTCCAGGCTTACCAGCAAAGCAAAGCCCAAAGCCGTGCTGGAAAATTGGGAGAATAATCAGTGTGAGGGCAGCTCTTGGGCCGGGAACATCCCAGCGGGATCTGTCAGCCCCTCCTCTCACAGGTAGAGCCATTGCAGCTCCTGGGCATGTTTCTCCTCCCTCAGCCCTTCAGCTCAGGGGGAGAGGCAAACTCCAAAGGGAATATGGGAATATTTAAGGAGTCAGTTTATTTCCAGGAAATCCTTCTCTTGTTCTTTTTTTTTTTTTTTTTTTTTTTTTTTCCCCAATGGAAAAGTTAAGTCTTCATGAACTTTTTGAGAACTTTTGTTTGTTCCCTCTTGCCAGCTAAACTCTGCTTTGTGCTGGTGACAGAACCCCTTTCTCCCAGTGCTGGCCATGGGCCAGGACCTGGAACTGTCCCCTGTGTGCTGGCAGTGCCACCAGTCCTGTCCCACTTCCCTCCGGGCTGAGGCAATGCCCCAGCTCCCCTTTGGGGACCCTCTGGGGATTTTATCCTTCTCCTCCTTGTGCATGGGGTCATGGAGTGAGCTCTGCTTGCTTCACCTTCCTCTGCAATTGAAAATGTCAAGTATCAGGGGGAATAATCAGTCACATCTGTGGAAGGGAAGGGTGGTGTTTCCTTGGAAGAAAACAGCACAAGTGGTGTCAGAAGGAATTCCTCTTTCCCTCTGCAGCTCCAGAGATGCTCTCTCTGGGACAGGACCTGCTTGAATCTTTACATCATGCAAAGGGAGCAGGTCCCATCGTGCTGGGTGGTAAAGGAAGATTTCCCAGAGTTTCTGTGAGTCAGAGCAGGACACAGAGGGCAGAGCAGAGGGGACCCAGTGGATTTCACAAACCCACTCAAAGCCCCATCACCAGCTGCATCTGCAGAGGCACAAACCATGGAATGCTGAGGAAAAAAATCCAACAGCAATGGATCATATAAGTGCTATTTGTCTCTGGAGGCTCGTGCTTTGAGTTCTCCACTGTTACTGATACCCCCAGAGCACCAAATAAAACTCGTCCCATTCAGAGAATCTCCCTTTCCCAGAGCTGAGTGTGAACAGGTGACACAAATGTTTGGTGACTTCACTTACCCATTTCCCAGGGGGGCAGAGTAGGAAGGGGGCTGTTGTGCAAGCAGCAAGGAAACAACCAGAGTGTCTCTAAAGATGTGTCCTCCGACTGTCAAAATATGGTTTGAAGCTGAGTGTGGGATGTGCACAGCAGTGATTGCAACACAGCCACCACTGGGATTGTGTGGAGAGAACTGAATCATTTCTGTGAGAGTTTTAACCTTTGGAAATGAGCTGGGCACAGGGGTGAAAGGAGAGAAGTCATTGAATATTTTGGGTTGGAAGGACCATTAAAGGTCATCCATCCCAACCCCTCTGCAGTGAGCAGGGTCACTTTTAACTAGACCAGGTTATTCCAAACCAAATCCAACCTGGCTTTGAATGTTTCCAGGGATGGGGCAGCCACAGCTTCTCTGGGCACCCTTGTGCCAGGATCTCACCTCCCTCTCAGGGATGAATTTTTCCCAATATTCAGTCTAAACCTGCTCTCTGTCAGTTTGAAACCATTTCCCCTTGTCCTATCACTCCATACCCTTGTAACAAGTCTCTCCCCAGCTCTCTTTAGCTACTGGAAGGGGCCCTTAGGAATCTCTGGAACCTTCTCCTCTCCACCTGGGTGGCTTCCAGGGGAAGGACTGACAACTACTCACCCCAGAGTGGAGGGAAGGCAGGGCTGAGCATTTGCTGAGCCAGGTAAAAAAATCTCCCTGCCCTCTGCAGCATCCCCATGCCCAGGGGAGGGAGCTGGAGCTGCTCCTGAGAGTCCCCAGCAATGATGAGAGATGAGGATGGAACTGCAGTTCCTACAGAGACATTTATTGGAAGGGTTTCAAAATAGAGTGCAAATTCCAGTAAGAACAGTCGTAGGCAGAGAGTCCCAGACAGAGGTGGGAGAGGAACCAGGAGGGTGTGTCCAGATTCCCTGAGGCACCCAGATCCAGAGAGAGCTGATCCCCAGAGATGCATTAGGACCCTTCTATCTGTGAAAGCTTTCAGTCCTTCTGCTTCATCCTGCCAGAGCAGGCACTATTTTATCAACCAGCCTTTGGAAGTGCAGCTTGGAGCAGGGCTGAGATCCCTGCAGAGTGCAGGTGAAATATCTTCTGCATCAGAGGGGAGCCTGTTCCCCTCCCCATGGTACACTGAGAGTGGCAGTAAATAGGTGCAGTTTGGTTAATACTGAGCAATGCATAAATGAGATTTAACAGTCCTCCTGCTGCAGCTGTTTCCAGTCGAAAGTCCCATCCAAAGTCAGATCAAAATTATCCTTCTCCTGCTCTCGGGAGAGCTCCAGAAACACCTGAAAAGGGCAAGAAAATGCTTGGATATTTCTTTGTGATGCTCCTTTGCAGGGGCACAGCTCTGCAGCCCCTGGGAGAGGTGTGGAGAGGCTTTTTGGGGGGAGCAGGGGAGCAGGAGCTGAGCCTCCTGTGCTCTCTGGAGTAACCAGACAGGCATCACCTGCCTGTAGGCATTTCCATACAGGCTTTCCCTGCCAATGGATTGACTTAAACATCCCTCATCTTTGCCACCAGCCTTGTACAAGCACCAATAAATAATCTGCTGTTTCCAGGGCACCCAGAGGGGCTGGGCAAGGGCAGCTCCATCCTTGGGTGTGCTGTGTGCCTTTCTCGACCAAGTGAGGTCTGAGACCTCATCCAGACTTGTTTCCACAACACAAAATCCCAGCTGTAAAAAACCCCAAAATTTTCCACCACTTTACCAGCAGAGAACCCCTCACCCACCACCCTCAGGCAGTTTTTTGGTGGAGCTGCCTTTTGCCACTGCACCAGCCTGGGTTTGGCTGCAGCTTCTGTCCCTGCTCCTGCCTTTACAGCACAAATAAAAATCACCTGCCTGAGTCAGAGTATTCAAGGAGAAGCTGTACTCCTCGAGGCTGCAGCTTCGTTTGGCTGTGGGGAAATGGGAATAGAGTTGAAAACAAGCAGTTGCTGTTCTGCTTTTGAAAAAGTCACCTGGTTTTGCTCTTACCTTCCTCTAGCTTGGAGAAGGACTGGGACAGGGGCAGTGCATCCTTCATTGGGACCTTGTAGACAAGCAAAGAAGGGAACCTTGGGGAAACAGAAGAAAAGGTGATTTTCACTCTGTATTGAGGTTCTGGGGTTTATGGATGCATGGATGCCTTGCTGCTGGGATCACAGGGGGGCTGGATGTGGTGACATGATGAAGTCAGATCCCCCTACAGGGAGCTGTTCATCCCTCTCCAGCTGAGATCCTGTGTCTGGCCATCACACCAGGCATGTTTGCAGGGACGAGGCAGTGTTGAAACCATTCCCCCATCCCAAACTGTAATTTTATAATAATTATATTTAGTTATATAATAGTAATATATATATATAGTTAAATGTGGCCCTCATTTTTCAGGTTTTCTGAAGCACTTTCTAACTTGATGTTTTTCATAGTTCTTAGTTCTTTCTCACACATGGGAGTCATTATCAGAAGTATTTTTTAATA
>VZTB01001198.1:78485-102652 GCA_013397245.1 Thryothorus ludovicianus
CTGGGGTGAAAACCCCACAGAGCTGCCAGACAGGCAAACAGCGAGGGCACAGCTCAGGCACAGTCTCCTGGGAATATTGGATTGAACCCCAATACTGCTCCTTGCTGAGAAGGAAACCATGGGACACTTCATGAAAGCCGTGGCAGGTGAGGCTGGAGGAGCAGCCTGGGTCAGCTGCAGCTCAGCCAGGGGCTGTGACCCACCGGAGCTGCCCGGACACCAGGAGGGCCACGCGGTCACACACGGCCTCCGCCTCCTCCATGTCGTGTGTGGTCAGGATGGCTCCTGACTCCTTGGCCTTCAGGGCATCCCGGATTGTCTTCCTGAGGGTCAGAGTGAAAATTATAAAAGAAAATCCAGTACTCACTAGAAATATCAGACATTGTTCTTATAGCTTTGTCCATCCAAATGCCTTTCCCCCAAAATAAGAATAAAATTGTCACGTGAAGCAACTTTAATGGGTAATGCTTTGAAATAATGGCAAAAAAATACTTTTAACTCGAGTCTCTTTATGAATTCTCCCAAATCCCATTCAGGACCATCCTAAATCTTGCAAAAAGGATGAAGGCAAAATAGTTTTTCTCTCTCCTTGCTCATCCCTGAGTTAGAGAGAGACAAGAAACATGTTTTCCAACAGAACCATTGTAACGTGAGGGGCAGCACCATCTGTGGATGGGGTAAAATCCTTTCTGTGTAGCTTCCAACACCTCCTTTTGGCTTCCCCTCCCTTTCCCCCCGTGCTGGCCCCGTGCCCGGGTCGCTGCTCACCAGACACAGCGCTGCCCCTTGGGGTCCATGCCGGTGGAGGGCTCGTCCAGGAGCAGCACGGAGGGGTTGCCCAGCAGGGACAGTGCCACACACAGCTGTGACACGGAGAAGGGGCTCAGCCAAAGCTCCTGCACAGCCTGGCAGTGTCCACGCACAGCTGTGGACAGCACCTCCTCGTTTATGGGAGTTCTGGTTTATGGGAAATGAGGGTTTGGGAAATGCTCATTGCCACCCCCCCTCCCAACATGAGGCTCTTCTGGAGCTCAGGGCACAGGCTGGTCCCTCCACTCAGGAAGGAGAGTTTTAATTAGTGCTTGGGCATTGTAGTGCTCATTATAGGTGACCCAAAACGCACCTTTCTGGTTATCCCAGCAGGCAACTTTCTGACTTTTTTGTTTAAGTAGTCTTGAAGCTGCAGAGCATTCACAATTCTGCGGGAGAAATGAAAAAAAGAACATTTTTATTATTTCAAATCAATACTTTCATCAAGAGCTCCCGAAATGACAAGAAAAAAAGAACTTTCCTCCCCTTACTTTTGACTCCTGCTTGTTTTCATTAAACATTTATTGTGTTATTAAAATGCAAGTGACTATTTGAAGCAGAGTGTACTGAATAAGCCACAAACTCTTTTCTAAACCCATCATCAGTGTCAACAGCATTATGAATCCATTCCCCCTTGCCAGTGTCAGCTAAGCAACCTTTCTTGTGGTGCCAAACTCTAACAGCAGAGATTTCAGAAAAGCTGCCTAAAGATAACATTCTTAAAAGGGCATTAGTGGTAAATTTATCCCCACCAAATGCACTTAGGAAAATGGGAGGTTTTTTCAACCCACTCACTAAAACACTGCATTGAGCACAAAAGCACTTTCGCAGCCGATTTTCCTGAGTTTCTTTCAAGGTTTCCTCTGTGTGTTTTGGCTCTCTGGTCCCCTGGCCACGGCTGAGGGGTGGAACAGGGACCATGCCAGTCCTCCATCAGTACCTGTGGACAGCAGCAGCCGTGTCCTCCTTGAGCAGCCCCTTCACGGCCGCGTAGACCCTCAGGTGCTGCTGCGGGGTCAGGTCCAGCCACAGGGGGTTCTCCTGGGGGCAGTATCCCAGGAATGCAGGAGCCTGGTCCTGGGAGCCTCCTCCATCTCCCCTCTTCATCAGCACCTGCACAGCCAGGGCATTGTCCTCTCAGACAGCCTTGCCCAGTATGGGGGGTGGTTCAGGGGAAGATTATGGGGTTTAGGTGAGGAACCCCACAGTGATGGAGTGATGATTCCACACTGTTCTTACATATAAACATGGCAATCAGGGCAGATGCAACAGCTTATCAAAATTAGAAGCACCTCACCACTATCTTACTAATACATTATTTCATTTAATAGCACAATTAACTCGATTAAAACCCTGGTCATTAATAATGCTCTGACAAAAATTGCAGCCTTGATGAAAATGGTAGCTTAGCCTAGGAGCAAAGTTTGGATTTTTGTCATGGATCCATCCCTTGTCTCCAGGTGTCTCCTACCTGCCCAGCAGTCAGGGCTGTCTCTCCAGTGATCATTTTGATAGCTGTGCTTTTTCCAGCTCCATTGGGCCCCAGAAGTCCTAACACTTCTCCTGTAATCAATACATGGAATTTCTTAGGACTGTTCCCCATTCAAGAAATATATCATACACAGTTCCACAAAAGAAAAAAAAGACAGCATACTAATATCAAAGATCATATAAAATTAATGGTTTTATGGTATAAAATAAATGCTCAGAGAGCCTATAAGGTTCCAACTTAAACTGATGCTGTGAATTGTTCCCAGGAGCCATTGTTAAAGTGGTCCCCTCTCCCCAGAATCTTTATTTTATCTTTATTTAGATAATGGATGGTCACAGGTCATTAATAGGATGCACCATTAACACATCAAGCCCAGACTGAAGGTGTTTTAACAGCAGAACAAATAGATCTGACCTTTCTGTCCTCGCTCAGGTAACTGAGAATTAACTCAGGGTACAACACAGGTCTGGGAGGACAGTCCCAGTTCTCACCTTTTTTAACACAGAAGGAAAGGTTTTTGGTGGCTGTTTTCTTCTTCTTCTTAAAAAATGAGCCAGCTTGCTTTACATTATATTCCTTGCACAGATTGCTGACTATAATTACTGACTTCTAAAAGTGAGGAGGAAGAAGCAAATTTAATTTATTATCTTGGACAGCATTAATCCTTCAGTTATATTTTTCCATTAAAAAGGCAGAAAACCTTCTGAATATCTTTTTATAGTTCACCAGGAATATGAGGTGCAACAGGACACTTTATTATCTGGGCTCCTCTTAAGAGCTTCCTTCTCCTGATGAAACTCATGCTTTTGGAATTTTGATTTTCCCAGTGAGAACAACACAGCCAAAGCACTGACCTGCACTGGTTTGGGTTTTCCAGGTAGGAATCTAACAAAACAAGGACAACACTCAGGGGTACCTCCTCCTGACTCGGAGCCACCATGGCATTTCTCACAGCTTCCCTTTCAGCTCTGACATCTTCATCTTCCTCCTCGAGCTCCTTGGGGTGCTGCTGGCTGCTTTGTTTTCTTGGGGAAATCCTGAAAACCCACCAGACTCAGCTTAAGATTTTGTTCTTTACCTTTGTTCTCCACCAGTGCATTTTGTATAGATAAAGAGTGAATTTCCCTGGGATTGAATTCATATAACATTATAATGATTACCATTAATACCATCATCATTATGGTTATTGTTGGGGATGAGGATGATAATGATGATGTTTATAAGCTTTGTTTTGTACCAAAAAAGAAGTAATAAGAAATCACCAATATTAAAAAAAAAAATATATTAAAAATAGAGACACAAATGGAAGGATGTTTTCAAGGAGAAGCAATGGGGTAGGGGTTTAGATCTCACATGTGCATGTGTGTTTATACAAACCTAAATACTGGGTCCTGTCTCAGCACTGCTTTTCCATATTTTAACTCCAAAAAGCGAAGAAGAAGAATGAACCCCACAGAATGGATGTAAGGCTGGAAAAGAGAGGTTGCCACATTAGCAGCCTTGCCTTGCCTTGCCTCCCACCATAGCTGGCACTAATGAGGTGGTGGCAATGCCAGATGATACGCAGGGGAAACAGAATATGTGAAAATGGAACCCATTAACATTGAAACTCAGTGTAACCAACACTGCAGAAAGCACTAAGGGCAGAAAAACACCAATTCATAAAATAACAGGACAGCATGAGGTGATCTGCGCTTATTTCATTTTGCTTTCTCCTTTTCAAAGGTGTGAAATTATTTTGACACAGCGGGTAAAACATCATCCAGACCCACCCAGATCCTCCACCTGCCTCCTCATACCTGAGGAGGGGCTTTAGGAGACCCACATTCCTAAATAAAAGCAATGTTAAATGTTTTCTTACTGCAAAGACAGCAATCAGGATATCACCGTCTGAAGCCATACTAAATGTCACAGCGTCTTCTGCCAAGAAAATCTGTAAGAATAAAAAAAACCTCAATGAAGACATGTAATTCTTTAGTATCATTCTGGTTAATGCAGTAATGTTCACAAATGCTTTGAAAATCTGCAAAACTTCTGTTTTCCCCCAGACATTCAGCATACAGATGAGCAGATACAGATGTTTGGCTTTGGGACCTTTGGGTCCTACACCAGAACATGTCACAGGTCTCAGTACACGGACCAGACTCCCTTTCCAGATGTGCTGTCCCAGGAAAACATCTCTGCTTTGGGTCCCAGTGGAGAAGAGGTGAGTGGGACAGGACAGAGGACGAGTCTCTCCTCCTTGAACTTCAGCCCTCAGTAATTTATCATTTATCAACAGTGTGGCACATAGCTGGGGGGTTTTGTTAAATTGGCTTTCCACCACTCCCCTCAGCTGACATGAAGGAAAGCCCCTTTTGAGTATTCTAAATTCTCACTCAGGTTTTTTTCCATGCAAAGACAGACCTGTGGCTTCAGATTTTCTCTTAGGATTGGTCAAGCCAAGTTGATTGACCTGGTGGCTGCTCCATCCTTGGCATTGTCCAAGGCCAGCCTGGATGTGGCTTGGAGCAGCCTGGTCTAGTGGAACACGTCCCCTCACATGGCAGGGGGTGGAATGAGATGAGCTTTAAGGTCCCTTTCAAACCAAACCAATCCGTGATTCCATTCCATGACTCTGCATGGAAAAATCTAGGAGTTTTTCTAATCCAGTCACAGCTGCACAAGAGGTCACCCCCAGCCATAATGAACAGCTGGAAAAATGAGATCTGAGCTGAAACAGTCTCCCAATGGTGCACTTTGGGAAATGCCACCCAGGATGAGCCTTCCCAGACTGCAGCGTGCAGTTACTCCCAGACTTTGGTGCAGTCACCCCCAGATTTTGGGGCAGTTACCACCAGACTTTGGAGCAGTTACCCTCAAATTTTGGTGCAGTTACCCCCAGATTTTGGGACAGTTACCTCCAGATTTTGGGACAGTTACCTCCAGATTTTGGGACAGTTACCTCCAGATTTTGAAGCAGTTACCCTCAAATTTTGGTGCAGTTACCCCCAAACTTTGGTGCAGTTGCCCCCAGATTTTGGGGCAGTTACCTCCAGACTTTGGGGAAGTTACCACCAGAGACTTTGGGTCGCAAGGACCCAGGGTTGTGTTTTAGGCCTCTCCTTGCCCAGAACCCCCCTCACCTGTTCGAGGAAGATCCCCAAAACCATCAGGGGGTACATGGGAACCAAGAGGGACAAAGCGTAGAGGGAGACGTTGTGGTTGCCCAGACTATCCAAGATTCTGCCGATGATAAAAGAAATAAAACCCACCTGAAAATAAAACAAGAGGGTAACTCAGCTGATGGGAAGGGTTACTCACTGCTTGTTAAAACTGTGTGTCTAGCTGTGCAATTCCCTGTTGAATTTATAAAAATGGACAAAAGAATGAGAAAGATGAGAGACAGAGAGGGCTCAGTCTCTGTCTGAGGGTTGGCTGCTGCTGTGGGCCAGCTGGGCAGACTTCTTCCTGGGGACAGAGTTGCTTCAGGCAGAAAAATCAAACATGGGATCCCATCCTGTACATTCCCATCCCATTCCATGCCAATCAGGCTTGGATGATCAGTGTTAGCCTGATGGCTCCTGTCTCAACACTTTGCATCTCTTGGATGTGGAGTGTCAAGCAGAGTGATGAATTAATCTTTTGCCTCCATTCCTGCACCAGTTCAGATTGGATCCAGGTATTTCCTCATGTCACAGAAGGATCGTGGCAACAGAACATGGTGACACAAATTTAATACAGAACTGGCTGCTGTGAAACACACCCAGATTTATGCTCCACATCTCTGCTTGGTGTTTTGACCTCTAGTTCATCCTCAAGATCTCAGAATGTCTGTAAATCCAGCAGTGCATTAACCAACTGTGTGCTCACCACTATCAGGATAAAAGACCAAAGATCGCAGCTCCATCCTTTGCGAGAGTTGAAGGAGATCAGGTAGTTTAGGAGAACGAGGGAAACTCCATAACCCAACATTCCCGTGACCTACAGGGAAAAAAGGCTTTCGTTGGAGAAAATGGAGTGAGGCAAACCACCAGAAACCCATCTATAGCAATGGAGCACAATGGAAACGATCACACAATAAGATCAGGGCATTTAGAAATTACCACAATTTTACTCTGAGGTGTAAAAGAATATGTTAAGGCAAGATTTATTGCCTTTTATTTTCAGCGGGAGAAACCCAAAGGATTGAAAGTGAAACAAGAAGATCAGTAAGAGGATCAAGAATGTTCCAGCATCATCTGCACCCACAGTGTCTCAGCTGCCCCCACACAAAATATTTTTCCCCAATCCTGTCAGAACCCTGGACATAGAGGATTTCAGGCTTTCTATACTGACAGGGAATGATCCTCAAAGATACACTGCATTTGACCTGAGGCCATGGAAAAGGCTTCCAAAATTGAGTGATAGCACTGAGATTGTGAGTGTGTAGTTGAATAGAAATGTGTTATCTCATAGGGTGAAAGATTTGGATTTAAAGTTTTGGGATATAATAATATATATGTAACAAGATGGAGGGGTTAAGGCGTAGGTTAGTAATCTTTCTTCTCCTTCTTCACAAGTTTGGGTGATTTTGTGTGATTGGTTGGAAAAATCTGCAGTGTGGGATATGGGTGATTAGTTATTGGGTTAGAAGTTAAAATAAATTAGTTGGCATCTTATTATTAGGTAGTTTAGGCTTAAAAAGACCTTGAAGATAGAACTCTGTACTCCATTTCTACTCTGTTAACTTAATATGTAGAAGCACTCACAGTCAGTGAGGCTGTGACTGAGATAAAAAATAATAAACATCCAAGTCCAAACAAGAATTCTCTCTCATGCGTTTAATCCCGACCCTGAGAAGAAGAACCAGATAAAGTCAAGAGGTTCACCTCACAACCCCTTCCAAGGAAACCAGCAAGGACCAGAATGGGACGTACCAGCAAGAAGATGATGCTGGCGTCGCCAGAAATCTTGTTGCTCATGGCAAACTGGAGCCCAAACATGGAGAAGAGCAGGATCCAGCAGAGTGGGATGTCCACCAGTGCCTGGCCACACCAGTAGGCTGAGGGGAAGAGCCCCGAGATCCGCAGCTGGGCTCGAGCTCCTGTCTGGGAAGGCACAATTTTAAAGGGTAGTTTTACTGTCCGTGCCTGGTTGGCTACCCCTGGGAATGGCCTCAGGAAATGAAAAGGGAATTAAATCTGTCACCATTGTGATTCTGGGGCAAAATTCAACTTCTTTTTGTCTTTTAATATTCTGTTCTGGCTGCAAAACTTCTCCTGGATCAAATCACCACAGCTGACAAGCAGAGGGTTGGACTCAGTTACCTCAAAGATGTTTTCCAGCCTACACGATTCCATGATTCTGTACTAACATGGGTTGCAGTGCAAAATGCAACCAGTAGTGTGTATTCTATCACCTGTGGTTGAAACTGGGCTGGGGTAATCTTCTGTCCATGGCCCAGCTGTTAAAAACCAGCTGGGGCAGTTTCTTTATCTCTGCCAGGACCCAGCCTCCCTCCAGGGACAGATCTTCTGCTCAGGGGCCACTGAGTGTCCCTGCAGGGCTGAGAAACTTCCAGCATCCCCCTGGGAGCTGCTGCAGCCAGCCCAGGAGCCAAGCATTCCTACCTGGAGCCAATGTGGCCTTTGGCACAGCCAGCAGCCTTTGCCATTCCCAGAGGGACACCAGGCCCAGCCATCCCCACGGCACCTTCCCAGGGAAACTCCACCTTTGTGCAGGATCCCTGCTCCAGCAGAGCCACCTGTGCCACTGCAGGAGGGCTGCAGCCACCATGGGATGGCACTGCCACCAACCCTGAGCCACAGGGCTCAGCTGGGATCCTCACTCTGACACTGGGGTTGGTTTTTTTTAATACTGCATGTGTTTCTTGGTTTTGTTTTAGTTTTTTTTTTTGTTTTTAGTTCTCTTAATAAAGAACTGTTATTCCTATCCCCATATCTTTGCCTGATAGTCCCTTAATTTCAAAATTATAATAATCTGGAGGTAGGGGGTTTATGTTCTCCATTCCAAGGGAGCCTCCTNTGAGCCTCCTGCCTTCCTAAGCAAACACCTGGCATCAAACCAAGACATGTACTCAAACATCCTTCTGGCAGTGCAGTTGGAATCCCTTCTGCCCACCCCAGACATGCTCCATTTCAAGGAATTTACCTTGCAATCCTGCGTGTAGCCCATTGCAAAGTGAGGAGGAAAACCAGGGAATAACAGCAGCATATAAATGAGGTAAACGGACATAAAAAAATCCCAGTATCGTGGGTTGAACAGCTGAAAACAGAAGAACAAAGCATTTGTGGAAAATGCCTACAATTCATTTTACCATTCACGTTACTGCATTTCTCATGGATTACAGGGCATTATGAACAGAAAGAGATATTTGAAACCAAATTTAGGAAGGTTTTCCCAAACCAGAGCCATGCAAAGTATTTGCTGGTGAGGAGAGGTGGGTGGTGCAGGTCCCAATCCTCCATCCTAGATTGGTGGGGAGCTCTCTCTTCCATCAGCTGACTGGCCAAAGCTTGATTAATGTGCTGGAGAGAATAAGGAAACTCCTGGAGAAATCCTCCCAGCCACCCTCTCCATCTAGCAGCCCTTGGAATCCACATGGGAAAAATCAGCTCTGGTTTTCCTCAAGTCAAATGTGGTGGTTCCAGAGGCACCACGAAGGAAGGTGGATTTACATATTCAGACAGCCCTACAAGGCTACCCATTAAAATCTGATGAATTGGTGAGACCTTAAATGGTTTTCTGACATCTTCTGGCTTCACTTACAGAGAAGAAGGGGTGGCTCCAGACCTGGATGTGCCTGGTGGAGTTGAGGGACCTCAGCAGGGCATTGCTGATGACGTTCACCAGCACTGGGAAGCAGTTGACAGCCTCCAAGTGGCACAGCACGGTGAACCTGTAGCTCTTCAAAGAGCAGGAAAACAAGGTGAGAACCCCTGGCTCTTCTCATCTGCAGGGAAGCAGTAGAAAAGGAGCACAGCAGGAAAACCCAGGCCTGAAATAACTTTGCTGATGCCTTGTTCACTAAAAAGCAAATTATGAGGTATTGGAAGTCTGTATTGCTGTGCTAAAAATGTACATTTTGAGGTGGAAGGTCAAAGCAGTTCCTAATTTTCGTACCTGTGGTACAAAAAGTCAACAGGGCCATCCCACAGGGAGAGCTGATGGAGGCACCCTGATTAATTATTCAATTGTTGGGAGGAAATTGAAGGGAGAGGAAAAAAATCCTCACCTGACCTTTGCGGGACAGTTTTATAGCCCCATTGTGTTGTAGTTCCTCTGTGATATTTTCCTCCTTTGCTATTTCCACTGTAAGATCCTGGCTCTGCAGCACATGGATGAAGTCGTCAATGTCTGTGCCTGGCCAAAAACAGAGGAATTATAACACTGGAAAACAAAAGACTCTTTGATGATTTTATTTTTATTTTTAAATCCATGATCACCAAACAAAAACAGAGGAAATCTAAAAACTGTGGGCATCAGCCAGCACATGTGTGCTGGATCATTGCACGTTAGTTTTTGGGAAGTTAATGGATCTTGGTCTGAATTTTCGCATTGTCCTATTTTTCCCCCAGCCTTTTCTGAAATGTTAAAAAATGAATTTTCCTTTGGGACTGTCTGATGAAGAGTCCAGTGTCATTCTCTGGCTAAATAACATGAAATGTCATCCACTCTTGGGAATATTGAAGGTGAAATTCTGGAAGCAGCCCATTAATTCGACTCAGCATGAGGGAGCCTGGAGTGTGGTGCCTGCATTGAAAATCCCACACTCTGAAATTGCTTGGATAGAGACCTGGATTTGTGGCAGGGAGAGAACTCTGTCCCCATCTTACCTCACCTGCTCTGATACCCTTTTGCACATCTTTCCTCAGGGTCTCACCGGCTGCTGAAGCCACAGTAGGTTTCCCTCACAGCCCTTTAAAGACAATTCCCACCCTCTCCCTCATTAAAGCCATCATTTCCCCTTGGATCCTATATTTTATGTCCTGTATTTTCCTTTGGAGCAGCAGGAAGCCCAGAACTGGGAAGGACGAGGAAAAGATTTGATGCCTTAAGTTTTAGCTTTTATATTTTTTTAGATTCTGGGCTGTTTTGGGGGGTGGTTCTGGGTTTCATATTCAGTGCTGCTGAGCTCAATGCCCAGAGCAGGGACACAAAACAATTCCTGCTCCAGCTCGGCACCAAGGACAACTTTCAGGCCAAGAACAAAACCAACGCTGAAGGGAGAAGGAAAACCAAGGAGGATGGAGCGTCATGAGCTGGAGCTGGAATTGCACAATGAACTCCAATGTGCTGCTGGAGCAGAACTGATCAAAGTGTGAGCCCTCGTGATCAGGTGTCCATTCTGTGCCCATTTTGGGTTCCCCTTGGGTGTGGCCCAGCCGGGCTCTGGCAGTGCCCAGGTGTGCCCAGGGAGGCCTTTGAATAAATCCCTGCTTTATCCTCCTGCTCTGGCTGGGCTCTGTCCCAGGGCAGCCTGGAGAAGGCATCAGCTTCTTCCCCTCACCTGTGTGGTTGTAGACCAGGAGGGTGGTGGTGTCCAGGTAGGATCTCCTCCCCAGGGGCAGGAAGTACCGTGCAGGAGAGAGCTGCCAGGCACTCACACTCTGCCAGCCAGCCAACACGCACAGTTGCAACACCAGAGGAAGCAGAAAAACCACATAGAGCAGCAAACTGCATAAAGAAAGAGATGAATAAACACTCTGAAAAGAGATATTCAGCAGAAATGCATTCAGAATGCATCTGTGTGTTGGAAGTGGTGGATGATATTCAGATCACTCAATGCTCTGTGTTAATAACTTTTGGCAATTTTCATGGAATCAT
Source organism: Thryothorus ludovicianus (assembly GCA_013397245.1). NCBI lineage: Eukaryota > Metazoa > Chordata > Aves > Passeriformes > Certhiidae > Thryothorus > Thryothorus ludovicianus. The sequence continues at coordinate 89,596 of VZTB01001198.1, forward strand.
GGAATAACCTGACTTGGAAGGGACTCACAATGAGCATGGATTCATCTTGTGGCCTTGAAACCCCAACAATTCCACCCTGGCCATCCCTGGCAGTGCTGTCCTGAAGCTCCTGGAGCTGTGGCAGCCTCGGGGCTGTGCCCATTCCCTGGGGGAAGAACCATTTCTGATATCCAGCCTAAACCTACCCTGGCCCAGCTCCAGCCGTTCCCTCAGGCCCTGTCACTGATGACCAGAGAGAATTTTATTTCCAAAAGTCTCAAACCTTGATCTTTCACCAAATGATTCAAAATGCAGCAGAGAGTGAGTCTCAGGTCTGGACTGCTTAATATTTTTTTAGGGCCATGAGATGTTTTTCAGACTTCCTTTAGATACAAGGTTTTCATAAATCAGCATCTTCTTTTACTTCCTTGTGCCCCAGCTTGAACACCAGTGGGGCCAAATGAGTTCAAACACTGGCAATATGAGAGAATTAAAAAAAAAGCAAAAAAAAGCAGAGGAAGCCTGAAAGTACTCTCTGTGCATGCTGACTTATTTTAAAACTTCCTCCATTTGATATAAAAGTATTTCTAAATGATGCTTTTCTTTGGAAAGAAAATGGGTTTCTCTTGCATAAATTATTCAGCATAGAATTGAAAATGCACAAAAGGGAGATTTTGTGTTACTGGCACTGGAAAGGAAAAAACTTTCCCCTCCTCTGACTGCAGATGACCAAGATCATTCCTAGCCAAGACCTCAGACCAATTAATCCACAGAATCCCAGAATCCCCAGGTTGGAAGAGACCTCCAGGATCATCGAGTCCAACCCAGCCCCAACACCTCACCCAGACCCTGGCACCCAGTGCCACATCCAGGCTGTTTTTAAACACACCCAGGGATGGTGACTCCACCACCTCCCCAGGCAGAACATTCCAGCACTTTCTCACTCTTTCTGTGACAGATTTCTCCCTGACACCCAGCCTGTGTTTCCCTGGAGCAGTTGGAGCTGTGCCCTCTGGTTCTGTCAGTGCTGGATGCAGAGCCCAGCCCTGAGCTCAGGCACCTTCCAGGGGCTGCACAGAGCTCTGGGCTCACCCCTGAGTCTCCTTTTCTCCAGGCTGAGCACCCCCAGCTCCCTCAGGGCTCCTCACAGGGTTTGTGTTCCCAGCCCCTCTCCAGCCCCTCCATGTCCTTCCCAAACTGAGGGGCCAAAGCTGGACACATCCAAACTCATCGAAATTGGGGTGTGGAAATTGTCCCCCCTGGTGTGATGGTGTCCACTTCCAGGAGAGAACCCCTTTGGTGCTTACATCGACTGCAGGCTCTTCACGGAGCTCCTGAGCTTCAAGAAGTGCACCCGTGCCACGGCAGAGACCTGCTGCCTCCAGAGGGACAGGCCCTGGACCGACGCCGCGCCCGTGTCCGAGAGCAGCAGGGAGCGCGGCCTCGCCTCCTCGGGACAGCCTGGTCCTGCTTCTCCCAACTCCTGCCCAGGGACGTGCTCATCTGCAGAGAGTTTCCACGTGTTGGAACCAGAGGCACAGAGAATTCTCAGAGAATTGTGCATGCAGGCTCAGAGACAGAGGTAGGTACAATGTCTGAATTAAGACTTTGGAGAAGGCTCAGGCAGCGGCAGTAAAAGATACGCAGGCAAGAAGTAAAATGTGAATTTATAGTTTGAATAGAAATATGCCCTAAGTAAGCAAAAATATGCTTTATATTAATGAAAAGGTGTGTTGAGTAAGATAGTAGAAGATGTTGAAATTTAATAATAGAACTTATAGAGTTAGTGAGAAACTTAAGATGTATCAATATAAGTTTGTATAATGTTATATTGATGCCTTCAGTTTTAGCTTTTATATCTTTCAGATTCTGTGTTGTTTTGGGGGCAGTTTTAGGTTTCATATTCAGTGCTGCTGAGCTCTCTGTACAGAGCAGGGAGACAAAACAATTCCTTCTCCAGCTCGGCACCAAGGACAACTTTCAGGCCAAGAACAAAACCAAGGGTGAAGGGAGAAGGAAAACCAAGGAGGATGGAGCTTCATAAGCTGGAGCTGGAATTGCACAATGAACTCCAATGTGCTGCTGGAGCAGAACTGATCAAAGTGTGAGCCCTTGTGATCAGGTGTCCATTCTGTGCCCATTTTGGGTTCACCTTGGGTGTGGCCCAGCCAGGCTCTGGCAGTGCCCAGGTGTGCCCAGGGAGGCCTTTGAATAAATCCCTGCTTTATCCTCCTGCTCTGGCTGGGCTCTGTCCCAGGGCAGCCTCCAGAAAGCATCAATGTGATTGGATAAGAGAAGATGCATTGCAGTACAGTAGAAATATTTGATTGGCTAAGAAATGCTTAAAAGGCCTCAAAATAAGAATTAGCTCAGCTTCTGACACGATGGTGTTACATGTAACACCATTAATGAGACTGATTGTCAATAAATTATTCTTTATAGCGCTTCTCAGTCTCCCTGTCTCTCTTAACCCAATATATGTGCACATTATGTCTAAGACCAGCTTCTAGGCTGGGATCCATGACAGTTTAAGAGCTGCCTTTGGAGGTTGCTGCAGAGGGGCTGATCTCTTTGGCTGTGGATTGTAAATTGTACCTTCTTGGTCAGCCATGGCTTCTCCCTCCAGCTTCAGGAACACGTCCTCCAGGGTCGTCATGCTGACTCCATAGTTGATAATTCCCTGCTCAGGGCAGCTGTCCAGGCCACTGAACAGATCTGCAGGACAGAGATTAAATAAAGGCATAAGCTCAGATATCCAGACCACTCTGGTTCAGCTGAGCCAACCCGACTGTGGAGGAGAACAAATCTGCCAGAGCCAACCCTCATGGAAGGTGTTTTTCTGCTTAGCACCAACTGTTCCTCTCATTTCAGACTGTTTTCATCCTCTGTGGGATGGTCAGGCTGAAGTGATGGGCATGGTGGGTGAGAAATAGGCACAGAGAAGCACAGGTAGTGGAGTTTTCTTTTATCTCTGTTTTTTCATTTAACAGAAAGAGAACTGAACTCTCAGGAACTCACATGGCCCAGTTTAGCCTGCAGGGTTTGTCACTGCAAACAGTAGAAAAGCATTTCTTGCACAATTTGATCTTAAATGTATGATAAAATTGTGGGGAAAACCCGAACAGCAATGGTTTTGAAGTCCTGATGTACTCCTGCAAAAAAATCTCCCTTTGCATTTCCCTTTGCCCACATTTGTCATTATATTTTTTCTCTATGGATAATCCTCAATTATTTTCATTACCTGGGAATTTATTCACGTTTTCTAAAGGCAGTTTATATCTCAGTTCATATTGGGTATGTCCTGAGAATGTGGCATTGGGGATGTACCCTTTCACCAGGGATGTGAGGTTCTCCAAGTCACAGGACTCACTGACATGGATCCTGTTGTGTGGAAAAAAACACAGACGTTTAGATTTGGAATAAAAACAACGCAAACCCACCCAGACAAACAACATCCACCATTTTATGGATGCATAAAAAGAAAACTCCAGTATTCTTCATTCATTCCCTACTATGGATTAACTAACCCTAACCCTCAATCTTACTGCTGTTCTAGATAACGGAGCTGGATTTTAATGCAGACAATTTGTTTTGATGACATCTGCTCTAGGGTTTCATTAATTCTGGTGTCCCCTCATATTTGCATGCTGCCAGGTATTGTTGGGGCTTAAGGAGATACCTTAAATGATAGCAAATCCCCCATTTTTTCTTCAGGAACAGAGAAGAGCCGACACACTTCAGCCTCCCGTGCGAGATAAAAGCCTTGCGGTCTGGAGGAAGGAGAAGCCAGAGGAATTTCTAGTGCCGAGCAGTCGCTGCCCTCTTTTGGGGCTTTGTGCTCCGGGGTTATCCCGAGGGATGCCCCGGGCAGAGCCCGTGCTCACCCGCCAGGATATCGGCCTCGTCCATGAACTGGGTGCTGAACAGGGTGGCCCGCCCTGCCCGCTGCTCCCGCAGCAGGCTCCACACCTGGTGCCTGGAGAGAGGGTCCAGCCCTGCCGTGGGCTCATCCAGGAGCAGAACCTGCGGGAAGGATGGGATCAGACATTCCTCGCTGCTGGAGCGCTCGCGAGCCTTTGGGGTTTGGTGTTCTGAGGGTGAGAGACCTGGCACGTCTTCTAAACAAGGGCAACTGTTCTGGGGGCTGTGAGAGTTCAGGGAACTCTGCTTCAAAACTCACTTGGCAACATGGGTTAGGGATTAAAAAAACAAAAGAAATGATGGAATTTATTCATTCTAATTAAAAGCACGTTAAAGAAGTCTGAAATCTTAGAGCCAAATATACACCCACTGTTTTACGTATATTGGACTGGAATATTCCCAGTATTACAGAGCCATGCCTGCTGCTTTACCTGGGGGTTTCCAAGCATGGCTATTCCAATGGATAACTTCCTTTTCTGTCCACCACTCAGTTTTTCAGCTTGAGTGTCTTGAATGTTGCTGATATCCAGCAGTGCCAGAATGTTTTGCACCTAGAACAGCACAAGGATGTCCATTCTCAGCAGCCATTGTCCTTCCATCCTTTATTAGGATAGATTTAGATTTAAATTAGACATCAGAAGGAAATTATTCCCTGTGAGGGAGGAGAGGCCCTGGCACAGCATGCCCAGAGGAGCTGTGGTTGCCCCTGGATCCCTGGAAGAGTCCAAGGCCAGGTTGGATATTGGGGCTTGAAGTTTCAATTTTCAGAAGATCCAGGTGGATTCTTTGAGCCTCCCAGTGCACAAGAAGCCTCTGTAGAATTGTGGGGAACACACCCTCACCTCTTGCTCCACCTCTTTGGTCTTGATGCCCTTGATTTCTGCAAAAGTTTTCAGGTTTTCTTTCACCGTCAGGACCTCAAACTGCGTGTTGAACTGCGGGCAAATCCCGATCATCCCCCGGATCTCCTCCCTGTCTCCCATCTCAGACAGTTTGTAGTTGTATATGGTGGCAGAGCCTGTTCACGGGGATAAATGGGATGAGGGGGAGTGAAATGATCTTCAGAGTTTTTGGATCAAAGCCACCCCACCCCAGCCTTCTCCTACCTTCTGAAGGGAAGCTGAGCCCACTGAGCACGTTCAGCAGCGTCGTCTTCCCGGCCCCGCTGTGGCCCAGCAAGGCCGTGATCTGGCCCTCATAAATGTTTAAATACACTCCTAGAACAAAAATAACATCAAGTCTGGGGAGAAACGAGGTTTGAATTGCCCCCACTTGTCAGAACCCTGGGCACAGAGAATTTCAGGTTCTTTGTGCTGACAAAGATACACTGCATGTGACCTGAGAACTTGGGAAAGGCTTCCAAAGCTGAGTGACAGCACTGAGATTGTGAGGATGGAGTTAAATAGAAGTGTGTTATCTCACAGGGTGAGAAATTTAGAATTTAAGATGGTGGGTTAAGATAATATATATGTAACAAGATGGTTTAGGGTAGAGTCTTCTTCTTCTTCTTCTTCTTCTTCTTCTTCTTCTTCTTCTTCGTCTTCTTCTTCTTCGTCTTCTTCACCACAAGTTTGGGTGATTTTGTGTGATTGGTTGGAAAAATCCACAGTGTGGGACATGGGTGATTAGTTATTGGATTAGAAGTTAAAATACATTAATTGGCATCTCATAATTAGGTAGTTTAGGCTTAAAAGACCTTGAAGACTTTACTCTGTACTCCATTTTTGCCTTGTTAACTCAGCATGCAGAAGCAGTCATGGTCAGTGAGGCTGTAACATAGATAAAAAATAATAAACATCCAAGTCCAAACAAGGATTCTGTCTCTCTTGCTTTTAATCTTCACCCTGAGAAGAAGAACCTGGTAAAGCAAAGGGGTTTGCCACTGTCAAAGGCAAGAGAAGTCAAGAAGTACAAGAATTAAGTGGTAATAATTAGCCAAAAGAGCACTGAATGGGGCAAAGCTCTGCAAACCTTTAACTAAAGGCAAAAGGAGATGGTCAGTATTTAGCAGAAAAGACAGAAATAAAACAATTTAAAAAAAATTAAGATCTTCCTTCTCTTTAGCCTTATTAAAAGCAGCAAATCAGTAAAAAGTGAACAAAATAGTGATCAGCAACATCAGTTCATATTTGACATCAATTTTCAAGCAATGCAAGTGTGGTTTTTTTTCACTGACTGCTTGCACAATGGTGTTTCCTTGTCTTAAACAGAATCAGTCTTACAGCTTTCATACCTCTCAAAGCTTCCGTCTTCTTGTCCTTCTTCTTATAGGCTTTTTTAATATTGTGGAGCCTAAAAGGGAGGTAAGAAGGTTATTGTTTGGGGATTTCTGTAGATGCTTTTCCCTGCTGCACTTTTACATTTTTATGGACCTTAAGTTACAATGACAGAAATGGCATGAAGGAAATAAAAGGTGCTGGAAACAAAGCTGAGATTCACTGGTTTGACATATTATATAGCCAGGTATGAACATCACAACCTGGCACCAAAAATGGGGCACAAAAACTGGCAAAGACAAGGCCAAGCCCATTGCAACAGAGGAAAGATTTATAGAAGAAAAATCCTGTTATTTTTAATATAAAGTTACCTACATTTCATCACTAGTGACCAGTCTGAGCTATCTTTTTATCTCTAATTTTTCTCTGTGAAACAAAATGTTTTGCAAGAGCCTCACAAATGTGAACACTGTCTGGAAAAGTCCAACCCAAGCTGATGGAAGGAGTGGGGAGCACCAAACCAGACACAAGCAATTCCTTCTCTCTTAACCTGATGGCCTCTTTCCCCAGGAATTCGGGGGGCACAGGCTCTACATCATCCCCAAGCTGCTCCTCAGGGTTTGCTGTGGCTCTGGGCACGTCCCTGCTGGAGCCTCTCCTGCTCCTCATCCAGTACGAGGCCTTCAGGCAGAACAGAGGAGGGGCTGGGATCCCATATTTGCCTGCCAGGAAAGCAAAAAGATGTTCTGGCATTAAGCAGAGGCACAGCCAAGACACCATCCCAGACCAAACTTTTAGCAGTTTCAAATAAGTACAAAATTGCTGCTTATTCCAGTCAAAACCCTCAAGTTTGGAGCAGAGGCAAAGGAGCCAAGAAGGTTGGATTCAGAGGGTTATGTAATAAATTCAGTGCTTTTTGTAATGAATTATTGTCCTGCACATTATTACACTATAATCTCATAATTAGAAAAAAAAACAAAACAACATTACATAGTTTGTTGTCATTGATTCTCTGTGCCAGAAACAAAACAGTAACTCCATGGCATAATAAATTTCTTTTAGTCCAAACCTTATTTTGGTTGAATCCAAGAAAAGAGCAGCCCATAATTTCCTTGCTATATCCCATTAATCCTTGTAAATAAAAATAAATCATTCCTACCTGGCAGAATTTTGTCAAAATACAGAGTCAGCAGCATGTACAAGACCGAGTCAAACACGAGCAGTATGTATGTTGAAAATAAAAAGTATGCTTCATCCATAAGGTTGGAAAAGGAAAAACCTATTCCATATTTTTCTAAATGGAAAATCTGAAATGGAAGAGAAAAAAGAATAAATTTCAGGCTGGAAAAATGTACACATGCCATGGATGCAACTCTGTTCGCTAACCCAGAAATCATCTGCAGTACTGACCAATTGAATTTTCTTTCTAAAGGGGAAGGGGAATGAATTTACTCCATGCAGAAATCTTAACGCTCTAATCCAGAATTTTCCAGAATAATCCAGAAACAGAGGAAAAGATCAGAGTTTTAGAGGAGATAAATTCAAAAACCTAAAAAGAGATACTGGCACTCTTGATACAACAGAGTCACAACAAAATAGTTATAATTTACATGATTGATTTAACCATATGGTGAATTAACCAAGTCAGTCTCTTTTTCTGCTGGTGCAGAAATCTCCTCTCCCAGGCAGATATTTTATATATATATATCAAGAAATCAAATATTAGATTACCAGGGCTAGAAAGAGCTGTGGAGCTATGACTAATGGAAAAGTGGGAAGCTGCAGGGATTTATGCAGGGTGGGGATGGAGGAAGGGCAGCAGCAGGAATCCAGAGCTGGATTTGCACAGCCCCTGCTGCCAGGAGGAGGGGAGTGACTGGGCAGCCAAGGATGCTGACCCTGATGTTCCTGAGGATAATGGGGCTGTTGTGTGCAGGGATGGAGCTTCCTCGGGGTCATGTGGAAGATGCAGATGTGCACAGCAATGGATTTTTTTGTGCCAAGGGCCCGGCTCTTCTCTGCATTCTTCTGCTTTTAAAGCAGGGGAATGGGATGGGGGCACTGGAGCCTCTCTGGGCCCAGCTCAGCTCAGCTCGGCTCAGCTCAGCTCAGCTCACCTGGGGGTTTCAAACAGGCTGGGGAGAGGAAGGAAAAATTCCTGACTGTTTTACAGCTGGATTTTTTGAGCGAAGGGCAGGGACTCCTGCGCCTTTCTCTGCCTGCAGGGGAAGGTTCAGCTGCAGGGGTGGTGCCCCCATACCTTGGCAATGCCAATGTTGAATGCAAAAGGACACATGAGACCAAGGAACCACTTCAGGGGCTCGGGGACATCTTCTATCAGCACCGCCAGGCTCAGGAACCCGAAGACAAAGATGATGAGGAAGCTCATGGAGCTGACAAGCTTGGAGGTCCTTAAGAGGGAGCAGAGCATGAAAACCAGGTGGATCTGTAAGAAGAGAACTTTCCTTCAACCACTGAAGGAAATCAATTTCCTTAACAGCAGCACTTCCATTTGCCAGGCACCAGATCTCTGCTGAGCTGAGTCTGTATAATAAAATCCACTAAATCCATCTTAGTGGTTGATTCGAGTTTCAAATTGGGTCTTTTGTAGCCAAACAAGAGCCTTCCAGCTCTTCAGGCTGCAAATCAAACCTCTGCTGCTGACCTAGAAAAGCCACTCAGATGCTTCAGCCCACAAAGGTCCTGAGCACTGTGCAAAAGGCTCTGGAGGAATGCTCTGGAGCTCATCAACACGGAAATAAATTATGTGGGGAGGAAATCTGGCTTTAAAGCCTGACTTACACATGCCACGCCATAGAGGAAGAGCAGGAGTGAGACTGCAGGGAAGGTGCTGGTGTAGAAGGGTTCGTGCACCAGCAGGGCCGACAGCAGGCAGGAGAAAATCAGCACATAAAGGGAGTACAGCAAACTCCAGGACAGCCTAGGGAGGGAAAAGGGCCATCAGCATCGTGGGGGATTAACAGCTCTGGTTCCAGCTCCACCTGCACACCAGAAGTGTTTAAATTTAAGTATGAATTATTTCTCCCGGCAATATTTTCTCTTTCACATCCTCAGAACAGACAGGGGATCCAGCTTGGGAGGAAACACCCCAGGGAGCAGAGGACACCAGTGCCATGCTCCACCCTCTGGCTGAGAAACTGAACAAAAACAGTGATCGGTCACATCAATTCGTATTTGACATAAATTTTCAAGCAATGCAAGTGTTTCCTTTCATTGACTGAAATGTTTGCACAATGGTGTTTCATTGTCTTTACCAGCAATCAATCTCACAGCTTCAAGTGCTGGAGAAAAGTTATGAACCCATTTAACTCATGAACTGACTGCTCAAGTGCCCAGGACCAGACTGATTTCTGGAAAACCTATTCCAGTTAAAAAAAGAACTCACCAAAATGCAATGTCCTGCAGCCCCATGGTCTTCATCAGTTCTTTGAGCTGCTTCTTTTCTCGTGTGACATTCCTCGATAAGAAATACATGAAGGGAAAGAAACACATCACGATAACCATCATGAAGTAGCAGTACTCCAGGCTGATGGAGAAGAGGATACTCTGGGACTTCATTCTGATGCCAGCAATGGATTTCATTTCTTCCCAAACAGAATGATTTGCCACCATCTAAAGGAATGCAAGGTCAATAGATCAGTGTTTTGCTCATTTTCTGCAGTGAAATGCATTTTTACAAGGAATATTCTGCTTCATTCCCTGGATTAACTTTTTAAAGCAGCTTTGTTTTCTGACAAGCCCGTCCCTTGCTATTTCCCCAGCAGAGTTTGCCTTTCCTATATTATATTTAAAATAAAAGGATGCCTCCATCAGCTTCAATGTTTGATTTACCTCTACAATGGCAGCATCAATGCTGGACTGCAGGGACAGGAAGCCTTTGTACCAGTACCTTGGGCTGTTGCATTCCCTCCAGGAGAACTCATAGCAGCTGTCTGCAAGCAAAGGGCATCACACTCATGAAAAGTAATTAATTTTCACTATTAAGTGTAACGACAAGAACACACTGGCTCTGTGGGAAAATCTTCAAATGGACAGTGACAAGAATAAAAACAGCCAAACACCCAAACCCACTATTTATCCCATCACTTAACAAATATGGATTAATCCCACCCTGTCCACACCAGGCAACCACCCTGAAATTCTCATTTTGTATTACCTACGTATCCAATGACTTCATTGGGAATAATCACATGGGAGGTAGGAAACCTGAGGTGGTAGGAGAAGTTGTCCTTAAACACAACTCCTATCATTTCCTTATTTGAAATCCAGGCTTTCTCCATGGCTCTCTCATCATCCAGTTCCTCTAGTTTTATACCTGTGGAGTGTCAGGAAAATATTGCCATGAGATTTTGTGAGTCTGGAAATGTGTCCACAGCCATTGCTCTGCTTTCTTAGCACGGCAACTCCTCCTTTTCCAGTTCTCACCGGCCAGGGAGGCAGCTCTAAATACTTCAGACTTAACCAGTTGAGAAGAAGTACACCTCAAAAGAATGTTTTTAAATGTGTTTCAAAAATATTAAGGAATATTAGCTAAGGCAGAGCTTTCCAGTTCAGAAGGGCACACTGGCCTCACAGGCAGTTTAAATCCTATAGAAGAAGTATCTGTGAAAATGGAGGATTCAGGACGAATTTTCTCCCCTGATCAATGACGTTGGAGCTACAACACAGCACGCTCACAACGGGTTAAATAATGACAAAATTCAGTATTTATAAAGCAAAACCCACCTGCCATGACAGAGCTGGAGGCCACTTTGTTCATGATGTGCCTCGTGGTGGCGGTGACGGGGGTGAAAGTGACAGTGACGCCGGTGACATTGAAGGCAGGGTCATCCAGGTGGCCCAGGTGGCTGTAGGGCACCTCGGGGTAGCGGATCTGCATCATGAACGTGCACACGATGAACACCAGGGGCAGGAAGAACAGGGACAGAATCCACTCCTACACCAGGGAGAGCAGGGAGGAGAATGTCACAGCAGTACAAACACATGTTCTTGGCGGGATTAAAATGCAAACAAGAGGGATTCAGTGTTTGTGGGGCTAAAATATAAAAAGAGGAACTCAGTCACACCCATTTCTTGGGTGTGGATGGAAAGACTCTCTGCATTGTGCCCATTGCCTGCTCCAAGAGTCCATCTGTGCCCTCATTTGTCACATACCAGCATAAATATCACCATTTAAAAAAAAATTCAAATCTCCAAGTGTTCATTACCAGTCAGGCTTCTCAAAAGTACTTTACGTTCTAATTTTACCCAAAGAAGTTGGTGTCTAGGGGCAGGCAGGGATTGGCCACTCTCAGTAGTTAGCTACTATTTTGGTTTTATTTTAAATTCTTTTCTTACCTGAAAGCTCTGTATCCTCATCCTCCACTTGATCAGGACATTTTTCCACAAGAGAATTTTAGTTTGTTGGAATACACTTATATTCCTCTGGAGTGTCTTCATCTTCGAACCTAGAGACAATTTCTTTTTGAAAATTGCTTTCAAATGCAACAAAAGCCGAACCAGCAGCAACTGGTTTTATTTGCAGAGTCCTCACAGATGTGCAGTGAAACTTCTTCTTCCTTTTTACAGCAGGAATGAGCTGAAGAAACTCAGATGTTGTGTGCTGAACACAACCACCCCCGCAGCACAGATCCAAGAGATCTCATCAGCCTCAAGCCACTCCAACCCTCACAGCTCAGCAGCACACACTGGTACAAATCAGCATTTCAGGCTTCCATGCTGCAGCATGGGGAGTTTGGGAGGAGTTATTGATGAAATTAAAAAGGGACTATCACATTACATGACCTAATCTGCTTGGGTGGGCTCCATATCCAAGAAACAACAACAAGAATAGCCCATTAAAATCCCTGAAATCCTTTTAGTTGTAATTTGAATGTGCAATAGGCTCAACACCAAGAAGTGTTGAGCAACTCCTGGCTGTGCTGTGAGCTGAGCTCTTGTGGAAAACAGCATCTGCTGAAGGAAACTCAGAGCCATGAGAGAACAAATTCTTGGTAGTGTGTGGGAGAGATGTCATTATTAATGAAAAAAAATGAGAGAAAACAGAGTGGTCACGAGCATACACTGATGTGTTACTCCAACAGACAGGGCAGAATCCTCAAAATGACATGGTCACAGCAAAACAGGGACTGTTTTGCCTGGTTAATGCTGGTGGTGGGGACTGAAAGAAGTAAAGCATAAAGCTGCCTGTCAGAGTTTTGCAGATGAGACATGTGCTCATTAGCCATCCATAAAATAACCATGAGGACCTTTAATGAACAAGAGAGTTCAGTACCCTTGTGCAAAAGAGCTCTGCTCACATGGCCAAACTGCTCTGTTGTCACATCTGGAGCTAAAATCTGCTTTTAAACAAAATCCTGATCTTCTCTAAGTGATTCTCAGGTAGAAAAATCAGAGCTTTTACAGACCTAATCCCTTCAAGCCTTCCTATCATAGGGAAGAAGATTTAAGTTGTCCTGTTCCCCTGGGGGACAATGCTTCATGGTGCTGACAGGCAAGGCAGAGCTTGTCTTCCTCCAAATATTTCTGTTCAGGGGTTGAATCTCAGTGTGATGAGACAGCAGGCACTGGAATGCTGAAAAAGCAGCTGCAACACTTGCCCTGGCTTTTGCCATCATCTCCTAAGAGATTTTTTCCTCACTGATGATCTCACTAAACCCAAGTGCATAAAAATTTGAATTTATAGAGGTAATAACCTCTAGATTTCCTTGAATAAACTGAAGATTTAAACTTGCTATTATCTGGTTGCTTTTTCACGCCTCAGAAGTGAGGATTTGGATGTTGTGTGTCACCCGTGCATGTCTCCATGGGGTTTGTGTCTGTCTTGATTTGGTGCTGAATTGTATCCCCATTCATCTGATTAGTTCAGAAATCAGTTTTGCACCTTTAAAACTGGATCTGAGAGTGAAGAAGAAGCAGTG
>VZTB01001199.1:0-21917 GCA_013397245.1 Thryothorus ludovicianus
CAGCTGGGGGGAGGGGCAGTTTGAATTAGTTTTCTTTCCCAAATTTACTCTAAACCAGGACTGCAGTGCATCTGAAACCTATCTCAGCAGGTTTCCACTGCCAGGCTGCATTTTGTCCACGACAAGGAACAAGGCATACGGAGGCAGGTGCGCACGGAGCAGCCCGGCTCGTGCTGGAGGTGCCAGAGCTTTGCCTCGTGCATGTGACCGTGAGGCTGACAGGCTGGAGCTGCCTTGCTCAGGGGATGTGACACAGCCTATGAAGCTCCACACTGCTGGAGTTTAGGGCAGCTCCTGGGGGACCAGGAGATGTGGGAAGCAAACGTAATTTACTTTCCATGGAATATACGTTCCCACAGAATATGCATTCCCAGTCACTCCAGGAACATTTGAAAAATATCTGCTCTGAAAGCCCCTGAGCCCTGAGCATAGCCTTCCCTGTGCATGGATGCCCCCTGTGCATTGTAATTTTTCCTTTGACAGGAGTAATGTATCAGGCTTTTTAAGAAGGCTGTTATAGATTCCCCTGCATGCTTTGAAATTAAGTGTCAGGTAACCTAGGTTCACACATTTTTTCCATTCTTCGGAAGAACTACAGGAAAGGTATAATAAGAGTGATTAGCCTCAGGTATAATACCTGATATTTCCATGTCTTATCCAGGATCAGATTTCATCAGATCATTATGGTCTGACCTTGGTACATTCCAAGATTTTTTTCCCCTATTATTGTTATCACCTTCTCTGCTCTTTAAAGAAATTCTCCATCCATGGTAACAAACTGTTCCACTAGTTAGAAAAGTTGGACATATTTTAAGAGCTGTGTGGCCAGGGGGTTTTTTCCAAAGTGCTCAGGTATCTGCTAAAAGTGTTCCAGAAATATAGCTGTCAACATGGAAAAATGCTAACAGCAAAATGCTCAGATGAAAATTTAAGATGTACAGAGGGGAAGATATTAAATTTCTGATGCCCTGATAGAGGTCAGAGAATCAGAAGAGTCAGTCCTTCAGCCTGCTCAGTCTCTCTCTTCTGGAAATGCTATTGAGAGAGAAATATTACTAGCTCATCTCATTGTGGGTCTGCTTTGTTCCCCTCCTCCTGGCTCCCCAACAATTTCACTCTGTCTTGCAGGTTTACCATCAGTTGGAACTATTTTTCTGTGCATGGAGATGAAGGTACTGATATTTTTTAGTTTTCCCAGAGGATTATCTCCAGGAAGGGCAAGGAGCTGAAACTGTAATTTAACTGAATTCCATCTCTAATTTGGAAAATCCAACAGCCTTTATTGCTACATCCATTCTCCTTTACATTTCAAGCCTGGATATTGCAATGGTAAATATGGGTCCCAATTCCTTTGTTTTTGGCACAGGAAATAGACTACCAGTAACAAGTTAATGTCATCACTTAGATATTGCTGGTTTTGTATGTGGGTTCTGGTGTTAATTAGTAATTTGGGCTCTTGCAATATTGAAGACCAAGCAAAAGCTAAATCTTGCAAATCGCACCTAAATTTTGTAGTCATTTACCAACCACATATTTGACAGAGGGCAAAGCTCCCATGAAGTGGTATGGGACTAAATATTTGTTTACATAACATTCTTCCAGAGCAGGATCTTGCGTTCCCTTTGCCCCCCTCATTCCTTAGTGCCCTGTAGGAGATGTACAGCCCCCCACACACACTGGGCTCAGCCACCACCCCTCTGAACCCAGAGGAGCTGTTGGAGCAGCAAATCCACAGTGGCACAAGCCACATCCCAGCTGTGCCATGTGGTGCCACACAGACACCCGTCCTTGCCCCTGACACCCAGTGTCACTGTGCACAGGGGCAGTGACATCCTCTACTAATGCAGGCCATGGCCTGCTCTTTTCTGCTGCAACTTGGCTGAGGACAAGCAAGTGGCCTCCAGGGCCACCTGTGGGTGCACAACAGGAGCTCATCAGTGGTCTTGTGCCCGCAACATCACTCAGGCCTAGAGAAGATACTGGCTGTGCCTACAAAGCCTCGTTCTGCTCTCATGATCAAACCCCAACAGCTGTACCCTCTCAGCCATAACAACTCTCTGTGCCCACAGGTGTAGTAGCACAGCCTGGTGCCCTCTGGGCTGCTGGCCATGGCCATTTTTCTGGCACTAAGTGCATTTGTTGTAGTCAATGACAGTGTGGACTCTGGTGTGGACAGGCTGTGGTTCCCCATGGAAGGTTAGCAGCACAGCTCCCTGCTTTCTTATTCTGTCCAGGCATCCTGCTGCAGGCTCTGTTGGTGACAGACACAGGGGCCAGGCAGCTGCTCTGCTGTTCCTGAGCTGAGGGTCATGGGGGCTGCAGCTCTGGGCCACTCTGAGCTCTCAGGTGTAGCTGCCTGACAGGGCTGGGGCAGCACAACCTTGTGCATCCCTCAAGATGGTACCCATGCATGGAAGCACTGACTTCAGGAAGCTGAAACAATTAACAGTTAAAGTTAATCAATTAGAGCAATGCCTGTGCTTTCAAACTGGCTCCAAACTTAATTCTCATTGATTTTAGTTTTGCCAGTTGATGGCAGAGAGGCAGTGGGATAGAAGCATCAGTGGTGAGATGAAATCAGTGTCCATCAAATAGACAGAGCCATAATAAATGGCCAATTAAGATCAGCAAGCTAAAAATGGATGTGATTAACCAGAGAGAGTGCAAATGGGAGCTGTGAAATTGGAGTCACAATAGCAGGGCAACGAGTTATTAATGAGATGTGGCAGCAATCAGAATGGCCTTACTGTATTAAAGTACTCTGTCTCCCATGGGTTGTGCTAGCTGACCTGTCAGTGGCACACTGAAGAAAAGAAAAGCAAAACAATCAAGCTTCATTTTAGAGGCTGGGGATTATAACAGATGTGGTATAAACACAGTTGCTTCAGATGTGACCGTAGTTCAAGCTGCTGCTGTGACACAGAAGTCTGTCTGTATTAGCCTGTGGAGGGCTATCACAGGAGCCATCCTGTCCTTATAAAGGCTCAAATTTCACTATTCCACTGAGATTATTTTCCAAGACAAACAGCTTTCAACCTCTTTTATGGCTTGTTCAGGTATCTTGTTCATTTTAGCAGAAAACTCACTACCATGAGTGCTGCTTCTCTTGTTAGAACATCAAAGAAGGGGCAAAAGCAATGCCAATGGGAGAGCTCTCCTGATGGAGACACCAGCCCCTCTCCCACCGGATTCCTACCTTGGAGCCATTGCTGGACAACACCTGCACATTTCCTGCATCCAGCAGCCCCTCCATTTGCAAAGCCATGGAACAAAGCAATGAATGGCAGCCAGGCCATTTTTCATTTTCATTTTCCCTTTTCCAGCTGCACTCAGAAACATCCCTGTGAAGCTCTTCTTAGCAGATGGGGAGAGGGAGTGAATTCAACGTGGCAAATTTTCAGCTTTTTAACACAAGGAGTTTCACTTTCTCTACTATTTTAAGACTTCTGCAGACAAAGGCAGGTCTGCTCTTCTGGGGACAGCCAAGCGTGGCTGCTGATTAGCCCTGTGAGGAAGAGCATTTTTCTTTTATGCCCAGGGAAAATACAATCTATTGCAAGCAAAAAAAATAATAAAAAAAGATTACATTAAATAATCAAGGTAAAGAAATTACTGTAGAGTGAGAAAGTCTCACACAAACAGAGCAAGAGTTGCACCAAGAAAATTATTTAAGCAAAAAACAGTAGTGCAGTTTCTATTTGGTTTTTTTTTGTGTATATATTTTTGTTGTTTGTTTTTTTTTTATTGCAGATAATAGACTGAATGCCTTACAATTATAAAGTGTTCAAGAGTTGTGCATTAAAGGGATGCAGAGAAGGCCCTTGCTGTGGAAAGAAAGTAGAGACAATTTAATCTCATCAACCATGGGATTACTGGGCTGTGCATCTCCCATCAGTCTTACTCATGCTGATGGGCAGGTGCAGCAGCAGGAATAATCCAGCCTGACTCCCACCAGCAGCTCTGCCAGTCAACTCCCTGCATTTTCAGAGAAATCACAGTGCTCAGCCAGGAAAAGGGGAGGGAGCAAAGGAAGCATCAGGTGGAGGAGCAGAAATCCTTCTGAAAGGTTGGTTTGTAGGGAGACAAGGAGAGAGACAAATCATAGGGAAGGATGGGCCAGTGGGGGTGCAAACTCTTGCACAGGAAGAGGCAAAAGAAAAATGTCTCAGACTGTAACCCAGACCTCAGTCTCCTGTAGATTGGCAGTGACTTTACAGATACACTTTCAGGTGAATGAGATGTCAAACTCCCACATCTCTCAGCAATTACCAAGACCAGTACTTGACTAGGATAATGGTACCCAGTCTTGAATTTTTGATGTCAGATTTCTAGAGGATACAATATTACCAGCTTGGTTGTCAGATAAAGCTAAATCCTAAAAGAAAATCTTCCCACTGTCTTAAACTCCAGAAATGTGCACTATGTATTTTTGTGATTCATTTTCATTACATGAAAAAGCTGCTCTGCCTCCCTGTAAAAGCAGGTGTTGTGTCTTGTGATTATTAATAGGCATAACAAGTTATCACTGTTCTGGTTTGAAAAGTAAAGCCAGTGAGACACTCCAAGTCAGAAATACAATTCATTAGGAAAAGGGAAAATAAAACAAAATACATGCAAGAAGGAAAAAGAAAATCACTGACAGAGTCAGAATACAACCTGACACCCTGTGGGTCAGGGTGTTGGCAGCAGTCTACTTGCAATGGTGGCTGCAGCCCTCCTGGAGTAGCAGTTGTGGCTCTGTTGAAGCAGTGATCCTGGAGAAAGGTGCAGCCCTCTGCTGAAGGTTCAGTGGAAACAGATGGGCCTGTTCTTCCTCTGGGAGCCCAGTGGAAAAGGCTGACTTGGTGTTTCAAATCTCAGTTTTTTATCCAGGTAGAGGGGCTTGGTTTCTCCTCCCCCTCCCAGATGAAGCATTTCCCAATGGGATGATGTAATTTTATCAATGGACTCATTGGCCCATTAGCAGAAGACCTATCCCTGGAGGGAGGATGGGTCATGGAAGAGATAAGGAAACTGCTCTTGCTGGTTTCTTATAATCTGGTCTATTGAAAGAAGATTACATCACTCCCCCCATTCCAGTTCCAACAGATGGTAATAGAATAACACACCCCTAATTACATTTTACACTGCAGCCCATGACATCACACAGAGCACCATGAACAGTCACAGAACATAACGAGTGGAAAGTCAATGTAAACGGTGACATTTCAAATGAAAAAGCAGTTATAGTCTAACTATAGCCTAGTTTCAGAGAGCAGGCCAGCTCCGAGGGGTCTTTTATAATTTCTTTCCTTTCCTTGATGTGACATAGGTTTATAACCTAAGGAATTCCCATTGTGTTTCTAGCCCCCTTCACAAGAAGGTTTTTAAACATAAGACAAACTGAAGGCTAACTCAGTTACCTTAACCAGTTTCTTTGTGCAATGGCTTTGCAAAGTGCTTCAAACTGGCTCAGTGCTGAAAGTTGTCATCTTGGGGATCTGGTTCCCTGGACAGAAGAAAGGAGAGAAAAATTCCAGCAAATTTTCATGTTGCCTGCTATGGAGATGGAGAAACACAAATGAGCCAATTTCCTCGAAAAAGCTGCAGTGCACAGAGAGATCTTGCAGGCTCACTGTTACTAAATTTGCCATGTCAATAGATGCCAAAGTCATTATGACATTACTTATTGCTGCAAATCTTCCAGATGGAAAGCATGGATAAGGTTCCCTGAGACTAGATCACAAAGTTCAAATGTTTTCCATGTTTAGTAAGATTATTTAGCATTTTTTTGACTGAAAGGCAATGTGGGGTGAAGGTGTGGTATTCAGGAGCACTATATTTCCCTAAAAAAGGAAATGTTACAACAAAAATTAAACTTACTACAAAATTGCCTTTTCAAAACTCTTTTAAATGAACACCCTAGGAATTGTATTTTCACGCTGCTTGTCAGAATATAAAGCAAGACAAAGGCTACCCAGGTTTTCACAAATAAGAAATAGGTTTGGACTGTCTTGCTGTATATGCTAAAGGACAGAATTCTGATACCCCTTTGAAATCCACATTTATCTGAACACTCAATCTTGATGTATTTATAAAAATCCCTCCCTCTTGGGAACTGCCAACATCTGCCTTGTGATTTCTGCCCACAAATGAGTCCCACT
Source organism: Thryothorus ludovicianus (assembly GCA_013397245.1). NCBI lineage: Eukaryota > Metazoa > Chordata > Aves > Passeriformes > Certhiidae > Thryothorus > Thryothorus ludovicianus. The sequence goes on from VZTB01001199.1 coordinate 6,144, forward strand.
GCTCTTGGGGCTCTTCACGAGCAGGTCATGTTTTGTCCTTTCACCTCATTCCTGGGTTAAAACCACGTTTTCTCAACCACTCTCCAGACCAACTTTTCCAATTATTGGTTGTTTTTTTCAGCTTCCTATGTGATTTAGGGGTTTTTTGGGTGTTCCTCCCCCCCCCCCCCCTTTTTTTTTTCCCAAGAAAAGTATCGCTGTGTGTGTGTAACTTTGGCTTGACCTCTGGGGGAGCATTACTCTCACCATGCAGATTTACATTTCAGCCTGCCTTATTCTTGTGATAAAAATATTCAGGCATGTTTCAGAGCTCCCCTGACAGCATTTTGCAATCAATGGTGCACTCCAAGGAGGTCCTTCCTCTGGTGTACAGGGACTCTGCTGGGCTGAATATGGCTCTGCTGAATAACAGTAAGTATGGGGTTTTTTTCCCCAGCTTTTTGGCTTGTTTCAGCTACTTGGGGGAGCACAGTGCAAACATGACTGCAAGAACACTTGTCTGAAGATGACTCCTTTCAGTGCTGCTAAGCTCCTGAGAAATAAACTGATGTTTGTTGCTCCTTTCCCTTCTCAGAGCTGGAGACTGTTTTGGAGGGGAGATTAGGTTGCTCTGATGGCCTTAATTGAGATATGTCTCTTTTAGTTCCCCCACTGACTGGGTTGTCACTTGCAGGACGCAAATTCTGTCCTTGGTACAAAATGCTACAAAATAGGCAAGTGCCTTCAGGACAAGAGTGGGTGTGCCAGGAGTCTTCTTGCAGAATTCTTGGCCTGTTTTCCAAACCATGGCCTCCTGGAGAAACCTGTCAACCCCCTCCCTGCTCTGCCAAAGAAATCACAGACCTGTGAAAGGGAGAAAGGGGAAAGAGTGGCTCTCTTTAAGCTCACAACAGCTTTGCCTTGACTCCTGAGTGTGTACATAGAGCTGCATGGGAGCTGAGGAGAAAGTGTCTCACTCCAAACACCTTCGATCCTGCCCTCGTCCCAGGGAAAGGCACAAGTGCTCCTCTGAGAGCTTGACTCTTGCACGTGTTGGCCCTGCTGGGAAGTGCTGCACAGTCAGGAAAGACACCCTGAGTGGATTTCACTAGGGCTGGCAGTGACAGCAAGGAGCACAGTTCCACATACTGCAAGATGAAGGAAAACCTCTCCAGGCAAAGCAGAGCAGGTGAGAGAAGAGGAGCAGAAAGGGCCTGGGGCTGTGGAGGAGGCACTCTTAGCTCCAGTGAACCATAGCTGAAGAGGGACAAGAGGACTAAACAGAGACTATGGGTACATATCCTCTCCAGCACCCCCATGGATATTTTCACCCTGCTCAAGGCAGCACACATCAGCCCTTGCTGTGATCTTCTGTTGGTGGTGAGCTGCATTGCTCTGCAGACCTTTCCTCTTCTCACTTTGCACATCCTCACCCTAGGAGACAGACATCTCTCCACCCCAGGCCTTATCACACATCTCAGATTTTCTCCTCCCTCTCCCAGCAGCTGCCTTTCCTTTCTTTCTTAGGCCTCTCTCACAGCTGTCTTTGAAGACCAGCCCCAGGGTCTGGTGTCAGCATCCTTTACTCTCACCATTGACATTTGCCTCTGCCTGTGATTCAAGACTTTTTCTTATTTTGCATGGGGACAATTCAGTCTCTCAGAGGACCTTGTAGTACTTTAACAACACAATCTGTTACTCATGAGGCACAAAAACTGGGGGATTTGTGCCATTGTGTTGGAATAGAAGACTCACAGGGAGTCATACATTTGACAGTCTCTCAGAAAAGCTGAAGATTTGCAAGTAGGTCAAAAATTGGATTTTAACTTTGCTGTGACCAGAGATTTTAAAAAAGCTAAAAGAGTTAATTTCCACCAAGTGCTCTTCTATGGCAAGCAGTTTTCACTGTTGGTGTTTATAATTAGAGATAATGCAGACAGCACTGCACCCTGTGTACACGATGGTGAGGGATTCTGTCAGGACATAAAGCTGGGCTCCTGTTTGATATTCACTTCCAAGCACTGTGGGATTGTGAAAGAGCCATCCCCTAGAAGGTGGCAGACATCATATCAGAGTCATGAGCAGACAGGGGCTAACATGGAATCAGTGCCTTCACTGCAATCTCTTTTCGAGGTACCAGTAACAGATCCCCTCAGAGCTGGCATGTGTCCCTACATCCCCCTTCTCCTTTATCTCCCATCAGATGGAGGCTGCATCTGTATGGCACAACACCAGCAAAGCTGTCAGCCAAGAGTTGCTAGGCAAATCTGAGCAGTGGGAGGATATTCATATCCCACAGCCACCTGAACTGCTGCCTGCAACTCTCCTCCAGCTCTCTCCCCTCAGGGCTCTCAATCCCTCTTCTCCACTCTTGTGATACCCCCTTTTATGCCTTTTCTACTTTAAGGGCAAGCCCCTCTCCAACTCCCTCTTAAGCTTGTTCTTTACCCTTCCCAGTGGGACAATCCACACGTGTAGCCAGTGAGGAGCACAACTTCCAGTGCTCTGAGAAAACACTCACTGAGTCAGTCCAGGCAACCACAGAGGTGATGAAAAGTGGAGGTAAGCTCGCTGAGAGAGACCCAAATGTGAGACACAAAGCCCATGAGTGGATACCTCCTCGGGTCCGGTGGTGCCCCATCTGCTCAGCAGGCGGAGGACACAGAAAAGGCAATGGCCTCTGGAGGTACTGGCAGAGGAATAAAACCCCTCTGCCAGGAGGTCATCAAATACTGCAGAAGAAAAACACCCTACATTGAAACTGCTGTGACTTCTGGCCTGGGGATAGAAAGCAAAAGGTGACTCAGAGCAATTAAAACCCAGCCACTGGAGAACAGCTGAGCAGGGGTCACATCCTGTCAATCCCTGCTTATTTTTCAGTTTATTAGCAAGAACTTAAGAGAGAGCTGGAAGATGAGGAAAGAGCAGCAGTGGGAGCTTATTTGTAGGATGCCAGCCAAAAAAGAAGAAAATTTGTAGGAGGAGTTTGAAGGATGGAAATGGACTTGTTTTTTCAGACATAGCCTGAAACAATTAGTTCCAGGGCTCAGAATTATGAGAGGGGTCTGCAGAGCAGAATAACCTGCTTGATTGACTCTGAGTGGACAGGTTTGAAAGAAGGACACTCCCCCAAATGAAGAAAAGACTGAAAAATAATGTACATTTGCTTTGTGTTATGCTAAAACGTTCCTTTTCCCCCTCTGTTTCTTTACTAAGGAGATTTTTTTTTTCCCCACAACATCCAAAATGCCCTTTGGAAACCACATTTTAAAAAAGTTTTTGAAGAACTCTGAGCCTTTTACCTCACCTGGATGAGGCCTCAGATTGATGGTGCTGATACCAGAGCTAAGGGCAATAAGATGTTGGACTGGCTGGAACAACTCCCTTACTACATCATTCTGCAAACTGGAAACAGAAATAGGAGAGAGAGAAGAGGGAGATTCCTACACTCCTTTAGAACAGCCATGCTGGAAGAAATTGTTTGCCCAGCAATCATCCTACTCTGTGAGTTGAGATGCTGGTTACAATTCCTATATCCAGGAAGTTTCCAATGCCAGGGAACTAAATAAAACACAATAGAGGCGTCCACAGTAATTTGTGTTTTGCTAGATCTGAGATTATGTTTAGTACTGTGGCAAATGAGGAGGGAAAAAGAAAAAAAAAAACCAAAAACCCAAAAAACAAAAAAAGAAAGAAAAAGCCCAGACAACTTTAATAATAGATTTTGGGGGACTTTGAATTGTCAGAGCCATTTTCTAGTGACAGTTTGTCTGAATCATACTTGGCACTTGTAATATACCACATCTCTTGTCATTCTTTTAATTACTTTATAGTCTTTTAAAAGAGCATTTTAAAAAATTAATTAAGAACACCTCTGATTTCAGACCAAGCATGAGAAAATAAAATATCCCTGCTGTTCCATTTTAAGTGGCAGGTTGTGCTGGTGCTGAAGATAAGTTCTCTGAAAAATCTGACATGCCAACACCAGAACAACCCCAAAAGATAACCTACTTTTTTATCTATTTAAGGGCTTGGGAAGCGCAACATTTTTGAGTTTAAGGAGACAAAGGATCTCAGTTAACTAATTATGTTACCAGAAGTCTGCACTAGATGGATTGGTTCCACTTTTTGCTGATTAAATCTTGAAAAGAAACTAAGGTTAGTCTAGAGCTGGTTGTAGCCTGTGGTAGAAATCACTGGCAGATTTCTTTTGTGCATAATCAGATTATATGAACTCTTTGAAAGACAGTAAAAATATCAGCATTTTAGGAGTCATATTAGAGCTGAACAAGATGTTTTTGCTTTAACAGCTTATTCGATGGACTTTGACCTCTGCCCAGCAGATGTGTCTGACAGCCACATCCATGCAGTTTATTCAGGTGCAGGTCTTGGAGTCAATGGAACAGTGTTACCTGTTCTACAGCTGTGCTGCTTAGAAATGGTCAGCTCTATCCTGGAGGGGAAGGTGTGAGAAGGAACCTGGAGAATGTACTGGAGAATGTCTGTGTATCACTGTGGGTGTATGGAGAATTAAACATGGTTATTTGCTGCAAATGCATTCTTGCATACCCAAAAAGGGGGTATGTGCAATGTGTGGGATGAGAGGTATCTAAGGGCATAATTAGGATCTCAAATTGCAGCATCTGAACCTCTGACCCTGCCTTACTCCATCTCACATGTGGAGGCAGCAGCAGGACCAGCTGCACCAAAGGGGAAGAGGAGAAACCCAGAGGGGAATCTCACAGGTTCACTGGGTTACTGAGCCACCTTTGACTGTCTGTGCAGAAGGTGTACCCAAGGAGGCAGGAGTGTCTCTGCTGTCAAAAAGACATCTCAGGGTGAAGAGGCAGCCTGATCTGGAGCAGTGGGGTTCCAGAAGGCCTGAGGCTGCTCCTGGTTCTGCTGCCTACTCTAGCCCAGGACTGTTTAATTTACTCCCTTGGTTTGTAACCACACTGCTGTCAGGTTGTTACCTTTCTTCAGAAAAAGACTGCTTGGTGTTAAGTTGCAGTAGGTGACTCGAGGGACCCTTATCCAGCTGCTCAGAGCAGACTGGGAATACCCAGCTGGCAGATTTGCAGCACCTACATCCAGGCCAGGTATGCTGGCAACCTCCATGGCTCCTTCCTGCTCCCACTCCTCAGCACGTAGAAGCAGAGCAGAGTTGCCCTCTTCTGCAGCTCCTTCAGCTCTGACAACCTCATTGCTGTTGTGCAGGGGAACAGTGTGAAAAAAGAGTGGCAAGGGGAGGTTGCTCTGAGCTGCAGGATGTTTTCAGAATAAAAAATCTGAATGTCTCCTAGGCTGCCTCCAGCATCTGGTGAGAATCCATGAAGAACACTCCTCGGTCAAAGGCTCCTGTGGGTTGTCTCTTTGGGCCGAACAAATCAAACCAGGCTGCACAAACCTGTTTCAAACTACATGGGGTTCATTCAGATGCTAAATGTGCAGCCCTCCAGAGCAGTCTCTGATGCCCAGCTGCAATGCTGAGTTTGCCAGTACAGCACTGCTGGCTCTGAGCAGCTGCTGCCACCTCACAGCTCTTGGGAGCCCACCCACAGGCACAGGAGGGAGGAAATGAGCAGAAGGACTCCTTCAGCCTTGTCATCCTTGCTGAGTGCATGACAGGTCAGAGCTGCATGATGGCAGCAGGACAGTGTGGGAATTGTTTCCCTCTCCTTTCTGTAAAAAGTAAAAGTTATAATAATCATAATGAATAAGACCTGGAGCTCAGGCTTGCCTGTGCTGTCCACTGAGCACAGGGCTGGGACACGTTACCCAGAGCATGTAGCACATAATCTGTCATCCTTCCCACAAGGGTGACAGCTCTGCCTGAAGGTTCTTTTTCTGCTTTTCTCAGCATAGCATTGATTAAAACCCTGGCCTTTGATATCAGGAATGCTTTTCTCCCAAAGGAGAGAGCCAAAGGGCTGGGTTAAATTTAGGTCTGCCCCCAACCGAAAAAGGGTCTGTGCATATTCTATCACTGATGATAACTTAAAGGAAAACAACTGCAGATCAAACCAATGGCAACTGGTTTTCTAATAGCCTTTTTACAGAAGTAACAGATTAGCTGACTGAAAAGGAACAGCTCTCTCCCCTCCACCCTCAAGTGTGGAACACACTAAGGCTTCAACAGATAAAATATGTTCAATTCTTGACCAAGAACTTCTCAGCAGATGGGGAGAAGAAAAAAGAGAGTATCATTTTTCCCTTTCCTGAATATGAGAATCCACCTGGCTTCTCTACCCAACATATTCCCTGTCATTTGCACTGCAAAGACCCAGAGAGCAGCCAGGCAGCTCTATCCTGACAGCACGTAGCCAATCTCCTGGAATTAGTGGGAATAGTTACCTGTGCTATATGAGAACATGTTTGATGGGAATATGAACTGGTTTCAGGTAAAAGGCTGCCTCCACTCAAAGCAGCATATTCTTAACCTGGTTGTGCTGGGATACAAAGTGCCTTTCTTTCCTGAGTTACTTTAGAAACTGACTCTGCTTTGAGTGAGGGGTTGGACCACAGACCCTCACAAATCCTGTCTTGTACAAACTTTAGAATAAAAGTGTTTATGTTTTCAACACTAGATTTTCAATGCTGCCAGACCTATCCTTCAAAATGTCTCTATATTGCAGATAGGAATTAAAAGCATTTAAGTTATCTTGCTGAACCCACAATCCTTTCTTCTTTCCCAACTCCCTTTGCACCCCAATGCCATTGTTTCATCTTATCAGAAGTTGGTTACATTCACTTACAACAACCTCACTTTAGGGGTTTCAGAATCACCTGTAAAAAATAAATCCATGGTTTTGGTCAGCTTTGAACAGACATGAGTGAGTCAGGGTGATTCACTGCCCTGCTGAGGCACTGTTTTAGCCACAGCTTAGCCCCTGCAGATGCAGCCCTCTTTGCCCTGAATAGCTGTTCTGGGGACACAATTAATGAGTCTTAATTTTCTTTAGATGCCCCAAACTGCACAGGCCCTTTAATAAAAGTTGCCATTGAAGAAATCTCCTGTCCAACCACTTCTCTATTCCAGCCTGGAAGTTGTACCTGGAGCACTGATGGGAAAAGGAAAGCAGATCCCATCAGTGCTGGTACCAATGGTCCCTGCTTAGGCTTCGTTAAAGCACCGTGGTCATGGCCATGTGGAGCAGCAGTTCCTAGGCACCTCTCAAGCCCAGCTCTTGGATAATAAACCACAGGTCTCTTCATTTCTCAGTTTTGTGGTAGCACAGCTCACACAGCCCTCATGTATGGTCTCCCTTTGCAGTCTGTCATCAAAGGTTCACCACACAAGTATCACTCATAGCCACCATCACACGGCAATGATTTATTAATCTCTAGTTGACAGGAAATAGCAAGGAAAAGAAACAGAATTACTTCAGCTATTTTCCTGGTTTATTCAGCAGATATTTGAGGAGACACACAACCATGCCATGGAGCCAAAACCCAGTCATGGTGTGCTTTGAGAACTCTACCTGTTCTGCTGTTGGCTGTGCAGTGTTTGTGAAATAAACATGCACAGGCTGAGCTGATATCACTGCAGCAACACTCTCAGCCAGCTGGGAGGAAATGGGGCAATAAATTACAGAAAGAGATGAGTATTTCTGTTCAAAAGCATCCATGCCATGCTTGTGGCTGCTGCACTCTTACCTGAAGGCTTGATTGTCTGATGCAGTTTGGAGTCATGTCAGTTAACGATAAAGTTTAACTAATTGCTATTTATAGAGAGCGCTTGAAGGTCTGTCACTGGAAATGTGAATAAAAGCTCAAGATAGAGTCATCTAGTCATTCTGCATGTCTTTTATGCTGGGGTTTTTTGGGTATTTTTGATTTGTTTTTTATTGGGTGGGCTGTTGCTCTGTGCAAACCTTCCCCTGCATGACCTTGGCTCTCTTAATAAACAAAGTTAAAGCACACAAATTAGAGGATCTTCAAAATTTACCAGGAGAATTGATCTCAGAAGCTGATGGAGATCTCCTTGTTGTCATAAAGCTTCCAGAAACATGTTTATTTTTTCCCCCAGCCTCTTCTGTGATTGCACCCTAGTCCTGCTGTCTTTCTGCATGCCCAGCTTTCCATCAGAGCTGCAGTGACATGTGTCTGCCCCCTTTGTCGTGACCACTATGACTGATGTACACAATCTTGGCTTTAGTCAAGCTGCCCTTTAGTTGAGTCACTGTGCCCTGCCAAAGATCCTGGAGCCCAGCAGTGAGCTGCACGTGGAAATATCTTCCACAAGGAGCAAAAGTAACCTGGGCTGGGAGCAACATCCACCTGGGAGCCGGTTTGACCTGGGCCCTGGGCAAGCCCCAGGGAACATGAGGTCGAGCTGCCAGCAAGGCATGGGAGAGCTGGGAGCCAGCCACACACTCCAGAGAATGATGTCCATAGGAATTAGAGGGAAAGCAGAAAATAACTGGTTGTTATACCCATTGTCACACAGGTCCCTGCACTCGTCCCCCTACTGAGTACTTCAGGGGCAAGTGGGATGGCATGGCATGGCATGGCATGGCATGGGGTAGGATGGGATGGGATGGGATGGGATGGGATGGCATGGCATGGCATGGCATGGCATGGCATGGCATGGCATGGCATGGCATGGCATGGCATGGCATGGCATGGCATGGCATGGCATGGCATGGCACGGCACGGCATGGCATGGCACGGGGTTTTCCAGTCATGGAGTCTGATCCTATCTCTGTTTCAAGGGCAAAACCGCACTCTGGGTGTAGATCCCTTTTCTATCACAGCCTGTTCTGTCCTGGCAAACATTGTTTAAAATGTTTACGTGTCCTCTGAAGACTGTTCCCATAATAGCAAGCCTATACATCACTGCACGCTCTGGGGTTTCATGCAAATCCTTTTTGGATTGAAGCACAGAGACAGTAAATGAATCATGAATACAATTTAGAGATGCTGGTTTTGGCTAGATGAGTTGTTCTGCCTTGTAGTCAGAGAAAAACGTGCCAGCTGGATAGACAGGGATAAAGTCAGAGAGTGGAATATGGGGACAGGTCTCTGTACTGACAATCTGGAGTTACTGAGGGGGGAGATGATGCCTCAGTCTTCTGACTGTTGCAAAGTCTCTTTCTCACTGCATGAAATCTTAAGTCTCTGATGAAAGTGTAGTACAGCAGTGCTCTCACCCATCTTGAATAATGCAGATTCACTTACCACTGATTGGCCATTCAGAACTGCTCTGATTTCAGGTGGATGTCACTTCACTGAGCACTTCTGGATGTCAGATTGATTTAGCTACCCTGCTCATTTATAAATTTCTTTGCAGCAGAAGTTCAAGTGCTTGACAGAGCCTTTAGAGAATCCTCTGTGGACGCTGGATAGATGGCAGGAGTCAGACTGCAAGGTGAGGATCACTGACTGGCAGAAAGCTGAGCATCTCCTGTGAGTCACTGCTGTGTGCTGAAACTCCAGGGATTTCAGTATGGCAGCAGGAAAGGCCAGCCTTCATGTGAGTCACCAAACCTGCCACTGGATTTACACAGGAACCAGTGCCACAAACTCCACTGCAAGTCCAGGCACAGCTTTCCCCACAGCAAGTTTTACATCCAGGTTTCACAAAACTGTGCTTGCTGTCATTTAGAAGAGCAATACTTAGAACAAGGAATGAAGAAGCAAATATCTATGTGGAAAGGAATAGGTGAAAGCAGCCTCACCTGAATATTTCCCTGTCTGGCTGCTTTCCACTCCTTCTCAGACTTTGGCTGTTCCTCCACCACTTCTGGTCTTTGCTTAGTCTTTTCTACTTCCCCAAGGCTCCTAGTGAATCTCTTAGTAGTTTTGGACCAGGATTCATCAGAAAATCTTCTTGCTACAAAAAATATGACCTAATGGGGAAGCATTAATAATTCCACTATGGTTTTATGAGAACTTAAGTTATGACATTAAAAAAAACCCAAAAAACCAAAAAAAGCAAGCAAACAAAAAAATGCTGAGCAAAATATTAACAGCAATGAAGAATATGGCACCTTCCTCCCCAGCACTTCTCATTCCAAGAAATATGAATCAGTATTCATCTAGCTTGAGCACTGCTGTGAAGAAAGCATGATCTTCATTTACTTGTTTTTTTGGAAAATTGTTTTGCTCATTCCCCTCTCACTTTAATTTGCGCCATATGGATGTTGTGTGTGTGTATATATGTCACCATCCACATGCATCTGAGTAGCCAAGTCAAGGATTCCTTGGCCTGCCAGCCACATCTCTCATTTCAGGCACGGGCACCTCTCAAAGCCCTGCAAACTGGCCTTGTGGCTGTGTGCCCATGGCAGAGCCAGGCAAGATTGTACCTGGCGGGCTGTTCCCAAGGTGCAGAACTCAACACTGCATCCCCCTCCATCTCTGAGAGCCTCTTTGAGGCTGAATTTGTGTCTTTATTTTCCTAATCTTCCAGACTCCTGAGTCAGAGACTGAAATACCCATCAGTTCTCTGAAAAGCTTATGCAAAACGGAGCAGCTTATTGGACAAACACTGCTCTGAGAGATTTCATCCCACATGGTTGTTTCTTCCATCTTCTCAACAAACCCTCTCCAGGTGCTTTGTTAGTTTTCTCATTCAGGCAGGATTTCCATTTTATTAGCTGGAAAGTTGCTGCTTCAGCCACAATTCCTGCAATGATGAATAACACAACAAGAACAACAAGCCAACAAGCCCTCACATTTATAGCAGTACATTAGAAAAATACTTTTTTTTTTTTTTTGGGGGGTGGAAGAAGGTATTACACAAGAGGGAAAAATCCTTTCAAAATCTCCTTGTTGTTGGAAACCTAATCTGCTTGGTAAGGTATTTAAAAAGCAACACTTATAAGGTATGTGTCAACCTCCAAAAATAAATAAATACTTAATTAGATGCTTTTGCACTGGCTTGCAGCAGTGGTCATGCACCTTGCTCAGGCACTCCTGTGCAGGAGAGCTGAGCAGGGAAGGAGTGTAACACCCCAAGCTTGTGCAACAGCTTCAATCTGTTATATACATCAACATGTAGGATGTATAGACACACCGTTGTGCAACAACTATGGGAAAAAAAAATCAACTTCTCTCCCTTCTTTTGGACAAGGATACACATTTACTTGCGTGGAGAATTAGAATCAGTTGTAAAATTCATCCATCCACAAGTGAGTTTGAGATAATTTTTCTTCTTCATTTAAAAAAAAACTGTAGGGGCCATTTAGACCTTTTGCATTTTCTTTTGAAAGGTTTTATTTTCTCTTTGCTGATTTAAACTCTTGATTTCAGTAGCTGCACTGGTCAGAGGGAAAGGAGTGGTGGTGTTTTGGCAGAGGTTGCTGGAAGCCCTGGACTCCTGTGTTTTGAACTGCTAAGCTGAAAATGAAAATTTGCTGCTGAAATGCTTTTACATTATTTTTCAAAATACATTTAATGTCAAGAGGTTACAAGCAGCCAGCCTTTTGCAGCTGTAACACAGGAAATATTTCTGAAAACAGTTGGAAATTGGCAAGATAATACAAAAGTTAGGACATATTTAAGAATCACTAACTTATAATTAACTAGACCTGTAATTGTTTTTAAAAACCCCAATATTAGCTTAAAAAGACACAGATAGACTCCTATAGCTAAATCATCTCTCATATATATATATGTATATATATCTCTAAAATTATGAATACTTTATTTCTCAGATAAAAAGTCTGACTGGCTTTCCACCAGTCACAGAGCCAAATGGAACACTATCACATTTTCCATGAAATATTTCCATTTTAACTAAAGCAACAACAATGACAATAATTTGGGAAACAGGCTACTGCCAATTCAACCACTTCCTTCCAGAGAAGCCCACAGGAGACTCTTAATCCCTCCTGTGAGTGGACCCATAAACCAAGGACCAGAAGCACAGAAAAGTAATTAATAAATATGATCCTGCTTCTTTATTGTATCAGCAAAGAAAATGGAATGCTGTGAATTTTCTATTTCATGGACAGAAAGCTACCCAAAACATACAGTGTATGGAATATTGTGCACTGAATTCGGTAGTAATTAGTCAAAATTTGGGTTTCTGGTCAATTTAAAAACATTTTAGAGATACCTCATCTCCTTCCTGTGTTTTATGAGCCCAAAGAGATAATTGTCTTTATATCCTCTTTGATTATTCACCTTCATCCTTTCTGTGAGGATTTTCACCTAAACTTTCCCTATAAAAACCCTTCTTATTTGGGACTCACACTCTGGACTGGCTCCCATCCCAAAACAGCAAGACAGCCCAAAATCTCTCTGCCTTTGTATTCTGGGTGGCTTCAGATAAGTGAGCTTCCCCAAACAGCTTCCTGCATTCTCCAACCCAAGCAGGCACTACTCACCCCTTCATTCAGTCTAATCAGCTCTAAGCTCATGTGATCCAAGCTTGGTATTTCTCCTGCCTCTTAAGTTGAAAATAGCACAGAGTCTTTGATGGATCATTAATTTATTGAGCAAGAAACCTCCCAGCTGTTGCATCTCCTTATGATTTTTTTTCTTCCCTTTTTCCCCCTCTTCCTCCTGGAACCTTTTCTCTTTCCCGTGAGCCAGCGCTGAGCTGGATAAGAGGAGTCTTAGTCCTCCCAGCCCTCGGATGCTGCAAGGAGCCAATACTGAGGGGGGCTAAGTTACAATTAATTCAGGTGCAAAAACTGGCACTGAAGCAGCTGGTTCATAGCAATTACAGATGTGCTGGTGAGGGGAGGCTTCTGCAAGTCTCTACTCTCCAATCTCTTGCTCCAGGTTGGCTGTGCCTTTGCCTTGGAAACCTCTAAGGACAGAGATAACTCACAAGCGCACATCCAGCTGCTTTGCTGGCTGAGCAAAAAGGAGGCCTGGACAAAGCCTTTTGTACAGAAACCACAGTAACCTACCACACAGCACAAGTCCTCCACTGTTTTGTGTTGTCATGGAACCCTGTTGGGGAAAAATTCCAGCTGATTTTATCCTCCTGGCAACCTGTGGTTCTCATCTGCTCAAGAACTTCCTCACACTCAACATGGCTCCCCGCAGGCAGAGGGACAGCAGAGCAAGCCCCTTTCTGTGCCAGCCTGCAGGGCAGGCAGCAGCCCCTCGAGGGGCTCCAGAGAGGCTCACTCAAACCTGTATTCAAATATGTGCACAGAGAGCATGCACAGCACCAGGAGAAGACAGAAATCTGTCTGCATGAGCACGCCACTGAAAAGGAAGCAGCCACTGTAATGATTCTGACAGCAAAGCCCAGGTGCTGCCCTCTTTGCTCAAGGCACAGGACCTGTTGGGAGGGCAGCTGCTTTGAGGTGCAGGGGCAGTGACCGTGGTGTGGTGATCCCTGCCATTATTTCCAGCTCCGTGAGGCACCTCTGTTCTGCCTTCCCACCCAAAGGCGTGACAAATAGCTGCCAGCCAGACAGATAAGCCATGTGCACAGAAGGAACACCCAAAACTTGTGACCCACAATAGCTGGGGTCAGCTACCCTCTATTAATTAATTATGTGTCAGTTCATATAATTAAAAGTGTGCCAAACTAATTGCTAGTGAAGGCTGCAGAAGATTTATGCTAAAACAGGAGTAAGTAATAATTTGGAGCAGGACAGGGCTGTGTTATCCCACACTGTTCTTGTCCTTACACATGAAACAAAGCTCTTTTTCTGACCCTTTGTTTCCTCATTTGGCATTTGAGAAGATCCAATTAGTCGCAAATTACACCAAGCCCCAAGCTCTTATTTTCTTTAAAATATAAATAAATCTAAATCTGGGTCTAATAAAAGGAAACCAGAAAGCCAGTAGGGTTTCATAGACTCAGAAAATATGAGCTTGTCTTTTTTGGAGGGGCTTGATTTCCTAAGGGGGTTCCCCTCCAGTCTCACCAGTCCAAAGCAGCACATGGATACAACTCCTCTGTCCAGCTTCTTTTGAAACCCTCTTGGCTTGCATAAGGACCATTTCAGCCAAAGCCCAGGATGTTTTCATTTGCCAATGTTACTCCCAAGTCTCAAGAGCTTCAGGTGGTCTCCCTCAAGCACGCAGGTGTCCAGCTGTCCAGCCTCCTCACTGACACTTTGTATCAGTTTTGGTGTCAAGAAGAGAGTACCTTATGGTAAACACAATCTGAACAAAATGTCAGGATCAGAGAGAAGAGAAGGAATACGAGCCAATCATTCCAAAACTCCTTGTGGGCATGGTGTTCAACTTTTTCAGGAACTAAACAAAACAGGGTGGCAGGGGGTGGACGTAGGTTCCCCATTTCCCTAAATGACACACTCTGGAATACACCACTTCACGCTGTTGTAAATCCAGTATTCTGTTAGGGAAGAGGTGACTTCTTTTTTTCTTTCAACAAGTTATTAAACAATTCACACTGGAATCCTGAAATTTCACTTAAAAGACTGGGGAAAATAGCTCCTGTAATATGGAAATAAGCAAAATTCCATTTCAAAGATTTACCCTCATGTTATGCAAATCCTAGAAAGTCCTCTGAAGTGCACCACTTTCAAGCTCAGCTTTAATGTTCCATATGTTGTCATAATTCTGAAAACCAAGCAAGATGAAAACACGACCAGGACTGCACAGAAGGATGAGCAATGGGAGAACAGGGTATTTACTTGCAGTATCTGCAAGCTGCTTGAAATTTCAGGCTTAGCCTTGGCCATCAACTTGGCCTTTGTATTTTAGCCTGCTCCTCTTGTTACATCAGAGCAGAGCAAAATGTTATTTTCCTTGGCTGGTCACAGTACTCATTCTAGGTAGAGGGCAAAAAGTAGTGCACTTCATGGGTTTTGAAATTTGGGGCACTGCTGCCACCAAATCCCTCTGTGCAGCAAGAAGAAGAAAATGGGAATGCAGAGGATGGAGTCCTGCTCTGGCCCAGAGAAGTCTTGCTCACAGGAGTGTTTCTGCCCACGTGATTTCTTCCAGGGGTTGCCAAATCCTTTGGTAAATATGGGAACAGGGCATTCTGAAGCAATAGCCCAATCCTGACTCCACACAAACCACCCCTCTTGGCAAGCATCAGCACATGAGTGCCACTACAACCCTGCAGCCTCAGCCAGATGCCAGGTGATCAGAAAGATCTTGCTGCATTTTATTCCTTTAAACCATGAGCAAAAGATATTGATGGATGGAGAAAGAGAAGGAGATGCTGGAGCTCCTGAATTTCCTCCTCCTTGATGGGTGGGCCCATCTCTCCTGCTTACTTTGTGAGTGGGTTTGCCACAACAAACCAGTGAATGTGGTGCCCTTGATGGCCCTACCTGTGATCCCAAACTGCTCTGAGGTCCATGGAGTGAGTGGAGTTGGATTTCTCTGGGAAGGACAGCATGCATTTCTGGCACTGCAGAAGGAACTGGTGTCAGGCTTGTCTCAGTTTGCCACTTGCAGATCTATGTCCAAGAGAGATCTGATATTCACTTCACATACCTTGCTTCAGTACAGCCAAAGATATTTTCCAGGGATTAATGAGCAAACTGACTGGCAGCTCGGGGAGCAGCAGAGACCATTAACCTTGGAATGCTAATTTTCTGCTACCCATCAAAGATGTTAGCAACTGGGAATAACTCCCAAACAGCAACTAGATTTGAGGTTGGTTTGAATGGGTAATGCTGCTCTGATTGGACGTCTGTTCTGGTTTGAAAAGCAAAACCAGTGAGACATTCCAAGTCAGAAAATACAATTCATTAGGAAAGGGAAAATAAAACAAAAAGGAAACAAAATACATGCAAGAAGGAAAAAGAAAGTCACTGCCAGAGTCAGAATACAACCTGACACCCTGTTGGTCAGGGTGTTGGTGGCAGCCCAGTTGCAATGGTGGCTGCAGCCCTCCTG
>VZTB01001199.1:22069-78096 GCA_013397245.1 Thryothorus ludovicianus
ATCGCAGATGGTAATAAAATAACACACCCATGATTACATTTTACACTGCAACCCATGACAGCGTCCTTGAGTCATTTCTAGAAAAGCTGAACTTCTTTACTTCAGCTGCTACCACCTGTCCTCTGTGCTTGAGACATCCCAAATTTGCAGCTTCCCTCAGTTGCTGCATTCAGTTACAACAGACAAAGGGTTGACTACTGCAGTGCCCTGCTTGGGTGGCATGGATGGTGCTTCACCCCACATTGCACATCCCAAAGTTTGTGTTGCACCTCCATTTTCTTTGGCAGAGACTGGGAGCGAGCTGGGAAGGGCACGTGCCGCTGTCAGGACATGACAATTTTGCCATCAACAGCTGTGTTTCCATGGCTGCAAAACACACTGCATGGTCCTGGCCTGCATTGCCTTATCCCATCCTACTGATCCACAGCATCACACACCCTGCTCTGAAGGGAATTTGGGAACATTCAGGGGTAGACATCCTTCATGTCTCTGGGTGGCTGTACCACCCTGGGGCAGGAGACTTTGCTCACCTTCCAATATGAGCTTCCAGAAACAGCTTCTGGCTGTTACATCTTGTTATAATGTCTGTCACAACCACCCTCACTGTAAAATCCTCTCAGGAATCAAGAAGCTGCTCCTATTTTTGGGGTCCAAAGGAGCTGAAGGGAGTAAGAGCAGAAATAACCAGGTACTTAACCCTGCACTGGAAAAACACCACCAAGAGAAACCTGTAAAATTGGCATGTGAGTGCTGAGAAGAAGCACAGCAGAAGAAATACATAATGCTGATATTAAAAAAAAAAAAAACACATTAAAATTGTAAAACTCTGCTTATGAAAGTTATAAATTTTCATTTTCTGATCCTTTTTCAGAACACAAAGTGAAAAAAAATCACATCTTTCAACTCTTCCAGATAATACACTTTTGAGAGTATGAATCATTATATTCTTCATTTTTATTGCTCAGGACTAATGTACTTGTTAAGGGACTACAAAAAGTTTTTGTTGCTTTCCCACTCCTCTAGGTCTGAAGATTTTGGAGTTTTATTCATTTGTTATCTTTATGGTCAGAGACAGAGAGCAACTAAAGTATTTTTTCTTCTGATCTCTATTTTTTTTTTTTTATGTTGAAGATACTGTAAAAGCTTGCAGAGACAGAGGAAGAAAAGAAAAATCCCACCTCAAGATAATCCATTTTCTAATATTCAACATAACTATGCCAGATAACTTTCCAAAGCAAAATTGAAAGAGCAACACACAGTTCAATACCAAACTTATTTTTGGGCAATTTAACAATTTACTTTTTAAAACGTGAAGTCTACAGCCTCTGGTACCAAACCCAGCTAACTCTGAAGTAACTACAAAACAACTTCTTCATTACAAATGGGAAGATAGGATTGCTCTGCCTCTTTTTATTGCACATATACTGCCAGAAATCAAGCCATGAGCAAAGGCCAGAGCCTGTAATAGCCATCTCTGGAGCAGGCATCCAACGAATAGCATGAGGCTGGAAGCCAAAAACCAGGCCAGCTTTGTCCAAAGGGATGGACTGGCCTGGCAGAACCACCCTTGACTCAGCCACTGATTGATACAGGAGCTCAGACCAAGCACAGCAGAACCACATTAATAAATAAGTATTGTCTTCTAATTACCCCATCTCACAAATAATCTCTGCCAGAGCCCCAGGTTTGAGAAGAGATCTTTGCCAGCAGAGATGGCAGTAGATAAAACCCTCAGCATCCCAGTCTCTGAGGTCTGAGGCCTGCTAAGCTGGGCTCAGGGAGCATTAGGACTTAAGATACCTCATCACTGCTGCCACACTTCCCCCAGAAGTGAATAATGCTTTAAGATGTTGAGTGCATTTCTCAGCTACAGGTGCAGGATCCCCCATTCACTCAAAGGTAACCAGATCAGATATGCATCCTTTTGCCTGAAGAAAAAATGAGGCAGACATAGCTGTGAACCTGCCCCAGGGGAAAGGCTGGGCAAGCAGACTGTGCTGCTAGGGACAACAGGAGCAAGGGGTGGCAGGAGCTGCTCAGATAATTTGTTGAGCAAAATCTAATGCATTTTGGGGAAGAGGAATTCTTGCACCAAACTGCCCCTTTCCCATCATATCAAAAGAAAAAACAAACTTGCAGACCTTGAGGAAAGATGAGACACTTTCTTCACGTTTCAAACGGACTGATTTTTAAAGGTTTTAATGGCACCATCGATATTTTGCAGGAACTGGGAACTGATGCAAATGATAGTGGTGCTTGGGTCTGCTTAACTTCTCTGTGGCCCATGGCTTTGTTCAATTCCCCCCAGAGATGTCCAGATCACCTGCTTTCCTTCTCCCGTTTCCCTGTCTTATTACAGATGCAGACCAGTGCTCCCCTTTTGTGTCATGGATATCAAAGAGGGCTTTCCCTTGGCAATGTGGCCAGGAGAAGCTGTTTCCATTGCATATAAAACTTGCTCCAGGGGTTACAGACTGGCTGGAGTTTTCCATTAAGCTCCTTCCAAATGTCAGATCTCTAGTTTTAACCCAGCACTACAGAATGCAGGTTTGTGCACTGGTGTTGCTGTTCTTTGCTATGTTTTCCCTGCTTTTCTTTATTGCAGAAATTACATGCAGTGGGATATGCTTTGTTAAAATGAATATATAAACGGGCTCACAATTTTCCTTTAATTTAATTACTTAGAAATCAGAGAATCAGAGAACCAGAGAATAGTTTGGGTTGGACCTTAAAAATTATCCAGGTGTAACCCCCTGCTGTGGGTAGGGGCACCTTTCACCAGGTCAGGTTGCTCAAAGCAACCAACCTGGCCTTGAACATTTCCAGGGACTGGGAATCCACAGCTTCTCTGGACAACCTGTGCCAGTGCCTCACCACCCTTTGAGCAAAGCAGTTCTCCCTAACATCTAATCTAAATCTCCCCTTTAAAAGCCTTCTTGGCTGCTGAAAAAACATCAGACTGGAGAAACAAACATGATGACAAATACAGTGAGGTAACATACGGTATTTTCAACTCTCTATGCAGAGGGAATTCTCTTACTGGCCCTGAATCCCAGCTTCCCAGGCCTTGAATGTTTTTTTGTCTTACTAAACCACAGACTAGGATCTATCACTTTTTTAAACCCTTTCCTGTACTGCCTCAATTGACTCACAACAAATACTTACCATGTAATAAGAAATAAAGGCAGGATACAGAGAGTGGAAAACCATCAGTTCAAATCATAGAAACTGAGAGACTTTTTGGAAGAGAATTCACAAGGCAGAGGTCTTCTCTTCCTTTTACTGGTGCAGAAGGGGAGAGAAAATTGAAAAGAAACTGGAAGGGAAGGAAGGAAGGTAAAAGAAATGCTATTTTAATGATAATAATAATAATAATATTCAAAAGGGTAAAGAGATTTTAAAAAATTCCATGGAGATCTTTGACTCATGGAGGAATTAAGGTACTCACAGAAACTCCCTGACAAGAACACTTTTTGAGAACACAGGCAAATGGAGATTTTTTTGCATGACCTAAAAGCAACAGACTAAACAAAACTTCTGTAAGGAAGTCGTGCATGTGCCATGACAGTTATCATGCATCTAGCTGCAGAGATCCTGATCTGCTCCTCAGAAATAGTCCTAGAGAATCAATTCTCCACAAAAAATAATCTGTCATTGCTGCTGTTGAATATCCAGTGTCACAGTCAACACACGGACTTGCTTATATGAATAGAACCAAATAATTCAATCCATATCTAACCTTTGATACAATAATATAATTTCCTTCTTTAAAGTGGCAAAACAGGAGTTTCGTCTTTGTGTTTCTTGAAGGCAGTATGAAGTGTGGGTGGAGGGGAGGGGCAGGAGCTGTAGAGCACAGCAGATGCTGCCAGGGCCCCACCTCTCCTGGTACCTCTTCTAGGTGGGCTTTCCCTGAGCTCATACTGGCAGGGCTGGCTCCACAGTCAGGTCCTAGCAGCAATGTGAGTTTCCAGCCATCAGCTGACTTGCAGGAAAGCTTTCCTGTGTACACCTGCAAATCCACAGTAAATGTTAGCTGACTTCCTTACTTAGCTCTGATATCCAGCCATTTGGCTTTGTGTCTCCCCACATAAGGATAATCCTTAAAATCTACCTTCCCATCATAGTCCAAGCCAGGATCCAACTCCTCTGAGTTCCTGGCATGAAGTAGCAGTTATTAATTTTACAGAAAGCTTTTATTTGTAATTTTGTAAAATTGGCCTGAGCTACAGGGTTTGCTTTTCAACTTTTTCTCTGTTAGCCAGGAGGTTGGATCTGAATACTGGCATCCGTCTACCTTACAAAATTTATGAAGCATAAAAATGTGGCAGGAATGTTACTGCTATGCAAGCACCCAGATATTAAAGTATTAATTGCTATTCTCACTCCTCTTTCACTGTGCACAGTTTGGAAATCAGAAATAAGGGTATTTTTTCTCTAATTTACACTGATTGAAATAGAGCTCATTCAAATCCCAAGGTTTTTTTTTTGTGCCAGAAGTCAGGTGCATGGAGGGGTTTTAGTAACATCAGGTCCTTCAGGACTCATCACCTCCCACTGAAGACTAATATCAGACACAATTTACCTGGGCAGTTTCAATCCTGAACCCAATTGACCTCAGTGACATACCAAAGGACAATGAGCAGCAATATCCTCTGTTCACCTGGATATCTGACTGCCAAAAGCATTCCTGCTCAGTGTGAGAGGAGGGAAGACTGTTAATGCTCTTCAGGAGGTAGCTGCAAGATGTGTTGGATGTGTGACTGGACAAAAACCTTAATTATGCATTTCAGAAGAACATCCAACTACCACTGAGCCTGAAGAGACACTCATCTTCCTATACTTGCTTCTGAGCTCACTGTCTTACAGAAGCCTCAGAAAATGCAGACAAAACTATGCTGCTTTACCAACCCATCCCTGAAACATCATCTCAAAACACAGGGACTGAGGCATTTGCTCAAAGCAGCTCAAACTCTGTGGGGGAGCCTGTGTAGAACCAGGAGCCGAAATTCTCATTTGTTGTGTTCATAGATTGTTCAGCACACGTTGGCTGTGGCTGGAACAAGGGCAACCCAAGACTGTCTGACATCTAACTGGAGCTTCTCTTGGTTTTACACCGTGCCCATGGCTTCCTATTCTTTCTCTGTACTTCCAAAAAAGGGTCTGGATCAGTTTCCTCTGCATCCTTTCCATGCTGAACGAGCCCAGCTCCCTCTGCCTCTCCCAGCACCCTGAGTGCCCCAGCCCTGACCACCTCAATGGACTCTGCCAGGCTCTCCTGGACTTGATCCAGAATCTCAGCATAGTACCAGATGTGGCCTGGGCAGTGCACAGGGTCCCTCACCTCTCCTGCCAAGCTCCTTTCCCATCTCTTTGCCCCACTGTGTCCTGCTGGTGTTTGGGTTGGAGCTACAGGATTTGACGTTTGCTTTAAATTCCCCAAAGTTCCTGAACAGAGAATCTTGCTTCCACATCAATGTTTCCTTAATGCACTAAGAGGAAAACATAGAAAAGCTGACGTTATTCTGACAAATCCTTAATCTGTTTTATTTTAGTAGCTGGCATTGGAAAAATTGAATCCCCACCTACTCAGTTCTCGCTTAGGCTATGTTATTATTTTAAGACATTTTAAAATATTCTTGATTCTCAACCATAAACTGTAGAAAAAAAAGAGATGTCAGAAAAGAGGTTACAGATTTGAGCTTCCCTGCTGTCAATTCTCCCACACACACACCTGTGCCCTTCTGCTGATCTGTGAGTTATTGAGAGAGTATCCCAGGGAGACTAAACGTATATCTAAAATAAGCCACAGAGATTTCCATCCATTCAGGCAAACAACCAAAAAAAAAAAAATCCATCAGGGAGAAAAAAAAATCAAGGAGAAGTGATTCTCCTAGTGACAAAGTCTGAGAAGCTACAAGGCAAAAATATCAATGTGTGTTCTGGCACCTTTTTCTTCACCAGGGTTCAGTTTTTGTGTTTGTTTCCTAATTGCAGTAATGGGTAATGTGTAAAGCTTATCTGGCCAGAACTGCCATGGATTTCACCCAGCCATTGTCTCTCCTGGCTGCTGCAGAGCATGTGCTGTTGTATGTACCATAGCTCAGAAGGTGCAGCCTGGACAGCCTGGGATTGAGTAGCGAGGAAAAGAGTTGAGCCTAACTCAAAAGGAAAAACTGTCTCACCCAGAAACCCTGAAATGCTGCCAGCCCCCTTATTTTTACCATTTTCATTCACTGTTGAATGGTGGTTTCCAAAATAAAACAGGTTTGGATAACCTGTCTATGGTGGACTTAGCTTTTGGGCCTATAGGTGTTGTCAAACACCTTTTTGGGCTATAGGTGTTGAGGGTGACAAAGAACAACCCTTTCCAGCCTGTTTTCTAATGTGTGCCTGGTAAGGGCAGAGAACAACCACCCAGCCTGAGGCTGACATCCACCTTTAGATCCCCACAGGGCTTTTTCCCTGTCTCTGGGTTGGAAGGAACATCAGGGGGTCTGGTGTACCAGACCTGCCTTGTCTTTGGAGCAGGACCATTGCCAACACTGGATCAAGTCCACCATGGATGTGTCTAACAAGGTCTTGAAACTTTCCTGGACCTGACAACCCAGCACCTCACCAAGTGTGCTACAGCTTCCCCAAACATCCAACCTAATTTTCAAACAAGACCCAAGGATGCTAAAAGTGACTGTGTCCTAAACAAGCTGGAAGTGAGAGAACCCTAAACAAATAAATCTACTAGAACTTGGGATGGACATCAATGTATCCAAGGGAATTCCTCCTCAATTTTTCACAGAATAGCCAAAAGGATAAATAGTCCGAGATAGGGGAAAGCAAAACATTAGGGTTTTATTAATGGACACAAAAGATTTTTTGCAGAAAAGTCTTCTCTCTAAGAATTAATACATAATTGCAATTGGATACAATATCTCTGGAAATCTTCCTTGGTCGGCCTTGAAGGAAATATTAAAAAAAAATGAAGAAATCCTTTAGTGGTAGCTAGGAATTTAAAAAGATATATTGGGGGAGAAACAAGGGAGAAAAGAAGAGAACAACTTTGAAGAATAGCTCAAAAAAACCCCACATATCATTGTTGAAAGAAAAGAACACAGAGAGTCTTAAATGGCTTTTTGTAGTATCTCTGTTTCTTGGTGACTCAGACCAGGATGTTTTACAGTCAAAAACTGAGCACACCTGTCCAATTATTTTACTAATTTGAAGGTCTGCCTGATAAAAAATATGCTCTGAGTTTAACGTATTTCACTAGAAATAGCATATCCTGAATAACAGAAAGGGGTTCACACTGCAAAACAGTAATGTCATGACCAAAAGGGAAGCTGCTTAATTGGCTCATAATTTCTCTCAAAAGCAATGGAAATAATCAGCTGATTGCAGTATGACCATGACAGTGTTTCCAATAGTTACAAGAAAAAAAAAAAAAAAGTTTAGTGGTGAGATTTCTAGACAAATAGTTCCTTTTTTCATTTTTTTTAAAGAAAACAAACACCACTGTTTATGTTGTACAGACGATAGAAACTTTAAGAGCTAATCCCTAGAAACCTGAGAAATCTCTATCTCCTTTGAGAGACATTTGACAAAGAATTGAATGTCCTAAAGCTGACAGAACTCAAATAGAGCCTTTTTGGGTCTGCATTTGTGGCACCATGGACAAGGTTGCACAGTACTCCAAATAAATTTCCCTTGTTGTTTTGTCAGTGTCCAAGAGCTTTGATTCATCATTCCTTTGTGCCCCAGCCCTCTGCCATAAGAACATCTGTGAATTTATTCCCCTGTCACAGGGACACCTCCACCAGAAAAGCATTTTGGACAAGGTAGAGCAGTCATCTCCCATGTGCTGCAGGTAGCCTGAGGGCCAGGAATACAGAAAATTATCATTGTAAGGAAGATTAAAGCTGTCAGAGCATTGATCCAGTGAAGCAATCAGATACATACTTAATTTTGTCAAAGCAACTAAACAAAGAGCTTGAACATTTGGCAAAAGCTGAGCAGAGAAATCATGGTTGAAACCCAATGCAACTCTCACTCAAAGTACATCCTAAAACCCTGCACATTGATAAAAGTGTTTGATTTTTTATTTTTAAATTTTTTTTCAAGGACTAGAAAAATATTTCAGAAAGTTGAAATATGGAAACCAGTCTCTCATTTAGCAGGCAGGGCTAAGAGCAGGATAAGATCTTGTGGCAAAAATCCCTGCCCAGAACACTCCTGGGAAGACATTTATTTAACAAATGCAAGAGGAAGTTACAAGAGCCTTTCCTTTAACTGCTGCAGGACACAGCAGGGGTGATCCCAGAGCCTTTGCAGCTGACACAGGGACAAGTTAACACTAAAGACAGCACTGCTCAAGTCACTGAGCTCTCTCTGCACCAGAGCAGTGCTGCCTGGGCAGCTGAGCACACATCACGGCTCCTACATTTGGCAGGACACTTTGAAGCCAACCAGCCAGCCAAGGATGAGCAGAGAAGGGAGATTTGTTTCACCCCAAGCAGAACACTGGTAAATTACCACATGAATCTTATAAATGAGACACAGGGAACACCTGGATGGGAAGGCTTGATTTAAAATCCATTTCCCAGTCCAGTCTGTGCTTGGACCTTGGCTTTCCAAGTATGAATGTTTTGTTGCCAGATGAACCTCATCACAGTCTGTCTTCTGCCATAATTGAGTTTCTGCCTCATCATCCAACAGAGAAATGACTCAGCATCAATTATGGGAAGAAAGTGCTGTTTCTCTCTCCAGTCATTTCCTCCAGCTCCTCTGTCTTGGGAAAGAAACCAAACTAAACTTAACCAAACCAAACCTAAAAATGAACCTCTATACTTGAGATCACTACAGTGCTTTAAAAATCAGTTTTGTTTTGAATCCAGGAGGTTGTCCAGGGTATATCTCATCCTTCTAACCAGAGAAAAGGCATCAGAGCAATTTGGTGAGTGAGCCCTTTGAAAGTAATGTTATTATTGTTTTATTCTTATTTTCTACCTTTTTTTTTTTTTTTTTTTGCAAATTAGAAATATCATGTGGGAAATACTGGCTTTTAAAATTGATTGCAGTTTCCACCCCTCAAGGAAGGCTGAAACATTCCAAACCAACTCTACTAAGAGCAGAATTTATATTTTTTCCACCTTAGTTTTCTATCAAAGATTTGCCCATTTCTAGTCAAAAACCTTCTTAATATACAAATGTGTGGGCAGTAAAAGGGCTCTAATATCCAAGAAGTGTCATAAAAAAGGAGAGAGATTTTAAACTCTACCAAATAATTTCTGTCTCTCCAAAGCAATATACAGCCCTCTAGAACACAAGATTTTGCTCTGTTATGTACACAAGCCTCCTGTGACAATGTCCTGATTGAAAATCTTTTTTCTTCCCATCTGCAAAAAAAAATATTTCCTCCCCCTTTGGAGGTGGCAGCCACTCAACCCATCAGCATGTGTGGTGTCTGGCCATCCACGTGGCCAGCCCTGGAGTCGCCCTGGCTGTCCCTGCACCAGCCAGCTGTCCCCAGGGCCACCACGGGGAGGAAAGTGCATGGCTTTGGAACAGGATCCAGTTTTGCAACAGATCTGCTGCTGCCCCCGTGCAGGGAGACGAGAGCAGATGGCCCAAAAGCAGGGTTAACACTCACTGGTGAAGACCTGAGGGCTGGAGGGGGAAATCTGTGATCCAAGAGACAAAACTCACTCTGACAGCAGAGTCCTGGGCTGGAAGCCTCGGGAGGAGTGTAGACAGCCAGTGAAGGAGAGGCATGGAAATGGGATCCAGACCACCGTGTACAAAGGCAGCCGCGGTGCTGCTGGGCTGAATGAGGTCAGTTCATGAAGGAAGAATTCCTTGAGAGCACAAAGAGAACTGAGTCCTTAGGATGGAAAGATAACTCCTAGGGCATGGAAAAGCTGGAGCTCCTTGATCTGGGCTCCAGGCAGTTAGTCACTCCTCCTTTCCACCAGGATGTGGGAGAAAATGAAAAACATCCTTAGCCACGAACCCAGAGCTTGCTGAGGGATGGGGAGCATGAGCAGGCAGCAGACTCAGCAGAGCAGTGGCATTGTCCAGATATGGCCTTTTCAGGAAGAATTAAATTAAATTAATGCACCACACGGGCTATTTGCAGCTATGAAAATGTAGTCCATTTTTGCAGGGGATAAAAAGATGCATGTTTTTCACTAACAGCTCAGCAGATGCTCTCTGTCATTCTTAACATTAGCCAATTATGTTCAAAAATCTGGGTGAGATGCATCCATCCTTCTAGTCACATGCTGCCAGTCCTTAATGTAAAGCATGCATACAAGCTGAATTAATCAAAACTGATCCTGTGCTCGTGCTTTCACAGATATTTCATCCTACCTCCAACTTGTCCACACTTCCTTCTCTCCCACTCCCTCCCCCTCCCAACAACAGTAATCACAAAATCCTAAGAAAGAAAAATAAAGCAGCACAACACAAGATATAAAACAACAGAGCAATTTAACAGGAGCAGATGGCATCCACAAGAAACTGAAATACAAGCACACATCAATTACTGCAATATTCAGCCCTCGTAAACTTTCAACAAATATGTTCACATAAACAAGATCCTACATTCCGCATCCTAATTAATTTTCACATTTGTATAAAAACACTTCCAAGAACATGGAAAAGAAAATCTAAAGGAACACTTGCTCAAAGTGGGTATTTTTTTCCTTAAAGTAACTGAAAGAAAATTCTAGGTTTTTTCCTATTTCAAAATAATACTTGAATCCCTTTCTCAAAATTTTATAAATATTTTGAAGAAGGGCTGATTTTACCCACAGATGTAGCTTTTTCTCTGGAAGGGGCTCCTAGACACTTACTTGTATGGGCATAAAATTTACTTTTGCTTGGCATTTTATGGGAAGTGAGGAGTGAAAAAGAGAACTTGGAAGCAACAACAAGCCAAACCACAAAGGAAACACAGAGCTTTTCAGATAACTGACTCTTTGACTCAGTAACTGTAATGAGGAGGTGGGAAGTGGGAAGACTTTTGGGAAGAAATCTGAAATTCTGTAAATCGCAGTGACTTTGATGCAGCTTATGTGCTGGTATCACTTCCTGCCCCAGCTGCAGTGGTTGGCACAGCAGTCCTGATAGCCCACACAGGTCAGGGGCCCGCAGTCACCCCTGCCAGGGCAGCAGCTCCATCAGCTTTCACACTCTAATATGTGATACTCTGAACTGGAGAGAGTATTTCTGACGAGACAGTGAAATAATTTCTTTCTCAGGTCAATGCCTGTTCCATGCTTACAATGAAAGGTTTCATATCAACTGTACTTTAATTCCAGCACAGTGGTAACATACCCAGGAAATTTCTGCTCTGGAATGTGCTCAGCCATGTTAACCAAATAGACTCCTAGCAAGGATACAGAGGTGCTGGAGGTGTTTTGGCAATCCTTGCAGTTAGAGCATCTTCTGTGCATAAATCACCTCTACTCATTGGACTATCCAACCAGTGTCACAGGAACACATTAATTGCAGCAATGAACAAGCAAATAGGTGACTTTCCTGAAGGCAAGTCTTGTGCATTTTGGCACAATATCTATTTACAATCTTTTCAGGGCACGTGTCTGAACTGCTCTGCATGGTCACAGCCAGGCACACGGCCCTGGTCCTGAGCAGCCAACCCAAAGGCTGTAGAAGATGCCACATCTTTCCAGCTAGTTGTGCTCACTGTATCAGTGTGTCCATGTCCACATCTTGCTGCCTTGGATTCCACAGCCCAAATTGTGGCTGCATCAGCAGGGAGCAGCCTTTAGCACAGAGATGTGTATCTGCCTCCCTTCAGGGAGAGAGATGAGAGGGACATCAACAGAAGACAGTCATCTGCAGGTGTAGTTTCTCTGTAGCACACAGCCAAAAGCATCTAGCTTTTGACAAAACAAGTGCTGCTTTCAGTAGGTTGTGAATCTCTGGGAAAACAAAGTACCAGGCTTGCTTGGCAAGGGCCTGAGAATGATATTTTTTCTAGATTTCTGGTAGGGCTTTTGGGGACAGAACTGAGGAAGTGTGATTCACAGTGCCTTTGTTTCAACTCCTCTCATCCAAGCAGCATCAACCAGAAAATTCTCTTCCACCTCTTACTTATTTGTCTTTTCAGTACCAAAATTCCAGTAGCACAACAAACAGCTGCCATCAGACCGTAGGGAGCTCCCAGGTTCATTGATTTCCAGGTAGAGTTTAATCAAGGTTTAATATTTATGAATTTGGAACTGGGGGCCTCTAGACTAAATGGGACTTGGGATCGAGGCTTGCAGAAATAAGCTGTAACAAGGACTGGCATTTAGTTGTGAGAAGCTTTTACCTCAGTGCTACTTTTTCCAGGGCCTGGTAATAATTTGGAAAAGAACACTCATCTGGAACCAGCCAATGCAATTAGAAATACAGGAAAAGCCTGATTGTTTTTCCATGTATGAAACATTAAGAAAATGAAGTCATTTCTCTTCAGTCCAAGTATTGACTGTAATTATAGATAGCAGGCAGCCTTAGCTGCTATAAAATATTGAAGTGCTTTTATATAGTTACTGCTATAGTTTACTATTTAGGGACAGGAGAAAGGTTGCCTTTTAATGAAGTGCAGTTGCACAGAACAATGGAAAGGAGGCTATTACTACGTAATACTGCTGCCCTTTCCATTATTAGTGTGAAAGCACTTGCCAGATGAATAGAAACAGGTTGAAACTTGGTTTATTATTTCTATAATGTTAATTTTCCTGGAGCAGTTCACTCTCTAGGTAATCTCTTCTCAGGAAAGAGATTTCTATCTGACAAAAGGCTATTTAGCATATTTTAGTTTCTCAGAGTTTCAAGTGGTTCTTCTGGTATGGCCAGGGTCAGAGGTGAGGGAAAATGGGTCACCCTGCAAGTGTTTCCTCACAGTCAGGCCTTGTTCCTCAGCTGTTGGCATTTGGCAATACTTAAGAATTCAGTCACAGTCCGAAATAGCTCTGCCACCTCCTAGTTTTGCCGGGGAAAGCTGGCCTTGGAGGGGCTGGGGAATCTGTGCCCCAACCCTGACAAGCCAAGGGGCTGGAAACTGGGGTGACCAAGTGAGGACACAGACCCCAGAGGCCCCTGCAGTCATCTGACTTCCCTGGCTGTGAAACAGCATGTCTGTATTTCATTACCTGGGAAATAGGTACCAAGCACATTGGTGAAGAGCAAGGATTGCTCAGAGGTGAATAATGATGGTCTCATCACAGACTGCTAACAATGAGAGCAGGTGATACTGCCCAGCAGGCCTGCCAGATTCTCCTGTGTGATACAGCAGGGCATGACCACAGTCCTGCCAATGAGAAAAGCTTCAAACAAACCCTATTTCACTTTCAGAAGGTGCCACGCATGGTGAGGCCCTTCAGAGCATTTTCCTGAATGTGTCACCTGGAGCAGCAGTTCCCTCAGGGGGATGAATGCTGTGAGATGTTATATGGTGATTTGTGTCCTTATGAGAACAAACCATGAGATTCATACAAGGATACTGAGTTTAAAGTAAAACATGGATATAGAGCAAAGGAATATATTAATTTCATTATTATTGTGGAATACAAAACTGTATTTCATGTCAGGTAAGTAAAGGCAACATGTCTGTTTGTGATGGTGATATGTGTAGAGCCTGACCATGGGACAGTTATAAAGACAAATTCTAATAAATAACTGAGGAAAGTAAAGCATGGAAGAAGGCCTTTGAATCTATAATTTGTTCGCAATTAACTTTTATAAGTCTTAAGTTGATTTAGGAGCATTTAAATTAAGTTTTAAGATGTTGCTCTTTGAAAAGAACTTTCTGCTTGTAGGTAAGCCTTAAAGATTTTTGCAATAATAACCTTTTGAAGTATAATTTTAGAATATTGCTTTGTAGTAAGGATTTCTTTTGAGTGGAAGCATGCTTATCTCGAAGTCCTAACAAAACAGTGAAAAGCAGCTTGAGAAGGGAAGCTAGACATCACTATCACTATCACAAGATTAATAGTCCTGGAAATTAAAAGTTGGACCCACATCTGGAAGCCAGACCCCACCATCTGGGATACTCCTTTTGGGATGTACATCCTGAGAAGACTAGATCACAACAGAGTATAGAAATATTCAGAAACTGAATCTTCCAAAGCATAGAATTGTGACGTAGAAATTGGGAATAGAAACTGCTGTTGAATATACGTAAAAATTGAGAATAGAAACTGCTGAGAAAGCTTATAAATACCACTATAAATACCTGTAAGCCTCAACTATCAGCATGCAGTTGGAGGGAAAACTCCCCCACTGTACCCAGCGCTGTTCGCTCATACTTTACTGTATTAATTAATAAATTGATTGCTGCTTGAATGTTGGCCTAGTCAAGCTTCTCATTTTTAACATTATGTTTTAAATCCCTCTGTTATGACATAGTGAGTTTGCTAATATGTATTTTTGCCCCTTTTGTCACAAATAACTATGAATTGTACTCACGTTTATGTATGAGGAAGAGCCACAGAGTTTTGGGCAAAGACTGGCTACTGCAGGGGCTTGTACGACCATGTAAGGGCGTGTCACTGCTCCGCCTGTTGCTGGGAGTGTGGATTGATAACCTGTCCCAGCTTTGCCCAGACCTGGCGGGGGGCTTGTGATTGCTGTTACTTGTTTACCAGATTGCAAGTTGGCCAACATGTTCGGGTTTATTTGGACTTGTACCCAGCACTGTAATCTTGTCAAGAAACTGACTATGAAAGGGGGCAGTGACCGAAGGACAGACGGACGTCTGGGCAGAGCGGTGACTCCCCACATCCCCAGCACTGCCTTGCTCGTTCCTTATCACCAAATTAATGAATTGCCTTATTGATTGATCAGTTTAATTGTGTTGATCGTTTATAGCAATGGGAAGTGTCCCTTGTCTCATTCAGACTTGGGGCACAACAGGAGATTGGAGAGCACCTCTTCTGCCCCTGGCATGGATGCAGCAAACCCCTGGCACTCAAATCCTACAAGGTGCAGAGACAAGAATAAGTTGGTAACTTATAAGCTGGCAAGACATTCCAATTTTTCTAGTGGTAGACTAATTACAACACTCTCCACGTTGCCATAGATGCTATGTAAAGAGATGTGAGGAATTTCTGGGCCAAGTAGATGGGCCCAGGACCTTACATGCCCAGGCCCGTGGGGACCATGGCAAATGGTCTGCAGAGGAATTTAGAGCAGACCCCATTTGTTCGTTCATGTTGCACTCTTTCACTGCATTGTGCTGCATGGAGTCAGCTAAATATTTTATAATTTCTTGGTTTTTTTTACACTTCAGCTCACAGCATGATTTTAAATTTAAAAGGAAAGCAATAGCTGAAATTCCTCAGAAGCAGTACCTTCGATTGTACCTCACTACAGTTTTGTATCCAAGCTGCTGGAAAAAGTAAAGATCAGCCTCTGGAATTTAGCCCTTTCAAAGCCTACCAGAGAAAGTTGTTAGGGTAAGGTTAAACCTGAATGTAATTAGTTCCCAGTCTTGAAGGAATAAACCTAGATACTAGAACAGACTAAGTAATGTTCAATGATGAGACACCTTTTCTGGCAGTCGGATTAGCTTGAAGAGGTAAGACCTAGCTACAGTTGTGGATTTTGCTCTACAAAGATTATTACAAAGAACCATATGCAAAAGCAGAAGGCATCACTAATATCCTTTGATTAGCAAGATTAAAGAGCTGTTCTTACATTCCAGAGCCTTGTTTTTTTCTCTTGCACTCACAGCTTCTTGCAAGAAGTAAAACAGTAGGCAAAATGGGGTGAGAGGCATCTCATTCATGCATGTACTTAACAGGCATATAAGGGCTCTACAGGGTTCTGTCTTCCACTCGTTCAACATTTCTGCTTCCCTTATTGAGGGAACAGTTTGGGCAGACCAAATCCAGCCCACAGCCATCTCACAGAAGCATCCTCTTGAAATAACATCCTAATTGTTCAGTCAATAGACATCTCAGTGCAACCAATTAGCACATCTGAAGTATTTACTTCCTTGCTATCCAGTTAACAAAACCTCGACTGTTCCTTTGTCAGAAGAAAATCGCTGTTTTCTTGGTGCTATGTCAATTAAAAACAAATGAAACGATTCTCAGGCGGTCTCAGTCCTGGGGTGCAGTTTCTCCTGGCTGTTTGAAAAGCCAGGTGATCTTTATCAGGTCAACAGCCCAATCCATTTAAGAGGGTAAGCTTAGGTGAACTAAGCTTGTACTGGGGAAGCTATATATTATAAATTACATTTTGTGATATATTTTATAATATATATATTATAAATAAAGATCAAGAAGTTTCAATACATCTCTGAAATACAGCAATCAGTGATTTTAGCAAAATTCCTGGGTTTGGGAAATGGGATTTATAGCCAGTGGCCTCGAAAGGGTTGCACAGGGAAGTCCTGACAAGAAAATGAGTGAGGGACATAAAAGTCTGAGAAGGGCCAGGTCAGAGATCCAGATGCCTTGTGAGCAGTTTTGTGCCCCAAGCCTGCACCTTCTTCACCAGGACTTTGAGAAAAGATCTTTCTCTTTCCTGCTTCTTGTAGTATTGGTACCTCTCAGAATTTGAAGGATCCAAGTACATTTTTTAGAAGTTAGATAAAGATTTTGCTGAGCTCTTCTTGGAAAACTTGTCTGATGGACCAACACCTCTGTACAGTTTCTTTCAAGAAGAAATACCAGGAGCATCTAAAGGAGTAAACAGAGTTGACTTACAAGGAAGTAGGCCCAGAAGTTGAGGGAGAGAATTATTTCTTGAATATTATCTTCCAGATGGAAAACAGTTGCCAGAGCAACTAGGTTTACCACAGAAAGTGCTGTTAACTTCCAGAGTAATCATCTTTTCTGTAAAGAAGCAGATCATTTGTAGCTATCACAAAAATAAAACAATCCCACCCTCTGAAATGCCAAAAACATTAATAAAATAATTTCCACACTCCATTAGTGGTGTAGCCATGGTAAATAATTAGTTTACTTTGTTTTCTTCTACTGGAAAACTGCCTTTTAAATTTTAATCACTTCTCTAAAGCAGCTGCCAGAGTTCTTCTTTTTCTTTAATGCATTTATATACTGTATATTAATTTAACTGCCAGTTTTGATACATAAAAAATGGCTTTGCATTAAAAATATAAATAAAGCACAATGGAATGCCCGCTGGAAGACAAAATAGAGCAATTTTTTCATCAGTGTATGAAAAGAGATTGCAGAGTGTTCTCCTTCCTTGTAAGCATTCCTCCTGAGAAACTGAGGCAGATTTAGTCAGAGCTGAGCACAAGGAAACTGCTTCTGTGCCGGACTTCAAATACATTGTGAAACATATTAAACAGAATTTTCTACCCAAAAAAATAGCTCAAATTGTGCTTTGGTGAACAAAAAACACAGCTGATGTGCACAGATGTTGAAACGCTGAGTGAAAGACGAGCACTCCTCTGTTCCATAATGGATGTTCAGATTTAGTTACCTCCATCAAGCACATCCCAAAAGTGACTGGACATTTTTCTGGGTAGCTGTAGCTTGCCTGGTAAATCCACCCAAGGGCATGTCCTCAGGCTAGTCAGGCACTGGCACCACCAGGATTCGGTCATTGATGGTTCTTGTATTGTTAAATAAATGGGGAAGCTCACAGTGGGGATGGAGACAGAACTGTTTGAAGAAGCTTTCCAAAACGCAGCCATCAGTACCCACCCATGGACAGCAGATCAGCACTAGCTGCTGCCCAGAGACACGGCAGACTGTGCAGATAAAACATATTGGAGGCATAGTCTGGACGTGGAACAAGAAGGTCTGCAGAGACATGTGGCTTAATTAAAAACTGCTCCTTTTTCCTAGATTGCTTTTGGCAGTTTCCACATGCAAAGGAAGAGAATGTTAAACTAAAAAAAAAAAAAAAGCCACACAAAAAAACTCCAAAAACTTGCACCTTATCTACACTTAAAGAATCTGCACAAACTTGAGGTGTCTGAGCATCCAGTTTCAAAGGCAGAAATAGGTTAATAGGTTGCCTCCACGAACATGCCTGTGTTGGATGGGATTTGGGAGTTTTGGAGCACCCTTTTGCCCATGCTGGGTACAACTTCCCGTTGTATTTTTCTGGCTGCCAGTTTTTGTAGAACCATGTGTGACGAGTGAGTGTTTTCTCCTCCAGCATGTGTTCTCTGAGGGGTTCACTGCTCTTGGCCCCTGGGTCACATTACACAGACATGCCTTCCTTGTGGACTTCCCAACATGAAGGATTTGCAGGCTACAGAGCAAATCTTCCCCAAACTGAGCTGGAAACCTCATGGGGCTCTACAAGAAATGGCAAACAGGCTACAGCTGTAATTCCTTTCCCAAGAAAATGGCAAAGAACACCCCACCCCAATGTTTCAAGGCAGTGCTGTAAGACCAAAATTTAAAGCTGCTTTTAAAGAAAATGTTGGGAAATCCTGCAGTGTTGCCAAGGATCTAGCTGAGAAATGTCTCTCCAGTGGAGCCCAGCTTCTAATAATGACAGCACGCTTGCATCTGACAGCCATACCCACTACTCTCAAAGGTCTCTGCTTATTCCAGATTGTGACAAGCTGCATAAGGGATCAAAGGGAGCCCAGGACCACCAGGGCTCCCCGATAAGCAACTGCCCTCAGGAAAAGTGGAACAGCAGCACATGGAAAATTTCCTTATTGGAGAGGGTGCAAGTGATGCTTGTCTAAACAGAAAAGTACAAGGAAAAGAGATAAAGCAAGACTTTAGGAAGCTAAAAAGTGAGTGGGAAAGAGTGTGGGTGAGGGAGAAAGCAGCTGCACAACATTTTCCATAGAATATCTTATGCTCCAGATCATCTAGGAGCCCAGAGTCCTGCATTTCTGACAGACAACAAGATATGACAGTGTATGAGATTTATAGAAAAAATTGTCACACTAGAAAGAGTCAGTGCTTCTCTGACCATGGGCAAGACAACCAAAAATCAGAGGCAAGTTTCACAGCTCAGGCACTCTGTTCAGGGATTCTTGGATGATGTCTGAAGGAGATGTCAGTGTATGTCCTTCTGTCCTTATTTTCCTGACTCTTCAGTCATAGGCTAGCTTTGCTCTCACTCCCATGCTTTGCCCAGGGGATATTAAGCAGGTCTTGGAGAAGCTCCAAAAACCCAAAATTTCAACCTAACATCACGAGCCAGGTGGAGTGCTGAAGTTTCTACTTCTGCTGAAGGTCAGGATAGGGGTTTCTGCCAGCACATCCCACCTTTTTTCACCAGCAGGGAGTCTCATTCACTTTAACATCCCAAGGGCAGGAACAAAATCCCATAAATACTTTCCTCTGATAAGTCTGATAGATAAGACTTACACAAGCACCACTTCAAGAAATTCAGATTATCTCCACTGCAATCTCTCACTGAAAGCAGGATGATCACAAGAATTGGGCCAGAGAAGCCTCAGCTCTGGAGGGAGTCATGATGGAGGGAACTGTCCCAGATGAGGAGAAACTCTCCTTCCAAATTACCTTTTAAGCAAATAGTCTGTCTCATCTGTGTTTGTCTCCTGGACAGAGAGCCTACATTAATACCCTCCCAGAGGATCTCTCTGCAATCTTTGCTTTCCTTACTTTCCTAATTCGGGGCTTATTTGCTCCCAGTTTCTCCAGTCAGAGTGTCCCAGTAGTCCCAGTGGATTTGCATCAGGCACAAACCCTGTTCTGTCTCATACCGTCTCTCTTCCTCAGTCACTTTCACTCTCAAAATTATTCTCCTTCCCCTACAGGACATTATCACAAATACAAAATCACAGTGGAACACATTTTCAGTTGTAAAAAAACTTATTTTAAAAATCAAATTGCTTGACTGGAATCAAAGGAACAAGGTAGATTTAAGAAAAAGGGTAGAGATTTTAATTTATTTTTAGGATAACAAAATGTGGCTCAGGTGAGTTTGGATTGTTCAGCATAAGGGTGAACAATCAGCCTGGCAGGCCCAGATTTTCTGATTTCTGTTGTCTATCTATCAAAAAATAGAAAAGGTGATGGAGTACTGTGAAGTGAGGGACCTGGCATGATGCAAATAACACGGAATAAGAAGTGAATCCTGTCAGCAGTAGCAGGTACAGTGCAGTGGTTTGGATTTAGGATGAGAATAAGGCTGGTAACACCCTGATGTTTTAGTTGTTGTTAAGTAGTGCCTACTCTAACTCAAGGATTTTTCAGTGTTCCCTGCTCTGTCATAAATTAGCACAGCTGGGACATTCCAAAGGGATATTCCACCCCACTCCCCGTGTATAAACTGGGGGAGTTGGTTGGGAGCTGCTGATCACTGCTCAGCCAGTGAGAGCTGAGCAACTGTGTTGTGCATCACTTGCTTCTCCTGGGGCTTGTTCCTCTCTCTCCCTCCTCCTTTTCATTATGATTATTATTGTTGTTACTACTACTGGCAGTGTCTTTTATCTTGTTTCAGTTATTGAAGTGTTCTTATCTCAGCCCACAAGATTTATCTTTTTTTTTCCAACTCTCCTCCCCACCTGGGGCAGGGGTGGGGAGTTGTGGTGGGGGAGTGAGTGAGTGAGTGAGTGAGTGAGTGAGTGAGTGAGTGAGTGAGTGAGTGAGTGAGTGAGTGAGTGAGTGAGTGAGTGAGTGAGTGAGTAGATGGAACTGAGCTGCCATCAGGGGTTAATCAATGAAGTAAACACAGAGGGAATTAAGGCCACATTCTCTCTAAGGACACCTCTGGAGCTTACTGGAGAAAGAATGAGAATACGTTGTTATATTTTAAGTTTTGCCACGTGCCTCAGTTTGCCCACCTACCCCACGTGCTTCTTGTCATGTCAAGGAAAAGATCAAAGCTTTTGTCTTGCTCTGAGGCAAAAGGGGACCAAATATATTTCACCTACTCCGGGTTCACTGGCCTTTCAATGGCCACTGGCTGTGGTAAATGACATTAACAGCAGTGAACTCTAAATTAGGCCCCTGTGAGCTTTTAACAACTACCTCCTCCAGCAGAGATAGGACCAAAAGCACAGCTCAGCAAAAGGATTGGGAGAGGAAAAAAGAAGACAAGACAGAAACAGGAGAACAGGCTAGAATAGAACAGAACCGAACACAATAGAATATTTCAGTAGAAAGGACCTACATTGATGTCCTGGTTTTGGTTGGGATAGAATTAATTTAATCTCAGTAGCTGGTACAGTGCTATGTTCTGGATTCAGTATGAGAATAAAGTTGATAACATACTGATGTTTTGGATTTTGCTAAATCATGTTCAGCCTGGGTCAAGGACTTTATTTCTTGGCATCTCATGCTTTGCCAGTGAGGAGGTGCACAAAAGAAAAGCTGGGAGACAGCATAACCAGGAAAGGTAACCCAAACTGTCCAGAGGGATATTCCATACCTGAGAACATCATGCTCAGTGTATAAACCAGGGGAGTCACCCAGAAGGGGCCAGTTTGTGTTCAAGGATGGGGTCTGCCATGGGTCGGCAGATGGGGAGCAATTGTACTGAGCATCACATTTGTTGTTCATCATCATCATCATCTATTATGATATTTCAATTAGTCTTAAATTATTAAATTGTTCTTATCCCAACCCACAAGTTTTGCTTTTGATTCTTGTCACCCACTCAACAGATGACCTTATTTTAGAAGGGCAAGTATACACTATCAAATATGTATTTCACTGTGCATGTTGTCCTTGCAATTAAGGAACAAAATTAAAAACAAAACAAACAAACAAAAAGACCAACCTCACCTCCAACAGCAATATTTTCATGCTTCTTAAAGCTATTCTTTCTTTTGGTACCAAAGACAAACATAATATGGCTCTGAAAGAAAAATATTTCTTCTTTCCTCTGAGCAAACAAGCAGAGCTAGAAGTTCTCCCTGCAAAACTCTCACATTTTTGTTTCTGGTTTGTTTGGGTTTGGTTGGTTGGTTTTTGATGTTTCATTGTTACTGTTGTTTTGTTGGGTTTTTTTGAGTTTTTTGACATATTCATTTCTGGGTAAAAAGAAACTGTGAAAAATCAATAGCTAAAATAAAACTCCAGTAATATGGTCTCCTGTAGGTGCACTAGTTTCAACTCTCTTCTTAAATGCAATTTCTCTTGAGAGAGCTGTAGTACCACACAGCAAAATGAAGATTATCTTTATCAAGGTGATGAGTTGCAGCATTTTTCAAAAGAGAATACTGAGCTTTCATAGTAAAGATGAATAACAGCAGCAGAAGGTGGCAAAATACTGCATTGCACTGTCCTAGTTAATACTAGAACTGACACATCAACAGGGTGATAAAAGTGTGTTTTCACAATATTCTGCAGCTGCCCAGGATTTTAGGTAGCTTAATATTTTCGCACAGACTGTGCCAAGAGTTCAGCTGGTCTCTCCAGCCATGAACTGTGTAATTACCCTAATTTACAATTGCCACTAATTTGTTTGGTGAGGTTTCTCTAAAAGCTTTTGCATTCTGTAGCCCATGATAAGATGGGTTATTTGCAATGCTAAAATGTCCATGAGGAGGAGAGAAGAGTTGTATCCAGCTGAGGAAGTGTGAAAGATCTCATCTCAACCAAGAGCTGAGTGGCAAGGACTTAGAAGCCAAATTTAACCAGGCAAGAGGGAACACAGAGCTCCATTAGTGCTGAGCACTAATCAGTCCAGAGAAGCAGTTTCAAGCCCAGAGAATTTAAAGTACGGGTCTGAGAGATTGTAGAGGTGTCCTGCATATTTCTCTCTATTTGTGGAGCCTAAGAAACAGCAACACATTGCAGGTTAAGCTGTACTAAAGCTGATATCTATCCTATAGATGGTCACTAGCCACCATCAGCTCCCTGATCCATATACCCCAGTTCTCTGAAATGCATTTATTGCCTGCCTATATGGTGTGTTTGGGTTGTAACTACACCCTACTCCTCTCTCCTTTGGGCTTATATGTACATCTTTGTAATTTTTAGGGTTAAACCAGCCTGCAGACAGCATTTTGATTCATGCATTGTGCATGATTCGGAGAGCCCAAGCAGCCTCAGAGATATTGCTGAACCTCATCTCAAGTCTCTCAACACTCACTAAATGCTCCATTGGTACCTGATATGGAGCAAAACAAGCAGATCTCTGCAAATTGTTGATTTCTTCTTCAACAGAGGCAAGCAAAAGAGCCACAGGCCAAAGTCAATTTTTTTGGAAGAGGTTTACAGTACAGGTCTAGAGAGAGAGAGAGAGAGAGAGGGAGGGAGAGAGAGATACAGGACAGGTTTAGATGGATCTTCACCAACAGACTCAGACAGAAGGGCAAGGGGGAAGTTAAAAGAGAAGCAGATGAAAGATATGGAAAAGAAGAAACAGAAGTATTCTCCATAGTGGAGACCAAAGGAGCAACGAGAGCAGAATGAAAAACAGCAGGGCAGCAAGCAAGGAAACCAGGAGTTCTAAGGGCATCTTAGAAGATGATCTTATCTTTTATCACACCAAGAGCAAAGAATTGAGGTACATGGGAGACAGCACCTCAAGAGAGAGCAGAACATAGGATGTGCTCAGACAATGCTGAGGTACTTTCCTGCAGCAGCAGATTGCCAGAAGCTTTGGGATTTGTCTCTCCTTCACAACAGATGCTTTACAAAACATCACTATTTTTTTTTACTGCGTGGCAAGAGGTGTCATCCAGGCTACCAATGTCTATATGAACTTTTAGAGAGATATTAGCTTCCTTTCCAAGAATTCCACGTCCAATAGATGAGCTAGGGAGCAGGATAATCCAAGAGAATTAGAAAGAAGTGGATCACTACTGCTACCCTCTGTGTAGAGTAAGAAAAAGACTTTATTGATGCACCACCACTGTGTGACATCAGAAAGTGTCCTGCACCCCTGACAGCACAGTCTTAGCCCCATTTTCAGACCAACACCTCACTCCAAAGCACTGTATGTAATTCTCCCTATCAAAGGTGCACACTGGTTGAAGGAGCCAGCCCGAGTTCATTGCCTTGATGCACCAATGTAAATTTAGTTATCCAAAGAAATAGCTTTAAGCCAAAGAAAGGTCACCAGGAAATCATCCAGAGTGAGAAGCTGATACATAGAGAAAAGTGTCCTGCCTAACACAGCATGCCCTCATTTCCCAGCCCACCCCAAGAAAGAGAAGGAAAGCAACAATTGCAACTTCTAGATTAGGTTCCAGGGCTCTGGTAAAAGCCCACAGTCATTCAGAGCTGTTTTGTTTAAAAATCAGTCTAAGAATTACAGACCTTATGCAAAAATAGCCTTAAGAGCAAGAATAAAGTGATAATTACCTGGGGACAAATGCATTTAGAAACCCCAGTCAATAGTCATATACCACACCCACATACTCTGGCAGCAATAGGCCCCAAGTGATTGATGTCTTAGAGAGACATTTAATACTCCCCTCCCCTCAATTTCTCCAAATGGCATTTCATTTAATCCCCCAAAGCTAAAGCACCCATGCTGGGAGTGTGAATAATCAGCAATGCTTTGGGGTTTGCAATTCAAAAGGAATATGTGTGCAACAGACCCCAAACAAGCAGTTACACTCCTCCCTGCAAGCTCTCGGGGCTCAGACTGGTTCAAATCACAAGAGAGAATTCAAACATTTTTGACAGCTTTCCAGTAAGTTCCAGCATGTCCCAGATCATGCATATTGCTCAGCAACACCCATCATAATTGCACTTCTAATGGGCCTCACTACCTGTGTTTTTCAATGCAGGAAGATGCACTCTACTGGTTTGCTTTCCTGGTTACTTGCTGCAAAGTCTTGTGCCTCCAGGATGCACAGCAGCACTGCAATATGCACACTCAGATCGTAACAATCCCCTGGGCAGAAGGCAGAGCAGCAGCTGAAGGGTGAATCTTGCAGCTGAATACTTCCAGTGGTCAGTGTGGCTGCAGCTCTTTGCTTGTTCCTTCTGTTTTCCCGAGGAAGTAGATGGAAGATTTTAGTACTCTCTAGATTTAATTTTAAAATATGGTTATTCATGGTAGATGCTAACAGGCCTATTTTAATATTGTTCATAAAAACAGAGATGAATCTTTCATGAAAATATTAGAAGGAAAGTACTAAAAGGGAAGAGATTAATGCTAATTAATACTAAAGCTTTTTTACTTGCAAAAAAAACTTGAAGAAAAAGTCTCATTTATGCATAGGCTTTCATTTCAGCACAGATCAAGAGGTCATCAAGTTTGCCCTTTTCTGTAACTAACCACAGATCATCACCCAACTCTGCCTGTGCTAAAATAAATTACTTGCCAGAAGGAAGCTACGCAGTTGTAATAATTTAAAGGCAGCAAGAGCTGAAGGAGCTCGGAGGATGCTTTCCTACAACAATTACTCAGTACAGAAGATGTGTGTTCAGCACTCAACCTGAATTTGCATAGCTTTGATGTTGGTCTTGCCTACTAATTTGAAGTATCATAATTTCTCTGCATTTTCTCCCTATAATACATATCCAATACAATAACCAAATTTGAACAATGTTTGGTCGGAAAAAGAGCTGATTTACTCAGCTCTTGATATTCCTTCATGGAACATCCAAGACATCACCAAAGTAGAACCCAAATGTTGATGTACTCCATATACAGAGATGAGAGGCTAAGATTGAAGCTCCTAGGAGCGGTCCAGGAGATTTTAGACATGAGTTAAAGCATGAATCTTTTCTCTCCCTGATCTCCTAACTTGGAGGATTGACAGATTCTCACAATCAATATTAATAGTCAGAGTGGCTTGGGGAATCTCTCAACTAGTCATCCTTCAAAGATAGTTTTGAAACATATTTGTTTAAAAAAAACATCCAAAGGTCCATCTGTGACTTAAATTTTTAATTCAAAACCTGATCATGCTTTAGGCATGAGTCATCTTTCTACCCTACTGCAGCCAAAGGCTGGCAAAATCCTGATGCATCCCACATCAACAAAGTAACAGAAGTGACCAGGGTTTTCACACTCATGCACAATTTTGCATTTCCAGCCACCAGCCTCCCACTTGCTGTGTGGCTTTTGATTCTGCGGTCATCCAGACACATCTCCATAAGCCCCTCGGTGTGTTCTGAACCAGATCTCTCCTGCTGGGAAAGAACCCCCAGAAGAGGAGGGGGGTGTGTGTCTGTGTCTCCTCTGGAGCTTGTAGTGACCCTGTGGCCATTTAAACCCTGTGGATCCAAGCTCTGTCTCACTGCTGATAAACAGTGCCTGGCAGATTCTCACAGACATCCCTTTTCAGCCTCCTCACACATGTGAAACAACACCAGCACATTTGCCCTGGCAGGGCTTCACCAGTTCTGACAGGTGCCAAACCTTCAGATCCTCCTGCCAGGGAGTGCTCCTCTGGCACAAGCTTCATTTTAACAGAGTTCAGATGTGCTGTGGAACAACAAGGACAGCCACAACAAAACTGAGAGCACAGGGTCACCCTTCTGTGGGTCCCAGTTCCTGCTGTTTTTGTATCATCTCTGGTGGTGCTGGACATGTGAGGAGATGACAAGTCCCACAAGACAGAGGCTGACTACACACTTCCACGGAGGACTAGAAGGTACCTGGACAATGAACTAATAGGAAAGGTGCAAATTTATAGAGAATTCTCCTCCTTGTTCTGGTTCCTTAACAAGCCGGTTTCCCAATTAATGGAATTTCTTCCAGCATGTTTTCATTCTTGAACTTTTTCCTTTCTGCTTTTCCTCACTGCAATACTGACAAATTCTCTCTATGTTTCACAAGACATTTGTTGCTAATCTCTCCTTTCAGCTTGCCTTGATGCTTATTTGGGTCAACTGCAAGCTGAGGAACCAAACTTGAGTCAATCAGGATTGTTCCTTTGACCAACAAATTTCCCAGCATTTGTAGGAAACTCAATAACTCTGGGAACACTGTTCATTCATTAGATTGATCAAGTTTGTCAGCCAGGGTCATGAAATAATGGGAGTGGAAGAAAAATCAGACAGAGGTAATGATCATGCAAGCCTTATTCCAATAAGTAACTACAGTACTGCTAAAGCTGGGGAGCTTTCCTAATGAATGTCATCCCATTAAACCTCGAAGTCCCTCTGCAGCACTGCAGGAAAATACAAGGCTTTGCTTCTAGCAATGTGCTGGCAGGGGTTACCCTGGGTGCCTGATTCAGCAGTCCTGCTGCAGAGTGCCAGCTCCAGCACGCTCAGTGCACTTATTGAGGCTGGGAGAGCAATGAAGGACTCACTCACACCACTCCTCACCATCAGTGTCCTCACCCTGCCAAGCTCGCTCCAAGTGACAGCTGTGCGGGCACCACACACACACAGGAACTGCTGCATC
Source organism: Thryothorus ludovicianus (assembly GCA_013397245.1). Lineage (NCBI taxonomy): Eukaryota > Metazoa > Chordata > Aves > Passeriformes > Certhiidae > Thryothorus > Thryothorus ludovicianus. Next base: position 49,313 of record VZTB01001199.1, read on the forward strand.
ACACTCAGCTTCCAGAGGTAGAGCTAAAACACGGGAAAAACCCAAAAATGGAGCCCTAGAGGGGTTACCAAACACCTTCTCAAACAGGTCTGGCTTGGGTTGCCTGTTGAGGGGACAAACACTCCACAGCAGGCACACACCCATGGCTGTTGGGTGATCCTGTCCCTCTGCCCTGCTCTGGGAACATCCCACCTGGAATGCTGCATCCAGCTCTGGAGGCCCCAGCAGAAAAAAGGCACACACCTGCTCAAGTGGGTCCAGAGGAAGCCTCAGAAACCTACACGTACATTCTGCTGTGGTGAATAATTACAATACAATTAAAATAAAAACCTAGCCATCCCTTCATCAGAAGCCTCAGGCCATCTTTCAGAGCATTCCTGGGTTTTGTTAAACTGCACTTTCATATTTCATAAGAAGTTTATTTACCCATTTAAACTGACACAATGTGACAGGGCACTTGGGTCCGGGCTGAAAACCTCATTTTTCATCCTCAACTATTTCATGTAATTGCAGCACATTTGAGAAAGGGGCCAAGCCTCACTAACTCTTATGCACAAATTCAACAGCATCCATTTCTGCTTCTCCTTCATTATTTACTCCTGTTACAGAATTAGATCGGAAACTCCACTATTTCCATGTTCATAACACTTCCAGTTTGCAAAATATTTTCCATCCCATCCAAAAAAATTGGGAGGTTGTTAGAGCATTAGCTTAATTTTGTAATTCAGCAAAAGACAAGATTTGATCTACTTCCAGCACTTGATCTTGCAATAAGTGTTGTGTTTTTATTAATCAAGGATATATTTAAAAAAAAAAAAATAGTATTCCTTATCACCATAGTGTCCAGTTTCTGGAATGAGTATTACATATTCTGTTACATGCTAGGCTCACAGAGCGCACTGTGAAGCACCAAAATTCTCCTTCAGAAATTATCTAGATCCTGGATGACTGCCCAGAAGGATAGTTTTGTATGAAGAATATGGAACTGCCTAACATTAGCACCTTTGGGATTTTTTTAAACTCTGCTCATACTAAATCACTCCAGAAACAGAACGTGCAACTGCTCCACTTGCCAAAAAACTGACTCGAGAGAGGAGCAGCCAGAACTGGAAACCAAATTACAACACAGATTATGTACCACATACTGATCAAAAGCACCACACCACCAAATCCTTCCCAGGCTAAACACCTGCAAAGAAACGAGCAAAGAGCTGAGACAGGGACAAGCATTCCTCAGAGAAGAGATCTTGGCTGCTCCTAAATTTCACAACATGATTTCAAAGCCTCTAACTGAAGACCTGGACCTAGCCCATGTTGTCTTCTCTCTGCTCTACTACCACCAAAAATATTAATGTCTTCTACAACCTGAAGGAATGCCCCTGTGGAAAAGACCCTCCCTGAAGCAGTTTGTGAACAACTTCCATGGGAAGGACTCATGCTGGAGAAATTGGTGGAGGACTGTCTCCCCTGGGAGTGACCCCAGGAGCAGGGGAAGGATACCTCTCCCTGAGGAGGAAGCAGTGGCAGAAACATTTGATGAACTGGCTGTTCATTCCTCATCTTCCTATGCTGCTGGCAGGGAGGAGGCAGAGCATCAGAAATTAAGTTAAAACGGAGAAGGAGGGAGAGCTGGGGGGGATGGTATTTTTAGGATTTGTTTTACTTCTCATTATCTGACTCTGATTTGATTGGTAGTAAATTAAACTAATTTCCCCAAGTTGAGACTGCTTTGCCCGTGACACTAACTGGTGAATTATCTCTCCCTGCCCTTATCTCAACTCATGAGCCTTTCATTGTATTTTCAAAGTCCTGTCCCTTGGCAGTGCCTGAGTGTCCCTGAGGAAGGGAGGGATAGAGTACTTGAGAGAGACATGTGGCATAAATCCCATATTAAACCACCACAATGAGATAAGAGTCATACAAGGACCCCACAGTCAAAATTCCCCAAAATTACCTGACTTCATGAGAGCTCTATGGCTGTTTTCCACAGAACTGATGAGCTGGCAGTGAAGGTTATAGACAGGAGGGGGTTTTAGTCTCAGGCCTTTGGCAGGATAAATCCTCTAAGATGTTTGCTTTCCCAGCCCTAAAATGACATAAGCTTCTCACCACCAGTCACAGTCAAAGAAGCCCTGATGATTAAAAGTGCTTGCTTTTCCTCTCCTACCCCCTCCCTCCCTCCATTAAAGGCTAGGCACTGTTACTGCTCACACTTACTTATCAATAATTAGGATAAAGTGCATAAAGGCACCCAGCATATCACAGAGCTACATAATTTGTCAGCAGGGCAATGAACAAATTAAATCAGGCTGAAACATCCTTCAATTAACATCAAAACATTTGCAGCTTTTCCTGCTCAAACATGACTTGTGCTTTTAAAAGTCTCTTAGGACACTTAAAATTGCTGTCCCCCTTTTCCTCCAGAGCTAATTTTGCCAGTGCGAGCTTTCTGAAGAGGGAGTTAACAGGACTAGCTCATTAGTCCAGCTGAGCAGCCAGAGAGCTCCCCATGCACCACTCCCCTGCCTTGCCTGAGCCTGTCCTCACTGCTCCTGTGCTCATTCCTGGGATCTGCTGCTCATTCCAGGGGGGCAGGGGCTGCTCTGCATAGCCTTTGCCTCGATCCACACATTTTGTGTTGCACCTTGGCCATTCCCAAACCTTTTTACTGAGTGGTTCTGTGTGCCTCTGCCAGCAAACATCTGGGCACCAGATTAATTTCAGCTATGTGAGGAAAAAAAAAAACAAACCACAGAACTAAGCCAACAAAAATAAAGTAACAACAACTAAACAAGGAGTGTGGGCTGTCCCAATTCCTGCTGGCAGAAAGCCCTGCAGCTCTCCAGGACACTCAGGCACTGCCAAGGGACAGGACTTTCCCTCTCCATCTTTCTCTGGAACAATAACACAACAGGACCAGTTGTTTACCCACCCTCCCTCTTCCCCAAAATGAAAAAAAAAGGTGTTGAGACTGAAGAATTCAATCAGTGAACTTCAGGGTAGAAAAAATAAAGTTCTAGATCTTCTCAAGGACATGTCCCAGAGCAAGGCACGTGTCTGAATTTACTTTTATTTATGCCCATCTAGGGGCAGGCAGAGAAGAGACATTTTAGTCAGGCCTGGCTGGATGACATAAAACAAGATTTTGAAAACATTGTGGATTTGAGTTTCCTCACCAGTGCAAGGCAACAAACCTGTCACACACATGGGAGTGCAATGTGGACAGCACTGTCTCTACAGTGTGATCAGGCTCATGAAAGATCTTCCAGTTTGTTTCTAGTCAACTGCATGTGGATTTAGCACATGCTTAGGTTCTGCCTTCCTACAAATGATACACACATCTGAGAGTGCAAAATCAGGCAAAGCCTATAGAATCTCAGTATTAGGCTTCATGCCCCTATATTTCAAGCTGTGGCAGAGTTGCCTTCCCTCATTCTGGGTCTGAACTAACAATATCTTGGTCATTCCTGCAAACTCATGAAGCAGAAGCATCAAAGCGAGTCCTTGATGAGAGCGTTTTTGGGAAAACAGGGATAATTAGGTCATTAATTCTGCTTTGAGTGGTATATTCCATGCTAACCCAAGCAGGACACTTCCAATTTAAACATTTCTGACTCCTTATCATTTAAAACACTTACAGAAACACAAGACACACTGACTAATTCTGACCACTTTCCTTAACTGGTCTGCGATATTTTACATGTAATCAACAACTTATCTTTAAAATCCTCACAGGAACCCCTGCAGACTTTCTGAAGATCTGTCTATAACAATTTTACTTAGCAAAATCTACACATTAGCATTCAATGCACATTGCTATATTTAGTTTTCAGGAAATATGACATTCATTCCACAGGAAGATTGGTAAAAAATATAACAGTGACCTATTTCTTTATAATAAATGTGTTGACAAGGCATTTCCATTGGTTTTCCTCTACATGATATATTTCTAAAGCACTGTAGGAGTAAATTTAGGATCCAAAAAAGTTTCTCTAACAAACCTCAGTTTGGTCAATCAGTCATTATGAAATAAAATAAGGAAAATAAAATAAAATACCCACCCTGTCTGTCCTCCCATGTTGTTCACAAAATTCAGATTAATTATCTGGCGTGCAATAAGCCAATAATTACACACTTGAGAGAGACATAGATTATTTATTTCAGAGTTATGCAGGCCTGTTTGCCCTGTGGTATTCCACAAATCAAGCACACCAGCTATCAAAACTTTTTAATATTTATACATTTTAGCAAACAAAGGGGTTAGGCTACAAGTTACACAGTTCTCTTGTTAATTAGTATTCTATCTTTGGTTAATGACTCTCTTGCTTCTCATTCTAATTAGTCCTCATGCTCAGGCTTTCTCTTCTTCTGAGCTGGGTTTCTCACATCAGTGGTCTGTGAGTTGGTGGTTGTGATCTGCCCCTGCTGGAATTACATTTTACCCATGCAGAGCTGATTCAGCACAGTTGCTTTATTACTTTCTCCCTTACCTTGGGACTTCTGCTAAATCTCCTTGGGGCCCATAAATTCTGCATTCTTTGTGTCCACTATCAGTGGTACATCCTTCTTCCCAAGCCTGGCTAACCTCCCCCTGGGTCTGAGATCATTGATGCATGTCCAGCCCTAAACCTTAATGAGGCAATTCTACCCACAAGTAATTTGTTTTTCTAACACATGAACGTCTCTGAGAGCTTGTTAGCTGCTATCTGTTTCATTGATTAAATCTCCTTGTTGATTAGGCTTGAAAGCATGCAAAGATCAAACATCAAAGAACATCCTTTCTTAAGAAAATTCAGTGGCTCTACCAAAATGGTTTACCTGTTACAGCCTGTTCCCAAATTTGAATATATGAAAAAAGTGAAGTTGTTGCAGCTACTCCATGTCATTTTTGATTATATCCCATTTACTGTTTCAAGCATTGAAATTCAGCCTATCTTAATTTTACTTGGAAATTAATTATATGTACTACAAGATAACAGATACAGCCTCATTAGTACTGTTTACAGTGCCCATCCATAACACGACAGAAGGGAGTTAAGAAATAATTTAATCTCATGTAAATGAGCAAAAATAACCACATCTGAAAGTTCAGCATAGAATTCTGACCTTTGAAGCAAGCTTGTTTGGAAATCACTGTAACAGAAGGTGACCATTTGACAAATTGCATAAGGTTCAGTTTTCTTAATAGACAATATTATTCCAACAGCTTTGCTTCTCCCCAGCTGGGTTACACAAGCAGCTTCCCTCATCTTTTCTATCTGGGGCAGTGGTTTTCCATCCAATCCCAAGGATCTATGGACTTCTGAGGGATTGTAAGTGGTAAGTAATAAAGCACCTACAAAGTGTATACATGATTCCCAATATTCCTGAGTGGTCTGACCCTCTTCTGAGAGACATTTAGCATTCCAGTAAATTTGGATTATCTGAAAAATCACCTGCATAAATAAAGGGGAAATTATTAGGAGCAATGACTGTAGCTTACGCTGAAAATGTACAACACCCTATTTTATTTACTGTAAAGCAACAGAACAGAAGGAGACATGAATAATGTTTTTGGACTGACAAGGTCTAGTTGGAAATCATACATATAGTTTTCTTTGATGATTTCCATTTTAAATATACAGTCTCACATTGAGATACCCAGTCCAAGTTCAGCATTTCACAGTTTACCAGCCCAAGTAAGCAACAACCACCACCCTTTCCCACATAATTTTTGTGCTGACAGCATCCTTCCATTTCCCAGAAAGTCAGGATGGGAATAGCTGTCTGCTGATATCACCTGGATTGTCAAAACGGCATCAAAACAAGGAAAGGTGTGGTGGAGGTCAGATGCTGTGACTTCCTTGACTGTCCAAAGGGGCTGGTCTCCTGTAAACATTCCATGTGGGACCAACTGGTCCCAGTCCCAGTAGAACCAGACCAGCCTAGCATGAGCAAGTGCCTTACTAAGCCACTGATACCAGGGCTTATTTCAATTATTCACCTGTTCTCAGTTGTCTGGAGGCTGCACCCTCACCTTCAACTCATGAGGCTCATATATAACTCCTTGCTTTAAAGCACCTCATTAAGTCCTGGATCTCCTTTTAACTACACTCCTGTAAATCAACAGGCTCTCTGCTGCAGTCAATAAACCACACGAGCAGGGGTTAGTTCTTAGCATCTGGCTCAAATCCACCTCTATTTTGGCTAATTGATACCTCTAAGTGAATAACTGTGTAGAAATGACCTTTGGTGGGAAGAGACTTAAATCTCAGAAAAGTGTTTCTGATTTTACTAACCCAGGCTGCTGCCTTCCCAGAAAAGCCAGTCTCTTGTTCCCAGCATAAGTAAGAGCAGAGATATCTTTCAATAACACTATTTTCTGGTTCCCTCTTTTCTACCAGAGCCTATTGGCAGCAAAATAGAGCTGGATGAAGTTAAATATATTTTTTCTTTGAACAAACCTTGGCTAGCATCAGGCCTGGAAACTCAGCAGTATCCTAGAGATGACCTTGAAAGGAAATAGTTTTGCTTTGCCCAGCTTTGAGCAGAAGCAATTGAAGCTGCCTACACACACTGCACAAAAGCTTGTTAGCAGGCACACCAGAGCTGAGCCCCTCAAATGCCATGTTGTTGGCTTGCTGCAGACGCCCACCAGCACCACAGCACTGCAAGGACACATGACAGCCTGCAGCATGTGGATTGTCAGGGCAGAGGACTGGAAAGCTTCTTTAGGCCTTAGACCATGTGGTTGAGAAAAGCTTCTTCCAAAAAGCAGGCAGTCATAAATCAAGGGGCAGCTTTCTGACTCAGCAAAGACAGCATCACCTTAAGTGACACTGATAAACGAGGCTGCAAGATTTGCTTTGCTATGCTACCTTCTGTGTAGCTTCCTCTGAAATTTAAATGCATAAAATAACATTAATATAAAGAGGAAGCCAGGTGTGAAATGAAACAATTCAGATGCAATACTTCATCACAGAGCTGTTAGTATGAAGTGGAGAATAACTGAATATTCCAAGTTGGAAGGGACTCACAGGGGTCACCGAATCCAACTCTGAAGTGAATGACCTGTAGAGGGATCAAGACCTTGGTGTTGTTAGCACCATGCTCTGACCAGCTGAGTCTAAAACGTCATATGAATTGGGGAATATGTAGGTATGATTTATTTATAGGTCACTTTGTTCTGAGCCACACCACATCCCCCACAGAGAACAATTTAGTTGTATTAATTGTCAACTTTCATGAAACACTTGGGATATCTTCAGTGCTGAAAGTCCAGCCCAGACCCTGATCTCAGTAGAAATGAGTGATGGTCACTGGTGCTCACCTTTGCTATCCCTCAGTTGGGAGCCACCTGGAAATAGCCAGACCCCAGTGCCTAGGGAGGGATCAATGGGATTCCATTCTGGCTTCTGGCAGCTTCCTGCGGTCACTTTGCAGGATCACAGAGGAAAATAAGTAACTATTTTCAGCTCTGTGGTTCAGTGGAAGAGAAAGAAGAGATGGAAATCATAACTTTCATGGGATATACAAGGAAAGCATTCTTTAGCACTACTGCTAACAAATGCAGTAATTCTTTGTAGGATTGAGATAAGCAGGTGAAGAACCATGTCTCATTTTAAAAGCACTATGTCCTAATGAAAGTACAAAAGATTATATGAAATTAACTTTAAGGGTATGAACTATGTTGTGAGTTGTGTTGTAAAGATGCCTTGGCTTTTGAGTCAGTGAGATACAAATTTGGGAAACACACACAAAAAGGAAAACAAAAATCTGTATTGAAAAGATGGAAACAAACTCAATTCAGAAATCTTAAATATCATTTACTTACAGTAGAAGTAAAAGTTACACAAAAATTTAGAGAAAAAAAATTCAAAATATATATGGACTTCTGATAATATCCCCAACATTGTCTAGTAGCAGCAAGCTGGGATCTCTGAACAAATTCTATCTTTACTCTTTCTTTCTTCCATCCTCCCAACTCTTCTCTGGTAGCAGTGATGACTGATGACATCTCATCTTTGTGAAAGGAAAATCCAACACTGCTTGCCTTATCGTGTTAGATCTGAATCACAGAATCCCAGGATGGGTCAGGCTGGAAGGGACCACCGTGGGTCATCTGGTCCAACTCCCTGCTCAAGCAGAGCCATCCCAGAGCACCTGGCACAGGATGGTGTCCAGATGGTTCTTGAATATTCCCAGCGAGGGAGACTCCACAGCCTCCCTGGGCAATCTGTCCCAGTGCTCGGGCACTGCACAGGGAAGTTCTTCCTCATGTTCAGGTGGAACTTCCTGTGCCTCAGCTCCTGCCCGGTGCCTCTTGTCCCATTGCCCCGCCGAGCAGAGCCTGGGCCGTGCTCTGGCCCCTCCCTGCACACACGCACAGACATGGATGAGGTTCCCTCTCAGTGTCTCCTCTCCAGGCTGAACAGGCCCAGCTCCCTCAGCCTCTCCTCAGAACTGAGGTGCTCCAGGCCCTTCGTCATCTTTGTCACCCTCTGCTGGACCCACTCCAGGAGCTCCCTCACGTCTCTCTTGTCCTGAGGATCCCAGAACTGGACACAGCACTCCAGACTGGCCTCACCAGGGCAGAGTAGAGGGGTGGGATCACCTCCCTGACCTGCTGGCAATGCAGTTCCTAAAGCAGCACAGGACCCCGTTGATCTTCTTGTCCCCCAGGGCACTGCTGGCCCATGGACAGCTCGTTGTCCCCCAGCACCCCCAGGTCCTTCTCTGCAGAGCTGCTGCCCAGCAGGTCAGCCCCAGCCTGTGCTGGTGCCTGGGGTTGTTCCTCCCCAGGGACAGGACCCTGCTCTTGCCCTTGTTGAATGCCAGGAGGTTCTTCCCTGCCCATCTCTCAGCCTGTTGAGGTCCCTCTGAAGGGCTCACAGCACCCTGGGCTATCGGCCACTGCTCCCAGCTTCGTGTCACCAGGGAACTTGCTGAGCAGGCATCTGCCCCTTCATCCAAGTCATTGATGAATAAGTTAAACAATACTGGGCCCAGTATAGAACCCTGGGGGATGCCACAAAAGACAGCCCCCCAGCTGGCCCCTGTGCCACTGGTCACAACCCTCCAGGATCTGCTGTTCAGCCAGTTCTCAATTCACCTTACCATCCACTCATCCAGACAGGACTTCCTGAGCTTGCCTATGTAAGTGTCAAAAGCCCCTCTGAAATGCAGATAAACACCACCCACTTCTCTCCCCTCATCCATCCAGACAGGCTTTTAATTGTAGAAGGCAACCAAATTGATCAAGCCTAATTTAACTTTAGTAAATCAGTGCTGACTACTGCTGATCACCTTGTCCTCCTCTATGTGGATAGAGATGGCCTCAAAATGAGATGCTCCATCACCTATCCAGGCACTGAGGTGAGACTGACTGGCTAGTGATTCCCTGGGCTCTCCTTCTTGCACATTTTGAAGACTGGGGTGACATTTGCTTCCTGACTGTCCTCAGGCACTCTCCCGATCACCATAACCTCTCAAAGATCCCATAGAGGCTCATGGATTTGTGAATGCCAAGTTTGCATGGGTGATGTCTAACCCAATCCTCCTTGATCAATGGGAAGTTTTCCTTCCACCAATCCTTTAGTCTCCTGGACTAGAGATCCCTGAGGGCTGATCTTGTCAGGGAGGACTGATACAAAGAAGGTGTTCAGTAACTCTGCCTCCTCTGCATCCTATTTGCCTCTTGTTAATTCAACGGTGTGACTGCAGAGGAAAGTTACAGGCCCATTGCTGGAATTACATCAACTTGTAAGTTCAGTGGTGTCTATTTGGAGGGAGCAAGCAACTATTTTAAGGCTGCTGGCATTCTGAGAAACAATTTCTGGAGAGAAATTCTATTTACATTGGTGTTACTACTCTGCATGATTACTTCCCACAAGAAATATGGACTGTTTAACAATAAACCAGTCACCATTTTTCCACCAAAGGAGTGCTATGCAGTCATTCGAGGCTGATTCCTTTGGACTCATTTATTATCAGGCTCCTTGCTTTGTACCAGAGTTTCATTTTTCTTCCAGTTGAGCTCTGTGTTCCTTCTTGGCACTTTTAAAGAGCCTTATAAAGTATTTTTGTACTGCACAAATTAAATCAGTTTTAAGAACAAAGACATAGAAAAATCCACTGTTGCTGGTTTTGTCCAACAAAGGTCCATGACAGTCTCCAGCCATCTATCCCTTCTACAACTCAGAGCTTCTTGAGATGAGGGTAGAGTGGTGGGGTTTTTGTTGGCTGATCCACCTCTTCCCCCTCCAGACTCTTCTCTGTTCTATGCCCAGTCTCTGGGTTCTCAGGCTGGACTGGGCAAATGAAGAAACCTTTGGAAAAAAACAAGGAAGAGAGGTGGAACAGTGTTGAAAGAACACACAGCACTGTGGCTGTGTTAAGAGAGCCCTGGGACACAGAAATCCACCTGTCAGTACAGATCCAAGGGACAATGATGCTTGGGAGGCCATGGGCAGCATGCAGCCATCCTGCCTCACACGTGCAGGCCAAGCAGCTTGTGGAGTCCTCTTGTAAAGTTATAAATCAAGGTATTCCTCTGTCTCCCTTTCATGCAAACACACTCCAAACTCCAGGCTAGGAAAATCAAACTCTCTTGAAAATAAGCAGGAAGATGGGAAAAGAGAGAAGCCAGCCCATCAGAGCAGTTCAGCAGGCTGCTTGTGATAATAAAATTCTGACAATACAGGTGAGAGGCATCTTGCTTTCATTCTGTGGCCTCTCTTTAATTCCCCATTACACAACACAATAGCCCAACCCCAACAGAGAAAATTGCTGCGCATACAGTGAACTCCCACGAACAATAAAATGCAGCTCAGTCCTGCTTATTCATCATATCCCCATGACCTTGAGATATTTTAAAAGACAATGAAAACACCTGAGACCTTCAAGTCTTAAAAGCTCTGTGCACATAGGAATCACTTCTTTTTCAAGAAGGGCTTTGTTCAAAATTAACAGAGTGTCTATTAGGCATACTAAAAAGTGAAAGCAGCACTTAAGTAGCAAAGAGCACTTCCTAGCATCAAAAAGTAGGTCACATCTAGAGTATTTTTCTTCCCAAACTTGAGGTGCTTCTGTTCTCCTCCCTTTCTTCTCCAGATCTTTCCGTAAATAAACTTCTTGAGAAAACAAAGACCTCCTTTTCCTGCTCTAAATGAGGGAAATACTTTTCCCAGCCCACTCTATCTCTGCAGTTTGTTGAAATCCTCTACTGATTGCCATGTATTTGACAAGAAAGACAACATGCAGCAGCAGAGGTGATATAAATCATACTGCATGAGCCTGGAAAGAACCCATCATTACTGCCAGGGAATTTCATGGCAATCCACTCTTGTCCATCCTCACCTTCAGGTCTGCCAACAGCCATGGCTGAAGAGGGATGCCCTTGAAGGTGGTGACGTGAGTAAGGCTCTGGCAGAGAGGGTTATGTTCGTGCATGTATTGTCCTTTCTGTAAACATAAAGATATGAAAATTGTTTTGATTTTGAGCAAAGGTTGGTTTGTGTTACATGGCATCTGGGAGCATCTGAAACACTGGGATAGCTCCCAGGACTGCTGCAGTGAAGCAGCAATGGATGGTTTCTATCTAGGGACTGACAGGAATGGAAAAGCCTGTCATTTAGGGGGGTATGTTAATTTATCTCCACTGGATTTCTTCAGGGACCAATAATATTGATTTAGGACTTTGTTCTGACGACAGCTGAAAGGTGTGAGCTGGGAAAATTTCTGTGCCTTGCCAACTGCTTCTCCTAATTACTACCTTCAATAGCAGCCTGGAGTTCTTGCTCCTTTTTTACCTTGAGTCTTAAGACAGGATGCTGCCAGCGATCGAGCCATCCCTCTTGGTATCCTGAACCAGGGCCTCACCTATAGCTCTTGACATGTTCTGAAAGTTAAATTGGAGCTGCTTTCAGTGTAGAACTGAATACAAATTTAGCATTGGGGTTTTGCACAGCCTAGAGTACAATGTAGATGTTAATTGTGGGTTGTGGGGGATACCACACAGAAACACACTGAAAAAACTGAAAAACAAAAAAAAATCAAAAACCTGCCAAAAAAAAAAAAAAATCTCTGAACCTTATATTTCTCCTTTGGGCAAGAGAACTCATCCCATGGGTAGAAATAGCTGGAGACACTACACTACCTTTCAGCACATTAGATTAAGTTACGTCTGTTTGTGCCATACACAACCGCACAAATTCCCCCTCTCCTCACAGTTAAAGGGATTGAAGGGAGCTGTTCCCCTGCTCCCTCTGAAACTTGTGGGCATTTTTAGTTCCCACCTGTGGTGAGACAGCACTGCCTTGGCTCCTCTGTACAGCCAGTCCAGATATTAATTGGTCCAAGTAGGGTGTCCCACTGGGAAATCACCTGTGATGGAGCCTGAAATACAAAAAGTGCCTTTCTTTGGCTGTTTTGTTCTTTTGAGTTGTTTTGATCTTCTGAGTTGTTTTGTATATGAGGGCACAGTGTCATCCTCTTATGTTCCATTTCAGTGGTTTCATTTGTCCTATGAAATTCTTGCAGCAGGAGAACTGGACACAACACAACAATTTTCTCTTATGAAACGAATAATTGAAGTTCCTAAGTTTCATCCTTTGGCTTTGTAGGCAGAACTAAAGTGCATAGAACAGTCACAACCACATTTTCTTGATGCTTTGCAGTGTTCCACCTTGCAAAGCACCCCTGAACCATAGGAGGCTGATCTTGCAGCTTAGGAGGCATTGTCTGAGCAGGAGCAGCTATTGCTTATTTTGGGGATGGGATGGGGGTGGGGCTTTATATTATAAACCTTCTTCTTAGGAATTTTTCAAATTTGCACTGTCTTTTTCCTTCTGAAATGAGAAAAGAAAGCATCAGATCCTCAGCTAATATGTTTGATGTTTTCTGCTGCTCTTCCTGAAAATTTATCTCTTCTTTGAAAATAGGAACTGTGCAACCCTATTGCATAAGAAGAACATCTTGCAGACATTGAAATAAGTGTAACTGGTGCAGAGCTACTTGGCTGATTCTGAAGACAACCAGAAGCAGTGGCTTGCAGACAATAAATGCTCCCCTTTCATCTCTACTCAGAGATCTAAAGCTGATCTCTTTAATGCCACAATCGCTGACTGCTTTCTTCCCAAAGAAACCACCTCAGGGAGGAGAAAAATAAAATTTCCTTACACAGTGTGCTGCCCACAGAGGCACAGACAGACACTTCTGATCATACTCTTTAAACCTCCCTAGTTGGTTGTGGGCAGCTCCCCTGATTTTAACAACAACAACAACAACGCTTTTGCCTTACGCCATATCATCTTTTTAAAGACAGAGATGAAAAAAAATTGGCTTTTTTTCACTCTGTACAGTTTTGAATGGTGAGATCAGTAGGATCTTCTCTCTCAGACCTTCCTCATCAAACCTTCCTCATCCAAGGATTACTTAACCATCTTAGCTGATGGAAATGATCCTTGCTTCAGAAACCCCCAGAGCTGTACTGAGATACTGAGAAGGTGACCGGATTGTGATTGTACCATCTAAAGGGGATGTTATGGAGAACTTTCATGACCAAAAAGACAGCAGGACTTTGTCTTGCAGGGCTGATGAGGCATCACACAGACCATCAGCTGAGGAGCTGACAAAGACAAGCTTCAATTTTCTTTTGCTGTTGTGCAGAAGGTTGCAGAGTTTTATTGCAAGGCTCCCCCCTTCTTCCTATCAACTAAAAAATCACAGGGCACAGAAAAGGTGCTCAGTGAGTGAAGAAAAGCCAATATTACTTCCATCTTCAAACAGGGCAAGAAGGAGGATATAAGAAATTATTAGTCAGTCAGCTTCACCTCTATCCTTGGAAAGGTGATGTAACAGATCATTCTAGACATCATCACCAAGCATGGTTTTGAGTCTCTGTTTTGGTTCCATAGAGAGGTAGGGCTGCCCTACCAAGCAGAATATTTTCCTGTGAAAAAGCAGAGCATCACCAAAGCTTGAGAAGCAATATGCTTGGGTTTATCTGGACCAAAGCAAATGAAGATATTAGAAAACAATTCTAGCTTTTTCTCTCTTTTCCCATTGTACTTCTTCTTCATCTCAGCATCTGGAGCACACTTGAGCTCTTGAAGCCTTCCAGATTGCTCCATTGCTCTGACATTTCTCTATCAGCCTTAGAAGTGATCTTGGTAGGGGTCTTTGGTATAAAAGGCATTTAAGGATCTGTTTGAAGCAGTGGACATCAGGATTTAAGTGTAGAGCAACAGAGGCAGGATGGCCCATGCCAGCCTAGACTCCAAATCAGTGTGAGTGTTAAATCACCCCTAGGAGGGCCAATGTCCAAGGCATCAGGGGCATGACTCAGGCAGGGCCAGCTCTTTGCTGGCATGAACAATACTGCAGCCTTTCAATCCTGCACTCCATTACTGTGCACAAAATCCAGCCTGAGCTCCCTTCTGCATTCTGCTAGGAAAGCAGCTCAGAGTCACTGCAAAATTGAAATTGTGCAACTACGAAGCTAGGAAATTAATATCTGGAATATCCCTTTAGGCTACTGGGTGCCTTTGCTTAGCACTGCAGTAATGCAGGGAGAAAAGAGAGGGTGAAACTCAATTCACTTACTTGAAAAAGTTCTGAGTAATTTATTTAGTTGAACCTTGCATTTTGATGAATAATGTGCCTGTCTTGGTGAGAGAAGCACAATCACATACTGTGAGTGGAAGTCATGGAGCAGGATTCAATCAGTATACGGGATGCCAGCAAGGAAATTAACTACAAAGAATGGATTTTTTTCAGTGATCCTGGTCAATTTGCCTGTACCTTTCAGTCTGCAACCACCACTGATACCCAGCCCAAGAGCATGATGTGCCAGTAAACAGGAGCCTAGAGGTAAATGATGCTCAGTTTAGGAGGCTGCTGGGCAGGCAGATCCTGCCAGCCATGTCCTCATGCCAGGACCAGCTCCCCATCCCAACTGCAGCCAGTCCTCCCTGGCAGCAGGGAAGCTTGTGAGATGCATCTGCCTAAGGAGAGAGCTCAGATCAGGCCCATCCTGATGGGAGTATTTACAGAGTGAAGAACTGGCTGATAATCAGCAGCAGAGACAAGGGAGATGTGTCTTCATTTTGCACCTTTGCTACCCTGTATGCAAGCCAGGAGCTCTCCAGGTCGAAGGTTCATGCAGGGCATAAGACCTATTGTTCCTTAGTCAGCCTGAACCAAAGCCCAGCCTGGGATCAAGCAAGTGCTTCTGTCACATCATCCCAGCCAGTCAAAGGAGCTGTGCATTCCCCACGTAGGCACAACAGAGACACAAAATTTTTTTTCATGTTTGTGCCCAACGATGAGTATTTTTCAAGCGCAGCCTGCAAAGCCCTGAACTCTCCTCTGACTGTCAGGTGGCAGAAGCTCTATCAAAGGCATGGCTGAAGCACACTGGAGCCCCATAGCAGGAGTGGGGGAGGCATTTGGGGGCTTTTTCTCCTTGGAGTGGTATCTTGATTACCAGCCAGACCTGCAAGACAATGCAGTTGATCAGTACCTGACAAGTGTCAGCGCTTCTCGTCTATCACCATTATCCCTTTAATATAAAACAGCGGGGAGATTAAATAGCCTGAAAATGCAGCCAGGCTTTGCTAGGTCTTGGAACAGCCCTTATGATGTCCTGGCCAGCTCTGCTTTATTCCATTTCCTCCACTGGCAGACAGCACAGCTCATTGTGCATGCAAGCGTGTTCAAAAGTGTGACATCAATGAAATGCACTCATCTTGATGGAAAATATAAGAGCCCAGATGTGTCAGGGCCTTCAGTTGTTTTACAAGGTCCGAAGCAGAGGGAGGAGGTGCCAGTTAAAACCTTTGGTTTCTTCTGTCTCTGTCTCTCTCAAATTCTCTCTTTTTTAGAGGTTTCTTGGGAAATGAGGTAAGGGAAACACTGAAATTCCCCCTTGGATCAGCTCAAAGTCTGCAAAACCCCAGAGATCCTCCTGCTGACAGTTTCTCCCCACCCAGATGCTTCTCTTCTGAAGCCTTCCCTGTGGAACTGTGCTCTGGCTCTGCTCTGTTTGCCTGGCACAAACCCTGAAGCCCCTGGGTGCCTCAGCACTGGCACAGGGTCATCCAACAGGACTCCCAGACTCAGACCTTGGCGTTCCAAGGAATTATCTGGCCCGTGTCAGCATAAGCTCAGAGGATCTGCTCCTTGTACACAACCTCACAGACCTACTCTGGATTCCCATGGCCTGTTAAACCCCTGGGGGATGGGTAAAGGCCACCTGCCAATCAGTCCACACTGGAGGTGGGGAATGAAGGGAGAAGGTTAGCTGCCACAATGATCCAAATGGGAAAAGCTTCAGCTAATGTATATTTCCAAGGCGTCATACTTCTAAGGGTTTCTTTCTTTTTAACAACCATCTGATCACTCCAGGGCCTCACTGCAGCACAGGTTTGGTAACAGGCATCTGTGCCTCTGAAAATGGTGTGACCTAAATATAGCAAGCAGAGAGAAAGAGGAGCAGGAAGCTGCTAGAGAGAACTGGACAACATTTTGCTCACGTTAACAACTACAAAGTCTCCTAACTCCTAGCCAGGCTCATCAGTCCATGAGGACTGTTCACACTGTGCATCAGCAATATTTTAAGTCCGATATTTTTTAATTTTTAAATTTTAAATGCAGGACTTTTTCTAAAGTAACTTCATTTGTGTGTAATTTTTCAGAGAAACACATATCCATCAGGTACGTTGTTCATATCTGGGAAGAGAGAACATATATGTTGGGTGGACACATACACCAGGCAAATGCAATGCTACTGGAATGTAGAGCGTTTGAGAGTACAGGCAGTTTCAGCTCTTGTTAACTCTGTTGGACAAATTTTCCCTGTGATTATATGGATAAAATTTTCAACTTGTAAGCTGTCACAAAGACAAAGGCCTGTAAATGAGAATGACTGCTAATGGAGCACATTTTTCTACATCTCCAGCCTGCACTTGAGGATGCAGTTACCTCATCCTAACTGCTTCTCCAGTAATAAATCAGCATCTTCTGCTATCTATTTTCCCCTNGACAAATTTTCCCTGTGATTATATGGATAAAATTTTCAACTTGTAAGCTGTCACAAAGACAAAGGCCTGTAAATGAGAATGACTGCTAATGGAGCACATTTTTCTACATCTCCAGCCTGCACTTGAGGATGCAGTTACCTCATCCTAACTGCTTCTCCAGTAATAAATCAGCATCTTCTGCTATCTATTTTCCCCTCTAAGATCTTGGTTTACAACCTATTGTGAGCAGGAAGGAGTCTATAGCTTTGTGAGCCCAGGTATAGGAATTGTATAGGAATAGCATGGGAAGTTTCTGCTGCAATTAAAGCCAAGCACAGATGGATCCACATGACAGTTTGTCATCATAAACAAAACCCGCATCAAGAGTGAGCTCTCTTTCTTTGGTTCCAGCTAACTCAGGAATTTCCTGAGGGAAAAAACCCTCACATACCATTACTTAGCTCTTGGAATTCATTGGATATTCAGGAATAAAAATGAAAGGTGTAATGGTTTAGGAATGGTATTCCCCAATTTATGTTCCATTTGTTGTGGGTTGACCTTGTCTGGATGCCAGGTGCCCACCAAACCACTTTGCCACTCCCCAGCTTGGACAGGGGCAGGGGGGAAATAAGATGGAAAATGACTTATAGGTTGAGATGAGGCAGTTTACTAAAGCAAAAGCAAAAGTTTGCACAGGCACAAGCTAGGAGAAAAAGAAGAGGTTTATTCTCTACTTTCCATCAGCGAGCGATGTTCAGCACTCCCCAGGAAGCCCCTGTTGTGGTTGCTCCGGAAGGCAAACATTGTAAATAACAAATGGCCCTCCCTTCCTCCTCCTTTCCTTGGCTCTTGTATCTGAGCTGATGCCATATGGTACAGAATATCCCTTTGGTTCATTTGGGTCAGCTGGCCTGGCTGTGTCCCTTTCCCAGGATCTTGCCGACCCCCTGCCTGCAGATGAGGGGAATGTTGGAGAGGCAGCTCTGGGTGCTGTGCCAGTGCTGCCCAGCAGCAGCCAAAACACTGGGGTGTTATCAGAATCTTTCTAGCTGCCAGTGCAGAGCACAGCACTGGAAGGGCTGCTGTGGGGAAATGAGCTCCAGCTCAGCCAGCCCCAAAACACCACTGAAACAGCCAAAACCGTGCACCACACACTCACTCCCTCTCTCACTGCCATGGGCTAGAGAGAAGTGGATGCAAAAAGGGTGAAGATCAGGGGCTGAGATCAGAACTATTTGCTGGAAGTAGCAGTGAAATAAAAAACAAATGTTAACAGCAACAATATTAATAACGGTGTACAAGAGAGGCAAATGATCCTCGAGTGCTCACCCCACAGAAATGATTTCACCCTGATCTCACCCTGCCCACTACCCCCACCAGAATGGACCCCTTCCTCCTCCAACCAGGCATGATATGAGGTGGTACAGAAGGGTCCAGGCTGTGTGCCCTCCTGGCTACTGCAGAAATTAACCCTGTTCTGCTTGGAACCAGAACAAGATGATAACACTGTGGCACTTGCCGGAACAGCTACCATATTGCNTGTGTGTAATTTTTCAGAGAAACACATATCCATCAGGTACGTTGTTCATATCTGGGAAGAGAGAACATATATGTTGGGTGAACACATATACCAGGTAAATGCAATGCTACTGGAATGTAGAGCGTTTGAGAGTACAGGCAGTTTCAGCTCTTGTTAACTCTGTTGGACAAATTTTCCCTGTGATTATATGGATAAAATTTTCAACTTGTAAGCTGTCACAAAGACAAAGGCCTGTAAATGAGAATGACTGCTAATGGAGCACATTTTTCTACATCTCCAGCCTGCACTTGAGGATGCAGTTACCTCATCCTAACTGCTTCTCCAGTAATAAATCAGCATCTTCTGCTATCTATTTTCCCCTCTAAGATCTTGGTTTACAACCTATTGTGAGCAGGAAGGAGTCTATAGCTTTGTGAGCCCAGGTATAGGAATTGTATAGGAATAGCATGGGAAGTTTCTGCTGCAATTAAAGCCAAGCACAGATGGATCCACATGACAGTTTGTCATCATAAACAAAACCCGCATCAAGAGTGAGCTCTCTTTCTTTGGTTCCATCTAACTCAGGAATTTCCTGAGGGGAAAAACCCTCAAATACCATTACTTAGCTCTTGGAATTCATTGGATATTCAGGAATAAAAATGAAAGGTGTAATGGTTTAGGAATGGTATTCCCCAATTTATGTTCCATTTGTTGTGGGTTGACCTTGTCTGGATGCCAGGTGCCCACCAAACCACTTTGCCACTCCCCAGCTTGGACAGGGGCAGGGGGGAAATAAGATGGAAAATGACTTACAGGTTGAGATGAGGCGGTTTACTAAAGCAAAAGCAAAAGTTTGCACAGGCACAAGCAAGGAGAAAAAGAAGAGGTTTATTCTCTACTTTCCATCAGCGAGCGATGTTCAGCACTCCCCAGGAAGCCCCTGTTGTGGTTGCTCCGGAAGGCAAACATTGTAAATAACAAATGGCCCTCCCTTCCTCCTCCTTTCCTTGGCTCTTGTATCTGAGCTGATGCCATATGGTACAGAATATCCCTTTGGTTCATTTGGGTCAGCTGGCCTGGCTGTGTCCCTTTCCCAGGATCTTGCCGACCCCCTGCCTGCAGATGAGGGGAATGTTGGAGAAGCAGCGCTGGGTGCTGTGCCAGTGCTGCCCAGCAGCAGCCAAAACACTGGGGTGTTATCAGAATCTTTCTAGCTGCCAGTGCAGAGCACAGCACTGAAAGGGCTGCTGTGGGGAAATGAGCTCCAGCTCAGCCAGCCCCAAAACACCACTGAAAGAGCCGAAACCGTGCACCTCACACTCACTCCCTCTCTCACTGCCATGGGCTAGAGAGAAGTGGATGCAAAAAGGGTGAAGATCAGGGGCTGAGATCAGAACTATTTGCTGGAAGTAGCAGTGAAATAAAAAACAAATGTTAACAGCAACAATATTAATAACGGTGTACAAGAAAGGCAAATGATCCTCGAGTGCTCACCCCACAGAAATGATTTCACCCTGATCTCACCCTGCCCACTACCCCCACCAGAATGGACCCCTTCCTCCTCCAACCAGGCATGATATGAGGTGGTACAGAAGGGTCCAGGCCGTGGCCCCTCCTGGCTGCTGCAGAAATTAATCCTGTTCTGCTTGGAACCAGAACAGGATGATAACACTGTGGCACTTGCCAGAACAGCTACCATATTGCAGGGTTTGTCACAGGAATTAGCACCAGACAGGTAAAAATTAGGTAGGTATCAAATCACTTTTCCACCCTCTTCAGAGATTAAAACATAGTTTCCATAGGAGCAGACACACAGAGAAGTATTTTTATGGACAAATATTTGTATACATAGTTTGCTCCATACATCTCCTTTTAAAGCCTCCTGAAATATTTGAAAACCTTACTTTAAAAAAGTATCCTTTTGCACCTCTTCATTCGGAAAAAAAGAAGGTAAATTTCAAAAATGTTTGCAAGGAATAAACAATTCAAATTTCCTGCATGAATGTATTATTTAGCTGGCTAAATACAGAGTGTCTCTTTCACCAGTTGTCTCTTGATAGAGTTTTCAATGATCTGTCCAAACTGGTGAAAGCCTTAACCTCCTTCCTTCACTTTTAGAGTGCTCAGGGAGCAGTTCACATAATTCAGTGGGACACCAAGACTGGCCTTTGTACTTTTAACTCCAAGTCAGCAGTGAAATGAAGAAAAGTCTCAGTTTACTCAGTGAACTCAAGCTAAGCAGGTGTTTTGGTATTGGATCCTTAACAAATTCTCTAGACATGGCCTTAGGCAGAGTTTCATGTGATCCTATCCCGTATCACAGCAAAGTTTTGATAAATCAAAGTTTTCTTCAGCTTCTCTTTTTCCTTACTGTCTCTCCAGCCTGCTTGTCAGCAGTATTTTTTGTACTTTACTTGTAACAGTGCTTCAAAATTGCTGTGAAGTACAGCACTAATTTTACATGTCAATCAAACCTGTGACATTTTTGGTGTGGTAAGCTGGAGGGGATAACAGTATTAGTTCTGGTCTACTCCCACTTCTCCTAACTCTTGCATTTCTTCTGACATTTTTGTTTCAGTCACTTCTTTCCAATGCTTTTCTCTATGGAAAAAAATGTTTTTTAGAGAAACATCCCCAAACCAAGCCTGTCTGTATAGAATGGCTCATGGAAACTTCTGTGGGAACTTCAGCACAGTTATTTCCTGTGACTGTTCCCCTTTCTTGGGGCAAATAAGCTCTCACAGGCACCCATCAGACAGGAGGAAACATCACTTCATCCTGGAGCTTTGTCTGCAGGGTGAATCTGTGAAGGTATCCAGACTGGAAGATGAATGAATCACAGAGGTTGTGTTTTCAAATATTTCCATTTTCAAAGCAGTTGAATTTTGCAAAAATCACCCCAGAAGGTATCTTGAAAAAGCATATTTTCCCTCCTATTCAGTTCTGCAAAGTCCAGATGATGAGGTGTTTCACTCTGCATGAATTGAGTGTCCAAAGAAATGCCCTCCAATGCCATGGAAGTTGGGACTTTTTGTGTTACCTCCACTGGCAAAACTGAGAGAGAAAAGTGGTTTAGGAACTCATCTCAAGAGTACATTTTACAGAATGTAGTAACTGCAAGAAGTAAAACATACCCTAAATCATTAATTTAGCATTAACTGGCATCAGATGAAACTACAGGAGATGAGTATTACTGCATTTTAGTCACATAATCAACCAGAGCAGTGAGAGTGAGAACAGCAGTTAGATCATCCATACTGTAATAAGAAACAATAAAAAAAAAAATAGAGGAACAAACTGGGAAGCAGAATTAGTTTTTTTAAATTAGTTTCTACAAGGAACATTTAGCTTATAAAGAGAGATAAATTATAGGTGTGCACTGAGTGTGTGTTTATGGCTTAGCCCCCAGGAGACAGATGGAAGAAAAATGGTCTCTGCTTTTTTCCATCTTTTCATCTAAGCTGCAGTAGAATGAGCAGTTGGGGCTGGTCCATAATTCACTGGGAAGTAGCTGTACAGAAAACCTTCTCAACATCTGCAAAGCTGCCAGGGGAAGGAGAACCCCAGGATCCCTGCAGTGGAGGCACTGCCTGAGTGAGAGGAATCGGGGCGGGGATGATCCACACTGGTTAAGGAAGGCTTAAATCGTTTTCACAACAAAGCCCTTGGTTTTGTCCCAGTCTGACAGAAATTCCAGAGGACCTCCACCCCTGTTTTGGCTGTTGGGCTGGTGTGGCTGGAATGAATTAAAGAAATATGAACATTGATCTAATATCGATGTCCATCTATTAATGGACAAAGACTCTCTAATAGTTTGGAGTTAGAAAGTGTGTGTTTATTATGGCTTGGGCAGTGCGTGGGATATCTCCCTAATGCACACTGTGAAGTTTCATAGGTGATTACAAAGCTTTTATGTACAAAAATGAATATACAAAATACAAATGCATATTCATACCCTTGTCATTTCCCCTTTTTTGCTTCATATGTTAATTGGCAAGGAGGCTATTAAGCATGCGTGGTTTGTTTCCTGAAATGAGTCGGGGGTCTTTTTTATGAGGAATCAATTAAAATGATGAAGTAAACTAAGTCTTCCTTGCTCTGACCTTTTTACCTTTTCAGGGTATTCATAACAAATGAATCCTTGGTAGAATTTGCAGTTTCTTGCATTCAATCTGCTTCCTAACATGGGAAAGTTGGCTGTTGTCTATAAAATTGACAAGCAATAAGTTATTAGACTCAGGATATTTTATCTGAGGTCTGGCTTCTGTCGGGTAAAGCTTATCTGTCTTTTTTTTTCTTTATTTTTAGCTAACACAGCACCTATTCTTACTGTAATCTTAACTTTTCTAAAATTCTTAATTCCTCAAAATTAACATCTCAGCAGCATTTTGCTTTTGGCCAGCTCAGCGCTGGTGGCTGTGCCTGCACACAGAGGGGTCTGTGCTGCAGCCCTGGTGTTTCCCTGGTGCTGTTCCTGGGCTGTGAAACTGCCCTGGGATAACCAGAGGGCTCGTTTTGTTTGTCAGGTCTGGGCCTGGGGGAGGAAGAGCGGCCGCTGTTGGTGAGAACAGGCACCTGATTACGCCTTCAGGGTACAGAGGTAGCATATGCTGGTGACTAAAGAAATAGAAAGAGATATAGGGAAGACACAGCCTAGTAACCTGCCACAAATGACATGGTTCCCAAAGACAATCCCCTTCCAGAAATGCCTGCCCTGCCTAGCAGCACACCTGGGATGAGGTATGTGTCTGCCCTGATGTCTCTCAAGGGCCGACCTCCCAGCACAGCCCTGCTGGTGCCATGGTAAAGACTGCTCATTCCCTGTCCACAAAATTCCTCACAGAATCTGCGAGGCCACTGTCGAATTTGGGTAAGACTGGTCAAGAGGCTCGAGTGCCTGGCAGGCAGCACAAACCCACGTGCCAAACCCAAGCATGATAAAGCTCCAAAATGGGTAGGTGGCATCAGGATCAATCCAGATATTCCTGGAGCAACATTCTTGCTGTACTTCATGAGGTACAAAGGAGGAAATGAAGGTTTTTTCAGTCTGATGCTGCAAACAGGATTTCCTCCAAATCAAGGGAATGTGCCTGTGGCTGCAGGCACTTGGAAATATGTGAGCAGATACTGATTTTAGGAGCACTATGCAAGGCTGTTGGGTTTTTGAGCTGTTGAAGCTGAGGGTCAGGTACGGACACAAACAGGGGTAATTTAACTTACTGCTGATTACATAATCATACAAATACAGCAGTTCTACAGATATGTGTATAAATTGAATCACTGCTCTCAGCTAAGGACCATGGATATATATAAATATCTATATTTACACAGATAGATTGTATCTTGCTCACTGGCATCTTCGTAGATGCAAAGGTTTGCATAAAGAAAGATGGAAAGTAAGTAGGGGGAACTAGGGTGAAATCATTGTGAGGCAGCAGGAAGTCAATTTTCATGCTGCAGATGGAAAATCTGATGTATAAATGTATCTTAATGTACATGTTAGGCTTATTGCCAAAGTGGTATGGCAAATTCCAAATTCTGACTTCCAAATGTATTAGGTCTGAGAAGTTTTAAAGCAGAAAGATAGGGACAAGTTGTTTGTTCTAGAATATAGCAACATTAACACTGTCAACTTAAAAAACATAACCAGTGTATTTTAACCCAAAACATGAAGGAGAGAGATGGTGGAGAAAAGTAAAAATATTCCAGATATTACTAATTTCTAGAGAATTCTATCCTACATCTCTTTCCTGCAGTACAGAATATGAGTGTAATGAGAGCTTTGTACCTAACCCCTTTCAGCTGTTCTTAAACCCCTGTCCAAATACCTTAACCACTAATATTTTCACAGGCCCACTGATCTGACTGAGAACTTAAAACCTGAGTGAAGACAACAAGATAGAATCCAAATCTAGTTATGTTGTTGTGACACTAATATAATTCCTTTGGGGGGAGGAGATTACAGTCTTTTAATACCCTGATTTTATAGGTACGTGCAAAACATAGCATCACTTTAGCGGGAGACATCTGGACTCTCACTGTTAAATGAATAAAGGCTTTTTTTTATGCAGTGGATGCTCAAAGAAAATAAGTTCACTACCCAGTGAATAAAACATGGAATAAATTTAAAATGCTCATGAGGGAAAGAAAAGCACTGCATAAAATAAATAAAAAAGATGTGAAGTTCTTGATTAAAAAAATAACAGAATATAACATGGGAAAGGCTATGCAGCCATGAGTAATGACAAAAGGTGATATTAAAAATTGCAGAACCCTGATTAGTTTTATAATAGTGTATAAATCTGTGAATGTGCAACTTCAAAAAGAAGATTTAAATGTCCTTCTCTAAGCTGCTTACCAGAGCTCCATTTTTAAAATCTTCATTATTGTTTCTTGCTAATTTTTTTTTACCAGACTCTCCTGCTACCTCCTGTGCACTCTGATTATGAAGTGTTAAAAGGATTAGGAGGCCATGGATTTCAAGGGCAGTTTTCTGCACATTCTTGTCCCAGGAAACAAAAGCTTTGTTGCTAACTCAAAACTGTCTAACATAGGTTATCCTTTTAAAAAGTTGGGGAGAAGATGCAGGCAAGCAGCTTTGTCTGCTGCTGCTGACTTTACTCCAGGGTGGATAAAGAAGAAATCAGAGGTATGGCAGATTCACTGCTTCAGCAAAAATGCTGCCCTCATTTCAGGATTACTGTGAGATCATGATGCCCACCAGCACTAGTTGGTTGTTTGACAAGGAATATCAGAAAGCAAAATAATTTCTTTCTGGAAGAGCAAAATTAAAATCCCAGATGCCTTTATTATAAAGCCTGATGCCACTTGCACAGCTTCCAGTTCTGCTCTGCCCAGGTTTTATATCTGAATTCACAGCAAGGAATGCTGCTTCCCACAGCACAATGACTCCCTTGACACACCTGTGGGTTGAAGGACTGCTCCACACCTGCTGCAGACCTTGGAAATTTTCTGCTGGTTACTGAACCTGCCAAATCAGGTCTTTTCAAGTATGATATTTGGTTTATGACATACACCATCTCCACAATCACATCAGACCCCAGACTGATGGCCCATTTGTGTCCGACTGAAATGATTCAGGCCTGGAATACATGAAATAGAAGGATCAGTGCGGGGCAGTGGACAGGATTAATCTGGAAAAGCAGGTCCCAAAGGGACATCTAATATAGCTTGAGTGGACAACTCAAGTACTCAAGTGGCAAGTACCAAGATAACAAAGCCAAGCTCTGCTTGGTGGGTCCAGGTGGTGGAAAAAGGCAAAGGGCCCAGATGCAGTTTGGGATGTTCATGTTGGGCATTGGAAAAACTTCTTCTCAGGGTGGTGGTGCACACACAGACACTGGTAAGACGGGGTATCACCCTCCTTGGTGTGTTTCAAAACTCACATAGGCAAAACCACAGCTGCCATGTCCTAGCACTTAGTGAGAATCCTGCTCCAAGCTTGTCCCCTCTGACCAGCATCTCTGTGAGTCTGTCAATAGCTGTGTCCTTTTCTGTGGTGGAGCAGATATCCACCTGCAGCCCATGGAATATGCCCTTACGGGGAAGGCTGTGACCCCATGGGAAGCCCAGGCTGGAGCAGGCTCCTGGCAGGACCTGTGACCCTGCAGGGAGCTCACACTGCAGATTCTGGAGGACTGCACCCTGTGGAAATTACCCAAGCTGGAGCAGTCCATGAAGAGCTGCAGCCCGTGGGAAGGACCTGCATTAGAGAAGGTTGTGAAGGACTGGATCCCATGTGTTACACACTGGAGCAGGGGACATCATGCTGGAGTAGCAGAAAAGCAGGAGAAGCTGAGGAAGCAGCAGAGACAAAGTGTTACAAAAAGGCCATAACTCCCATTCCCCATCCCACTGCAGTGTTCGAGGGAAGGAGGTGAGAACTTGAGAGTAAAACTAAGCCCGGGAAGAAGGGAGGAGTGGAGAAAAGGTAAGTTTATATTTGTTCTTATTTCTCATGATCTTACTCTGCTTAATTGGCAATAAATAAAATCAATTTTGCCCAAGCTGACCTTGTTTAGCCTGTGCCCCTTCAGCCCATGGGGATCCACGGGGGATGCAGAGATCCACTTACAGGCTCTGTAGGATCCCATGCTGGAGCAGGTGGATGCCTGGAGGAGGCTGTGATCCAGTGGGAGACCTGGTGGAGAGAGGGGGCCCTGCTCCCAGGCTGGAGCAGCCTGTCCTTGGAGGACTGCACCCCGTGTAAAAGAGACCCACACTGCAGCAATTTTGGGAGGATTGTCTGCCCTTGGGAGGGACTCACATTGCAGCAGTTTTGGGAAGACTGCTGCTCATGAGATTGGAGAAATTCAAAGAGAGCTGTCTCCTGTAGGAAGGGACTCCATGGTGCAGCAGGGGAAGGAATCCTCTCCCTGAGCTAAGTGGAAGAAAACCTCAAGTGGTGAATTGACCCCAAAACCCCCATGCCCTGTCTCCCTGCACTGTTGGTGGGAAGGAGGAGCGAGGGGCTGAGGGGGAAAAGGTATTTTTAAGGGGTTATTTTACGTCTCATTATCCTGCTCTGATTTCGTCAGTAATAAATTCACTTCGTATCTCTAATTGATTATGTTTTGGCCTTGGATGTTTTTCTCCCCATCCTTATCTTACCCTCAACTAATGAACCTTCCATTAAATCTCTCTCTCCTCTGCCCAGCTGTGGCAGGGGAGGGTGAGTGAATGGCTTTCAGAGGTGCCTGGCGTTTGACCAGTGTCAAACCACGACAGTTTTTGGTGGAGATGCTGGGGAGTCATGAGGACTTTGAGATAAGGTATTAATTTGGAGAAATAATGGGCAAAACAAGTATTAAACTGTGTTATCAATTGGAATAATAGTGGAGAAGTTGTGTTGTAATTATAGTGAAGGATCTAGCAGAAGATTTTGTGTAAGTTGTCCATTTTTGTTCTCTGTTGTGGTGATCTTCTTTTTGGGTTAGGTGTGGGCAACTTTTCTTCTGTTTAATTCAGTTGTTTTTCTTTTGTTCTAAGTGAAGATTCTATGATGAATGTTGATTTTAATGATAATTCCTAAATATGTGGTTCATATCGCCAAGGGGTGGAACAGCTCTGGTGATTATAAACTCCTGGGCAAAGAAACATGGCATTGAGTAGAAATGCCAGTCACATTCTCTATCATCCACAGGCCTCTGGGAAGACTGACAGATGTAACAGGCTGCTGAAAGCTATGTTAAGGGCATTAGGTAATGGGATGTGGAAGCACTGGGATGCAAACTCAGCAGAAGCCACTTGGCTGGCCAACACAATGGGATCTGCTAAGAGCCCTGGCAGTAGTTAATGAATACTTGGTGTAGAGGTGGTTTAAGAGTGTAGTTTAAGCTGCATGTGTGGGTAAGAAAGGATTCCAGTAATGAGAAATAATTACAATAGCAGAGTTGGAAGATAGAGTTGGGAGTTGGGATCTGAGTGTGACACAAATGGTATGGAATAAGGGGTGGAGATTGTATTGGTCCTGACTGATGCAGAGTTCACAGCCCTCCCAATGCTGTGCTTTGTGTTAGTAGCTGGAAGTGTGTTGATAACACACGAATGTTTTGGCTACTGCCAAGCAGCACTGTCCCTCTGACATTCCCTCCCCGTCAAAGGGGATGGGAGTGGGCAAGAGCCTGGGAGGGGACACATCCAGGCCAGCTGACCCAAATTAACCAAAGGGATATTCCATACCATGTGATGTCTGCTCAGATATATAAGCTAGAGGAGAGAGGAGGAAGGTGGGGGCATCTGTGATTCTCCAGTGCTGGTTCTGGAGGAACCATTACATGTGCTGAGGCCCTGCTTCCCAGGACATGTGCAGATATCACTGTTGATGGGAAGCAGAGCTTGACTCTGCCCCTCGCCTACAGACAGACCAACTCTTGTGTCTTTCTTTCACTCTGTCTCAGTTTAAATGACAGGTGTCTGCTAAGGAAGGCAGGAGCCTCCCTTGGAATGAAGAATGTAAACCCTCTCCCTCCAAATTATTATTATTTTTAAATTAAAAGACTCTCAGGCAAAGACATGGGGATAGGAATAACAGTTTTTTATTAGGAGAATTAAAATAAAAATGCAGTAATACAAAAAAAAAAACCAAACAAAAACCAGAGTCAGAATACAACCTGACACCCTGTTGGTCAGGGTGTTGATAGCAGTCCAGTTGCAATGGTGGCTGCAGCTCTCCTGGAATAGCAGTTGTGGTTCTGTTGAAGCAGTGATCCTGGAGAAAGGTGCAGCCCTCTGCTGAAGGTTCA
>VZTB01001199.1:78113-150335 GCA_013397245.1 Thryothorus ludovicianus
TTTTTTTTAACGTCTAGCCCATGAACAGAGGGTTACCCCATCCTCACCCTCACCCCCTTGCCCCAGTTTCAACAAGTGATTCTATCAAGAAGTGATAGAATACCACTACACTTCTGGTTACAGTTTGCACTGCAACCCAAGACACACTATAATAGAACTGCCTTATCCTGCTGTTTGTTCTCCATCTTACTCTCTCCCCTGTTCCACTGGGAAAGGGAGGGATGGAGCAGCTTGGTGGGCACCTGGCACCCAGACAGGGTCAACACGCTACAACTCTTGAACAACCACTTCCTGGGACTCTAAAGGATTATTCATGCTGGAATGTCTTTAACACATTAACTTCACAGGCACATTGCTCAGAGATTAAAAAAAAAAACCAACATGGAGTTGCAGTGACCTTCCAGACTGATCAAAGAACAGGCAGAATTAGTTTTTTCCCCTCCATCTAAAGGCTGTAAGATTGAATCTGACAACTTCATACTGAATTGAAGTCTGTCACTTCAGAAAAGGTCTGATCCAAGATTTCAAGTGATGCAGATCTTCCCCTTTGCCTAAGAAGGTCAATACAATATCTGGTTACCCATCTCAAAATCAAAAAATACTCATTTCTTGCTCTCTCCCCTGTGACTTGAGCAGACTCATATTGCCAGATGCTTCCCACATCTGTAAATTTCTACAGACCTGCTTTTAAAAATGAAAGAAAACCCAATTTTTCATTAGGCAAACTGAAGTCTGTCAATTGTTGTTTTTTTGAACCTCATGTAGCCATATGGCTGGGCCTTTCCACACCAGGGCAGCACCTCTCTTGTCTGCTGAGATTAATACACAGATAACAAAAGAGATGTGAAGGGAATCTGAAAGCTCCTTTTTCTGAGTGACTTCTGGGGACAAATCTTGGCAGCTTTAAAACAGCTGGGAGCTGCAGAAAGAGGAGCTACTTTTATCATGACTGTGCTGGGTAGCATAATCAGAGGGTTTGCCATTTAATAAGAATTAATTCAGTTATTAATTAGCATATAAATCCCTTAAAAGTTTTATTTCATCAATAATTCATCCAGTTTTCATAGACTCCTATTCTCTGTCTCACTAAGGGATTGCAGACTCTTTTCTTCTCTCTCTTCAATTCATCATTTGTTTCTTCCCTTCCTTTTTTTCTTTCTTTCTCCTGTCCCTCTCCTTGAATTTTATTTCTCATGGCTGGCTCTGTTGCCCTCCACAAAGAGTCAGGCAGTATCACTGACTGTTAGTCAAGAAAATGACAATTTGGCTTGATTTCTGAAATTTGTTTGGAGGCACTTCATCACACTCATGCACATTTAGGCAGAGGGAGAAAGAACAACAGCACAGGAACTTGAGTAGAACACATAAAAATGGAGCAGGATGGTTAAAATATTGATTGGGATGGAACAAAGGGGATTGAGAGGGAAAGACAGAGAACTACAAAGCCATAAATAATCTTTGACAAAATAGCTTTAATTTGCCAAGCAGAGGAAGACTTGCACAGCCAAATGATGCTTTTTAATGGATGAATGGGATTGAAAGAAGAAATACTGGAAACAAATAAGTCTGGGCCAAATAAGAGTTGCAGAGCTACAGTTTGCAAAGGGTCTGGGAAAAGATGGCAATGATATCATCTGCTTTGGAAAACCTTCAGCAATGCCACAGGGTGGGAATGGGCCTTCATTCCAAAGGGAAATTGAGCATTTGTTATAGATGAGTTGGTAGCAAACAATACTTTGGGAAGATACACTTTGTGATATTACTGGAAAATGGAGAGAAATGATAGTTTGATTATGGAGCCAGGGTTATGTCAAATGTCTGAGAAAGGTGAGCTTTCAATAGGTTCCAATTCAAAGCCTAGAGGGCCTTAATCAGATGTCAGGGCTCTGGGGAGGATCCCTTTGCTCTAGGAGAGAAACACCTTGGTCATGTTGGTGTCCTCCTCCTCTAGAACTCACAAGAGTAGACAAATAGATTGTCCTCAGTGTCTCCTGACCCTGCTGAACTTGCACAGATATGTCCAAAGGTGAAATAATCCATTTATTCCAAGAAAGGGAATTTTGGAAAGGTATAAATTCTGGGCTGAGAATAAACTTGCCATGGCAATTAACATACATGGGTGCATGCAGGGATGTCAGAACTTAGCAAGCCCTCAGCAGGCTGTGAAACAAGGAATGTTAGCAAGGATGTTAGCAGTGTCCAGTGGGAAATCTGGGCTTGGCTCACATCCTGCACCAGCCACTCAGGAGCAACACTTGCACACCCAAGGGCTGTGGGATACCAAATTAAGAGAGATACCAAGGTACCAAGAAAAAAAATCCTGGATGGTGTGGCAGGGAGGTTTAAGTTTGCCTGCCAGCTTGAGCTTCACAGACACTGCTCCTATTCATGCAAAGCTACACACCACAAGTAGGCAAATGTTATCCCTGCTTGGCCAGGTTGCATGCCCCACGGGCACAGAAAAAATTCATGGTTCCCTGCGCTAGTCTGAGAAGCTCCTGGTCCCCAGGGAGGTGCCTGCTCTATTTCTGGCTCTGGGACTTCTCAGCTGATGGCCCAAAGGTCCTGTCCTGGCTTGCCAAGCCCTTGTCATCTTTTTCAAACAGAGTGTGGCGTTTCACCCAGCCTACCACTACTTAATGCAGGGGGTGACCCCTCCCCACAGAGCAGACAGGCTGTGGCCCAG
This sequence comes from Thryothorus ludovicianus, assembly GCA_013397245.1. Classification (NCBI taxonomy): domain Eukaryota; kingdom Metazoa; phylum Chordata; class Aves; order Passeriformes; family Certhiidae; genus Thryothorus; species Thryothorus ludovicianus. The sequence continues at coordinate 80,800 of VZTB01001199.1, forward strand.
CCAGGTGAGACTGGAGCTTGCCTTTGCAGAGGATATCTGCCCTGACTCCTGGCTCTTCCGGGGGCCAGGCTCAGCTGGTGCAGAGCCCTGACTCCAAGGATTCCCTCACAGCACAGTTTTCCCGTGCCTGCTGCTCGGTTAACCAGGGCAGCAGCAGAGCATGAAGCGTGCTCAGGGTGGCTTTGGAGCACAGCACACTGTGAAGAAAGGGCACCCAGGATGGAAAAATCCTGGCTGCCTACAGCTGAGAGCATCCATCCCTATTTTTTCCTGACTTTTGGCCCTCCGCAGGCAGGAAATTTCTTGTTTAAATTCTGACCTGACAAAATCGCTTTGGGAGTTGTTTATCAAAAGGGATTTTTTTCAAGAGGGATTTATTTTGCAGTGACAGGAAGATAGCATTGCATGCCCAGCCAAGTTTATTTGGAAAGGCTCATTTGCTATGAATCAAAGCATCTTTTTCTCTTACCATATGCAGAAAAGTCTGTTCCAGAAGCAAACTGAAGTTTTTTCTCTCTTTTGCGCTGCAGCTACTCTCCTGACATCCATGCCTAAGCTCATTAGCCAGGCATTATGAATTTCAGGGCAGAAAGAAAAGCCAGAAGTCTGAGTCGTAGCACAGTAAAGTCCAGATTTTTAGAGCTAACCAACAAATCAAAGACCAAAATTCAGCTCATAAATTCAGGAGAGAGAAATGTGTGAACTTACCTTCCTGTCCTGCAGGGTATAATTTTGTCACTCTTAGAGGAAGGACAAGATTTAGTAGATCTAGATATGTGTGTGTCTGTGTGTGTATGTGTGCTGTTATCAACTGCTCTCCTCCAAGAGGACTGAGCAAGGACCCACAGAAGGCTCCAGACAGGCTTCACAAGAAAGATGTGTCCTCCGAGTCTTTTTTTTTTTAATAAGAAAAGTCAGTTTTAGAGAGAAACCTTCTCATCAACAGTATGCATGTGCACCTGTAAAGGTATGTTAAAGACAGAGAGTGATGTGTACCTAATGTCAACACAGAGGGCTGCCTCTGCTGACTGCAAATTCCAGCATCACCTTCACAGTTTTGGGAATGTGAATGCTGCCTGAGATTTTTGGGAGTTAATTGCTTGCTTGATACAGAACATAGCTACAATTAAAAGAAGTTGGACATATTTTTGTGGAGGAAGAAATGGTCTGTAAGTTTTATGTGTCCCAGAAGGGGCAGGTGAGGATGTGGTGGAGCCTCTGGCACTGTGGACAGTGCTGAGCCGAGGGTACTGACAGCAGCTTTGTACTGTTGAATTATTCAGGAGTCCTTCACAGATGGCTGCAAGCAAGGGAGGTCTGGGAGAAAGTTTAGAAGAAAATGTTCAGTATTCAAAGAAAAAGTTGAGAATAAGACAGATTTTCAAAGGACTCCAGGCCAGCAAAGGGTGGAAGACTCTCCTGATGGGTACACAGGCTGTACAGAGAAGGGAGCTTTGCCTGGTTACTGAAAATCATTGGAAGTGAAACTTTATGAAAATGAAAAACCTTATCCATAAATTAATCAAACCAAATAAGATGGACGAAACCAAGCTAAACATTGGCCAGATTAGATGAAAGCCACATGATGTAAAATAGCATTTATGTGGCATCTGTGATACTGTTATGGGGCTATTCAGATATCTTTGAAGAGCTGACATTTATTTGTCAGTGTAGCAGAGCTTCTACACAGGTTGCAGATTAGACATGTTCCTTCCTTCAGCCACGGGTCACGTATGTTTTTCTTTCAGATGTGTGAAAGAAGTAATAGTAACACACCAAAGTGACACTCAACCTGCTTCTCAGACAAAGGCTTAGAACTGATGTCCCCAGGAACTTTCCAGAGATGTTTCCCAAGAGAAATCAAGCTTTTAAGGCCTAAAACCTCTCAGAGCTGCTAGGACAGCACTTGTGTATAAACAGTGAGGAGAAAACACAGTGCTGGGGCCTCAAGGAAAGACACCTTTCCCAGAAGCAGCTTATTATCTTCCTTCTCAAGAGGGACTCAAGCCAGGCAGCTGTATATACCAGAGTGGCTCACAGTTAGCACAAGCCCATCAATGCCACCGAAGGTGCTCAGAGGCACAGTCCAGTGAGCCAGCTGGCTGCCCTGAACACCCCTCAGCCGGGTGTTCTTGTGCCCTTGGAAGTCCAGAGACCCCTTCCAGCACAGGCAGCAGGTATTTAATGGGAAGTCGTATGTCAGAGACAACCCATGGGTGAAGCACACAATGGTTAAGGATTATCCCATCTGTTCATCAGGATGTCTGCTCTCTGTCAGAAGACACCAGGAAATCTGTTTGGTTGTTTTTTTCGCAATTGCTTTTCTCTATTAACCTACTTGGAGCTTTTTCTTCTCCTTTTTTTCCAGCTCTACTGCTCTCAGGAGTGGAAAAGCTTAAGAAAATCTGGCTTTAGGGCCATATCTGGTCATCAGGACACTGAGCTGATGTTGGAGAAAGCAAAGCATTTGTTACATTTTCTCTGAGGCCTTCAGGAAAGCAAAAGCTCTGTATTGCCAGTGGCAGAATTATAACCTGACAATGCAAATGTCAGCAAAGTCTGGCAGGGAGCTGAAAGCTTCAACAGTCTGAGCTGGTCTGGATGTGCAGGGCGTGTCCATCCTTCAGAAAGAGATACTAAAACATGTTCACACCAAATTTCAGTTTTGATGAACAACGGATTTGCAGGCAGCAAGCACAGCATCCAGAAGTTCTCAAGCAGCACTAATTGTAATAAGCTTTCTTTTCTTTAGTCACCTGGTGTTTTTCTGACAGAGCATTAAGGAAACTTACCCTGTGACAGTGTTCCTGCTGTGACTATAAATGTCCTCATTAGCCAAATGACAAGAAGGGTAAGGAATTGTGCTGTACCTCAGTATGCCACAGGATGCATTTATGCTTAATTTTATTTCTTTTTAATTCTCAAATTAAAGTAAGCCAACACCCTCATCTTGTATCTTGAATATACAGACTGAGAAGAAACATCTAAAAAGTGTCAGCTCAAGAAATAGGGCTGACTTCAAGAAACAGATCAAGCAACTTCCACAGGGAAGTACATAGTTTTTAGAGATTTCCAAACCAAGGTCAAATCTTGGTACTTGTCCAAGAAAACACAGCATGCTGGATTCAATTGCCTAAGCAGATGTGAGTCTGCTGCAGCTCCACACACTCAGCTCCAAACTATTGTAAGGTTAAAAACATTTTTGCAGTGGGCACATGCCCACAGACCACATTTCTTTATCACAGAATCTTCCGAGTTGGAAGGGACCCACAAGGATCATGGAGACCAGCCCTCCAGTGAATGGCACCCTTGGTCCCACAGCCCCTGTGTCCTTGCTCCTAGGGACACAGAGGTGCTGTCACAACCAGAGCTGACCCCAGAGACACTCACACACACACACACACCCACCCACACACACAGTCTTTGCTCCCAGTCCATGTCCCCTGCTCCCAGTCTGTTCTGGCTGGATCTCAGCTCACTATCACCCACACTCCCTCCAGTCACATCCTGACTCCATGGCCAGCTCCAGCTGCCCACTCATACCCTCACACTTGCAAGTGCCCACAGGAAACTCTCCTGCCTAGAGAAGGGTTGCAAAGCCATTTAACAGGGGTAGAGGCCAGGCTGTGCTGGCTGGGTGCAGAGCACACCCAGAGGAGTGCACTGACCAGGAAACTGCTTCTGTGACTGCCCCTTTTGTTCCCTAACCCTTCCACTCTCCCATCCCTGCTTCTGCCCAAATCACCAAACCACCACCCTGCTCCTGCCTCCTCCTCCCTTTGCTTTGCCACTAAGCATCCCACAAGCCCTGTGCAATTCCAAAAACCCTCTTCCTTTGAATCCCATTATGTGTTCTTAGTGTGAGAGGTGACCTGGAGACCTGCTGGGTTCCATCTCTGGGACTGAGGGCAAAGACACTTCATTCCTTGGAGGTTCCTGCCATGCATTTGGAACCAGCCGTCTGTTTGGAACAGTGCATCTCTGGCTCTCCACAGTCATTTCCCTTGTGCTGAAATGAGAAAAGATGTCCACTGCCTTGCTGTCTCTCTCCCCACAGCACCTCATTCATCTCCAGGTTGCACAGCAGGCCCCCCAGCAGCACTGCCAACATTAGCCCATCTCTCCTGGATGAAGAATTTGATGCAGCTGGCCCCATTTAGGATAATGCTTCCTAGTGGAAGATGGATATGCTTGTTCCTGCGTGGAGCCAGGCATCGTAAAATCCAGACTCAAGCACCCATTTAGCACTGCCATCTCCCTGCATCCCAAACTGTGTGTGCCATTGGCTCTCACTGCACTGCTTCCCTCTGCAGAACCGCCCAGGCAGCTCACCAGCTCATAGACCAGCCAAGTCCTACTGCACACTGGTTTTACCCCAGGGACTCGGGGTGCTCTTGCCTCGCCTGCAGGAAGGAGACCCAGCAGGGGGATTTCTGTGGCAGACATCTCAGTATTTCTCTGGCTGCAGAATGATAAAAGTGCTTTTCAGATACTGAGGGCTTCAGGGCTCTTTTGGGACGCGATACTGAAGAGCAATGTTGCAGCCATGGGAGCAGAGCAAAGCTGATCAGATGGCCTAAAAAACCAGAAATGTGCTGGCTTTGTTTTCAAAGCATGAGAGTTCCATCCCTGCTATTCTTTATTCTTAATTTTGATGTTAAGGTTTGATGTCCAGTTATTTTTTTCTCAACAAAATCTCTTCAGAAAATACTTATCTTGCTCTTTACCCTCTTACTAAATTTCATTGGAGATAAAACATAGCTCCTCTGTGGAATTTGCTTCTCTGGCACACAATTTTTTTGTGTTTTTAAAAAGAACTGAGCAAGGATTTTGTTGGATTAACTGGTTTTATCACAATAAAAGCCTTGAGTAGCTCTAATTGTACACTTGGCTTTGTTTACAATAATTATATCAGCTTCTCTTTTCTCTGTAATTTATTTTCCAGTGTTGTTATCCAGCACACGTTTGTGTGATTTCTTTCCCTAAATGGGCTGAATGTTTCACAAATGCCTGAAGTTGTTGCTGTGCTAATTTCTCGACTCATTTCTCTGTGTCCTGTGCTGCTGTCCTTCTCACATCCCTCAGTAAGAAAACGGAGAAGCAGAGCCCTACCTGTTTTTAGAGCTCTGAGTGGCAGGTTGGAAGCAGCACAAAGAATGCAGAGGATGGATTTACCAGATTTTGTGCCAGCAATAGCCCATTCTTTTTTCTGTTGAAATGAAAACTTTCCTCAGACTCTAACAGAGGGTTTCCAGGAGTGGAAACCACTGAACACAACTGTGTGTTTTTGTTAAAAGACCAACATTGTGGCATTGCTTTAAGCCTAGAAATATGTCTAGAATTATGAAGACAGCACAGGTCTCTCTATTGTGGCATTTCCCTTAGCTGGTATATTCATGTGGATGGATTAAGCTTAAATATCTGAGTGTTATTTGAGTGTGTAGTGAAATGCATGATAGTGTCTATATAGAGAGGGACATCTGTGGGTACAGATGCATAAATATTTTTTTTTTCTCTCTTTTTTCTTTGAACAGGGAGGAATAAGAATGAAGACATTTGACATTCCTGTTCCAATCATAAAAACCCACAAGGCCATATTTTAGGCCTGGTGGTTTGGATAGTGTCAGTTTTATGAGCAGAATTAAATTTGATGTATTTCTGTCCCAAAGGTCAAGACCTCAGGAACAGTGCAGGTTTGAGCTCTGAGTCAGCTCCTCGTACAATAGAGTACAAATAGCTGATAAAGATTGTGACAGGAGTAGGGGGGAAAAATCTTCTTAGCAGAGAATAATTAATAGCCTTTCCATGGAAAAAGAGAAGCTGTTTCATGAGTGTAAGGCTCTTACCACAACCCTCTCTAGTCTTTTCTTTTTGAAACTGTACCATCCCTGTTCAATTCTTGCACAGATCTCTAAGTTCTCCAAGATACTAAATAAACATATCACCTTGATACCTGCCTGCAATTTTTCAGAATGCACCTCTCCAATTTTCAGTTCTGTTCTAAATGTGAGAGGTCTCTGGAAGAAAGAGTTTGTCTTTATTCCATGCCCTGTTTCCACCATTTTGGTGTTCCTATCCATCTTACAGAGCCTAAACACTCAAGAACTTGGCAGAAGGATCTCCTCTCCTAGATAAAACTACTTCTTTTAGTCTCAGACTAAAACATGATGCAGACCAGCTCCTGGCCTTGTGGAGCTGAATATGGGAAGAATGGGATATAAATCACTCCATATGATCGTTGGGAACACACGAAACTGACAATCCTTAGGAGTCAGACATCCTCTAAGGAAACTGGATAAAGAGCTAATGTTCCTCTAGGGCACTGAATCCTCTTCCAAAGCTGGTTTTCCTTCTGGCACATATCTTCTCTTCCCCCTCCAGCAGAACATCTTTTTACCTGATGAATCCTGGGACCCTCTCCCACAAAACTCTGGGCAGCATGAGCTGCCACAAAACTTCAAACTGGAAATATGGTAAGTGCTGGGGAAAGCTCAGGGGAAGATCCCTGTTACTCCTGCCTTTTGAGGTGACAACCTTGTGTGTTTAAATACTTCTAGACCTCCTCCCTAGTCAGTTGATTTTCTCATGAAGACACACAGATAGGATTTTGGGGGATGCACAGACACGTCACAGTATATCAGAGGGCAAGACAGACTCAAGGCTCCATTTGTAGACCTGGATGAAAATCTAGTCTGGAAAATGGATGAAGGACTGCACAGCTTTTCTCTCCCCAACCTGGGAGCATCTATGAATCAGAGTATTCAGTACATGAAGAAGTCCCAGAATCATAGCAGAGCAAGTAAATATTGCTGTGAAGGTTGCTTACACTTAGAGATGGTCCTGGGAAATGTCAATTCCAGCCTGAACTCTTACAGTAGTAAAAAAAAAAAGCACAAATAATCACTCATTTTCTGGAGAAAATGATAGGCAATAAAAATACTCCCAAAGCTCATGGCACACTGTAAAAACTGACAGATAAGAAAATGCATGCATTAATCTGTCAAGCAACTCCTGTTACAGCAGGGACAAAACATCAAGCACAGGAGCAACTATCTCCAGTACTTTGGGAGAAATGGAAAACATAAGCAGTAGAAACTTCAATTATCCTGCAGCTTCCATGAAATCTGTTCAGCTTGGTCAGCCACGCTAAACACAGGAAAGGACTGAATGAGCAAAGCTGGGCAGAGTGATTGCACTCAAGAAGTGTCTGAGCCTTAAAATATTTATGTAGGTTTACCTCTTTGCCTACAAAGCTCCTGTGAATGTTATCCAGCAGTATTTCCTGCTTTTAGCTTTTCTGGCAAGGCTGCAATCATAATAGGAGTTTCGATGTCAAAAGGAAACTGAAAAGTAGTGAAGTATGCAAACAGGGGGAAAGAACAGTAATTCACAGGTTTATTTTTAGTTCATAAGTTCATTCTTACCTGTTTTTTTGGTAACAATTTTAACTATTTCCAGTTTATCTGATCTCAAAACTCATTTGGCAGCAGAAATACTATGACCTCAGAGGAGGAAAAAAGCAACAAATGGGTGGTTTTAAAGGAAGAACAGTTCAGTCAGCCTGGCCTCAGTTGCATTGTTACCTGGGGTGCAGGGCTGGGGGGTGTATGTGGCTTTTTTCTTCCCCAGTCAGGTTGAGAGGAGATCAGAAGACAAACTTTTGGAGCAGTCAGTGTTCCCTCATGGAAACAATCAGAGCTCTAAGCTTGGATCTCAAGGGAGAACCCCCAATGATAGATAGCAGAAGAACAGCAAAGCAATTTAATTGTTGGTTCCTCTAATTAACAAGCACATATTTCCCTGTAGGGCAGAGGGCCCAGGGACTCTCCTGCTTTACACAGATGTGCTGGCTGTTCTTATTTGGGTACCCACTTGTCAGGTAAGCCCCAGTCTGGCTGATCGGAGTTTCATCCTGGTTCCTCAAAACTCCTGTGCTCAAAGGATTTACTTCCAGTGTGGGGCTGCACAGCACTTGTTTGGCTGTTCAGGGCTGAACTCTGAGGGGGGAGAAAAGGAACCAAACATTAGATTGTGAAGGACACAAGCTCACTCATCAGCTGCAAATGAAGCCACTTCAGCCTCTGCAGTGCTTGTGAGGTAAAGAGTTTTCATCCTTCATTGCTGGAAACTCCCTTTACTCCTTGACATCTGCACTTGACCTGCCTTGTCTCTAACTCTCCCTCCACAGAAAACTGGATGACACTGCCATTTCACTTCATTGCCAGTTTCTGTTGTGTCATTTATCTCTCATAGATGATGTATTCATATTACCAAGGCAAACAGAGCAGCACAAACCTCCTCTTTCTGCTTTGTGCCTGTGCCTGGGTGCAGATGGCCACATGTTGTACTAAGCAGAGGAGTGATGATGCTGAACAGCAAGAGCCATTGTCTCTGGCTCACACACTGCAACAGAGATGATTAAAAGAACGGAAAATAAACTGAGTTTATCTTTTTCCAGTCAAAGTGACTGCTTGAAGTACTGTCTTGTTTTTGTATTTCACCTTTCACTCCACCACAAAAGCCACTTGCCCTCTGCAGAACAAAAGCTGACCTTATGCAAGGCACTGCAGTGAGGAGCCCCATCTTTATATAAGCTCTGGGAAAATGACTCACCTCTTCAGCCAACAGATGAGAATCCGGCATCCCACCCCTAGAAATCTGCAGCCTGCAATTCTACCCACAGCATCCTGAAAACCAAGGAGAGCAGAAAATGCTGGGGAGGAGGAAGCATCGAGACCACTGAGTGACCCAAGCTGGGTGTTATGTGGTTGACTGTTCTGCTGCCATCAGTGACTCTTGCACAGCATGTGCTTCCTGTGGTACCTAAACGCTCTCGACAGCCCACCTTGTCAAGATGTGATGCTGTTTCACGTTGCCCTGACAGCTTCCTGGCTTTGCCTTCTCTCTATTTTCATTTTAGAGCATGTTCTCACTAATAGCAGTCGCTGAGATATGTGTTCTCATTATGAATGAAAAACTGCTCTCCAAAAAACTAATCAAGCAGTACATTCTTGCCTGAAGCAGCATTTTAATGGAAAAAAAGCTTTATGTGCTTGTTACTAAATACCATCTCTGTACAGTTGCATACTGTTTCCATTAATAGACTTCCCTAACACCCAGCCATGCTGATAAATGTCATTTTTTCACCATAGTGAGAACACAGGGACAATTTGGAGAGGTGCTGGTCTGTTTCACATGACTATAAAATACAATGAAAAAGAAGGAAATCCCTTCTATTCCTTATCACTGTACTCCTGTCCTTCCACCAGAGAACAGTGGATTTTCCAGACTCATATCCTCACATTCACAAACCTTCTTCCTAATTAACACTCAGAGAAATGTAAAGTGATATGGTGATGCTGTCTGCAAAGAAGCTCATCCTCTAGGGGAACTGAGGATTGTTTCCAGCTGTGAACAGAAATGCATCAATCTCTTCTTCCTAACACCAGCCAAAACTACTTGCTGGCAGGGTAGTTTTATTTATAGCCATTTTGTTACTTGGAATGTGCTGGAAGACAATAAAAGTGTAAGAGTGAAATACTTGATTCCCTCTAGTGAAACCCTGATTTTGTTGAGCTCCCTCTAGTAAGGAATGGGAAGATTCATTCACTCTGCCACAGCCACCAAGCTGAGCTCCTCTCTGACTCTGGGCACAGTTCCTTTCTCTGCCACATGAGGAGAGAAGTGGTCCCTGGCCCTGGCAGCAAGGCACTGAACAGGAGCGGGAGCTATGGCCCGCAGCATCCCATCCTCTCCCCCAGCCCTTGGCTTTTCCCCAGCTGCAGACACAGAGCAGAGCTAACCCCAGAGGCATTGGCAGGGCTAAATTTAAATAGCAACATGCAGTGAGACACAGTGGTACTCCTGGTGCCTGAGACTGGCTGGGCAGCTGCAAATGACAGTGCTGCATCTGCCTCCTCCCTCATGTGGAACTGTAGCCCTCCCAGCCCCTGAGGAGGGGCAACTTCTTTCCTCTTCAGCCAGCCCAGTGTCCTTTTGTTCCTGCACAGGACACTGGCATGGACAAGCACAGGAGCTGCACAGAGAGGTCCCTGCTTCCTCCTCCTCCCCTCTTTGCTCCCCTCAGTTCTGCAAATTCAAGAGAATCAGCAGCTCCCAAGAAGGGAATGCACTTCTGACAGCCAGTGGCCTCAAATGAAATATTTCAGCTGTTGGTGGGATGGCAAACTGCAATAATGCTTTCTAGGACATGCACGTTGCAGACTTGTTTGTGGCACACAGCTACACTACAACTTAGCCAACTTGTAAATTAGAAATAATGGTTTTACTCTTACTGATGACATCCTCCCACCTTGTGATGGATGTGCCTTTGCACTAGAAAAACACAAGCTACAAATGAGTAGCTCAAAAATAAATTCTTAATAAGGAGTTGAAAAAGTGTTTTTAGCTTTTTAAATACAGGCTGTATATTAAAGAAAATAGGCTCTGACTAAGACGAACAGCTGAGGAAGCTACATTAGCAAACTAACAAAGGTCAGCAACTAAATGACTGAGAGGGTGTCATGGTCATGGCACTTACACATCTGATGGCCAAAACTGGCCAAAGCAGACAAATCTTCACATACTTAACTCTGAGCTACTCTGTGTTTGCTGCTGTGGGATTAAAAAAAATTTGAAAAACGGGAAATACAGAGTAGGAGAAAACTTCAGTTCATCTTCTCACCTTCTTAATTCTCACAGTCTGGTGCTGCTTAGCCTTAGCAGATGGTGCAAAGCAAGATGCATCACAAGGAGAAACTCATTCACTGGGGATCAGTTGTGCAAAGGCACACCTGACTTTAAAAATATCCTAACCTGTTAAGTGCTTAGAGTCACTTTAAACTTCACTCTGAGGCACAAAAAGAGGTGTTTGATTGTGTTGTAGTGAAATTCATCACCCCTCCCACAGCCTGTCTACAGCTAATCACTGCACACTCTGATTTTTCATGGCATGATATAGGAAATCTGCTTGAGGTTCTGTCTGAAAGGAAGTGTTTCAGTACTTGTGGAAATTATTTTCTCAGACAAGACCACTTGCTGAATTCAACTCACAAATATTTTCCAACTCCCTGAAATCCCTTTCCGTTTGACCAGATTACCACTGATCAAAGTTTCTCTGCTTAGATATCCCAAACTGTCCCACGGGCAGCAGAAGGAAGGAATGAGCTGAAGTTCAAACCTGTCTCTGCAAATTCTCTCTGGAGGGAGGGAAACTGGCAATCTGTGCTGGACCTGCCAGAAAGGTACCTGAAAAAACAGAGCTAGAAAGACAAGTCAGGTTAGAACTGGCTCTGGGGAACAGCTTGATCTTTTCCAAGAATTTTTGCCAATATTGCCAGCAGGAGGAATAAGAAGCAAACACAGCAGGACATTTCAGTAGAGAGAGGGATAGTGATGGCAACCTGAAAGTCTGTTGGTCCTTCTTTTACATTTCCTAAACAAAATATTACTGACTTTTATCCAAATATATTTTGTTTTTAATAGTACAGGTGAGGTTTTCTCTCCAAAGCACTGAAAGGAAAGGACATTAAAACATAAACAATTATCTTGACTTCACGTTGTAAAATAGAAATCTATGCAAAACTGCAGCCAGACAGGAAAGTAAATCTGTTACAAGATTGTTCACAACAAAATTTGCCTATTACAAGAGACAATCTTCAAGCAGAAAAAAAATCAGCAAAGAATTCAATGGAAGAGGGGACTGATACAGGTGAATTCAAAGGCAGGTCATTATTTCACCACCCCTCAACCAGGCCAGGAAAGTGTTGGGAAGAAAAACTTCCAGCATCACTGACACTAATATAATTTCTCTCAAAATTTCTCTGGACCACAGCAGCCTGGGCAGATTGTGGGTCACACCACTATGTCTATCCATCACTCTTCCCTGTGCCAAGGATTTCCAATGCTCCTCCCTGGGTCTTGCAGCCCTGCTTTTCCAGGACTGGGGGACAGCCACCAGGATCTGCAAGTCAGGGCAGAACTCATGAGCCCCTGGGATGTGGAAACACACAGTGTGACCAGCAGGAAAAGCACATATCATGGGTTGCAGTGCAAAATGTAACCAAAAAGTGTGTATTCTATAACCATCTGTTAGAACTGGGGTGAGAGGTGGTGTAACCTTCTGTCAATAAGCCAGCTGATAAGAAACCAGTGAGAGCAGTTTCTTTATCTCTTCCACAACCCATCCTCCCTCCAGGGAGAAATCTTCTGCTAATGGGCCACTGAGTCCCACTGATAAACTTACATCACCCCATTGAGAAATGCTCCATGCAGGGTGAAGAGCCAAGCATTCCTACCTGAATAAAAACAGTAGTATAGGAACACCAAGGCAGCTTTTTCACTGGACTCGCAGAGGAAAACCAGGCCCATCTGTCTCCACTGGACCTTCAGTGGAGGGTTGCACCTTTCTGCAGGATCACTGCTTCAACAGAGACACATCTGCCACTCCAGGAGGGCTGCAGCCACCATTTAATGGGACTGCTACCAACACCCTGACTCACAGGGTGTCAGGTTGTATTCTGACTCTGTCAGTGTGTTTATTTTTTTGTAATACTGCATGCTTGTTTTATTTTAGTTCTCCTAATAAAAAACTGTTATTCCTATTCCCATATCTTTGCCTGAGAGCCCCTTAATTTCGAAGTTATAATAATTCAAAAGGAGGGAGTTTACATCCTTCATTCCAAGAAAGGCTCCTGCCTTTCTCAGCAGACATCTGTCATTCAAACCAAGACAACACATACAGAACATTTTGGACCTGTCATCCAGGGCCAGCTCTAACATCACAGCTGTCTTCTTGGAGATATGACCTAGAAGCTGTCATAACTCCATGCTCTTGATTCCCCTGTGCACATAGAGCAGAGATTCCCAGTTCTTTTTGCATGCTCTGGTCATTTTCTTTCATACGTCTTTGTGGAAAAAACAAAAGAATTTGATACAAAGCAGGACTCACAGTGAGAAGCCCTTTTGAAACCTCACTACACAGTGTCAGCAGGCTTGGCACAACCTCTGGCTTCTTCCAGGAGTATCTGATTTTCTAATTTCCAAGAAAAAACTCTAATCTTGCATCCCTAGCTGAGATTGCTCATGAGACAAGACACTCCAGATTTTGGATTGTTTTGCCTCACACGTGAAATACAATCAGACAGGGCAATGAGGAAGCAGTAGCCACTGTAAAATCTCTTTCCCTGGTGTTCATCCTCTCTGAGGCTTCCCCTGATGGCCACTTGATAGAAGATGAAGAATTACCAAGCAAACTACAAACTACAAGCTCTGTCTGTAACATTCTTTTGTCATTGCACCATAGACGTTTATCTCAAACATAAATAGGTGATACAAATGCAAGGAAATGTCAGAGACAACATGATGAAATCATCTGGAAAAAAACAGAGCTGCTGCTGCTGAATTTGGTGTAAAAAAACACCCAAACACTATTTAAAGGAGCTGAGGTATCTGCTTCAAATTAAATGTGAGAGATAAGGGGAAAAGAACCAGAAAGAAATTATTATGGACAATAAGCAACTCTTTCCAAAGGCTAAGAAACAAAACCCAGCAAATCTCTGAAAAAGATTTACAGAAGGACAATTTAAAAATCTAAATGTTTGAAAACTTAACTAAAATATACACAAATCAAGACATCATAGTGAAAATGTATTCATTTCATATTTCAGTGCAGTTAATTTCCTGTCTTTTAAAGAAAAAAGTCTGTCTGACAAAATGAGTGGTTCTGGGAACAGAGACAGGAAAGGAGTCTTTACATGCATTCCCTGATATCTAATAAAGGATGAATCTGTTCTCCAGTCCCTGGTAGGATTTCACCTTTCCAGTTAGCCATCTATTTCTAACAAGTATGTACGGCCCTGTTATTTCTTCACCTGCTCCTCCAGAATCAAAATTCACTGAGGTGGGTCAAGTGTCAAAGTTTTGGGACTTTCCTACCTAGGAAATAATTTGCAAGATTTCCCTAAGAAGCCTTTGGGAGGGCTAAAACTATCAGCCTTTCAAAATTATCATTAAAATGTCAAATGGTATCGTAATAACTGTCCTCTTCTTTTCAATGACTTACTGCCAGTCTTTCAACCAAGACACTTGTAAGAACATGTGTTTGACTGTACAAATAACCCATGGCCACATCACAAAGAAATCCCAATGTTTGATCATTTGTACATTTTTTTAGAAACAGCAGGTATGTGTTCCCAGACTTAGTACATTAATAGTGCTGGATAAGACATCATGCAGTAGAAAGCGTGCTGCTGCCAAAAACAACCAAGAGGAAAGCTAAGGCATCAATTAAACCATTGGTTACTCCTGGTAGGATTATTCTGATTTAAAGCAATCCTGTCAGAATGCATCCGCTGTCCTAACCAAGGCAAAGCAAATGAAGAAACACAGCTCAAAGTCAGGCTCTAGCTGGAATCCAAAGAGAAAGCTCAAGTCCAAATAAGCAAGTGTAGAGTTTATCTGCTGCAGAAAAATATGACCTATTTTGCTGATTTCCTTCAAGTATGAAAGCAGGTTTGACTTTGCATTGTTATTGGTAAATGACCTTTAAAAATAAAACACAAGTGACTTTTCCAAGTCATTTGCAGTCTCTATAAAGTGGAAAGATTTGAGATGAATGACTACTAACAGGAGATTGGTTTGGGCACTAAGTAAACGTAAGTGGATGGAAAAAAACCCCAGGAAAATGAAAAGAAAAATGGATTATGAGGGAGCCTGACAGGAATAAGGCAATGCCAAGAAAACAAATGAAATGTAATAATGAAATCAAATTTTGTCTGCGATATTTCAGTCTATACCAAAACAAGGTTTATTGTGCTTGGCAGTGGACTGCCAGAAAGGAGAAGTGTAGCAGTTTCTTTTTCCTCTGGTCTGGCCTTCATTGCAGCATGAGGAGGAAGATACATTTCCTAGAAGAGTCTTCCAACTAAAGACAAACACTGGAGGTCTTCAAACTTGCTTCTGATCAAAGTTCATTCCAAGTGCTCCCCCATTCCCTTAGCAGCATCGTGACAGCCTTGCAGGAGGCTGGTCTTGGCCATGAGGGATGGATGGGATGGTGGCTAAGTTGGCACATGCACCCTGCTAGACCCAAAGAGCTTCCATCCACCAGCAGCAAAGCAGAAGGGTTACCCTCTGAGTACCACAAGGGTCAGTGCCAGCACAAGATCCTGCCCTTTCAAAATCCAGGTGCTGCCATGACAGGGGCAAAGCCATCAGGCAGAAGCCAACCCGTAACCAGGTGGCTTCAGCTGGTTGGAATCCATTTTTTGCCTGGAGACACAAAAGGGCCAGACAAGTTTGACCACAACAGCCTGCAAGGTCTTCCCAGAGTGCAGCCCCCAGGAAAGGCTGGCCTTACAAGGAGCTATGCCATAGATTTTCCTGGACGACAGACAAAGCTGCAGCAGAGACAGCTGGGAGCAGCCACAGGGCACAGGCTGGAGATAAGGGACATATTTTAAGTGCTGCACTGAAAATACATGACCTTGTTATTGTCAGGAAGGAAAGGCCTGATCCCACCCTCCCAAAGTCGGTAGGACTATCTCAGACCTTGCTGGATCATCAAAATGAAGAAAGCAAAAAGGTTTAGCTGTATCCTTTCCTCTGCCACTTCAAGTGCAAGGATGCTGTGACAAGACACTCACTCTCAGACGTTTTTAATCCTCCTATTTATTCTATCTATGATTGCTTATATAATTGTGTATAATATATATAGTTGTCTAATCCTCAGAGGGTATGTCAAGTCTATCTAAAACAGGCAGAGCAGCCACACTGTCTTTCAGGGATCACTTTTTTTCCTGTAAAGAACAATTATTGCCTTAGCAAAACAAATGTAGAAGTCTGCATATCTCTAAATTTGTTCAAAGGAATGTTTTCATATTTTTTTCTTCTTTTCAAAATTCTGACTTCAAATATTTCAGTGAGCACTGAGGCATTTGTCTTCTGCATATTTTAGAATTAGCTGCCATATTTTAGAATTATTTGTTGTGTATTTATAATATGTTATATATGCTATCAGCACAGAAGGGAATCCCCCAGTTCGGTGAAAATTTTGTTCTAAAGCAAATCTGAGTGACAAACACTGAAATATGCCTTTCTTTCCTCTGTTGAGGTGAGATGGACACCCTGAACTGAGAGCTCCCCAGCTCTGCTAAAGGTCCCAGAACAGTGATTCAGGCTGGCAAGAGATTTTTCATCCCTCTCAGTGCTCTGGATCATGCAAAGCTCATGTGCTTCTTGATTCTTACCAAGGCTGGGATTGTGAAAGTGGCTGGCACTGGTTGACAATTACAGCTGCTTACAGCACAAATGAAATTTAGCTTTGCCATTTGAAAGAGCTCAGCTCAGACATCAGTTGTTCTCCAGTAATGCTGAAGAGAGGTAACACACTTCTCACTACATACACAAGGAGGGCTCTCACACCATCCTCTTACATTTGCCAGAATTATGTGGTTTTGACCTAACGTGTTACAATTAGGCACTTATAACACCTCAGGGACTGACACAGTTAGTTAGACTAGTTTAACCTCTATTATAGCCATACTCTTCCCTTTCCTCCCAAAGGCACTCCATAAGACAACAAAGTCTACTTATTTGTGCAGTTGGTTTACAAAGTAAAACTGGGAAAAGCACTTTTTTCAAACAGGGTTCTGGTCAGAGAAATGAAGTGGTAATAAAACAAGGACTTGGTGCATGCTGGACCTGTGAGCAAAAGCTAAGAAGCTGAAGATGTTTTAGGAACTTCAAGAAAAGCTTGAAATTACCAAAGTTCAGCAGATACTTGCAATTGTTTCAGGAAAGAGAGAGGGTTCTGACATTATTCAGGAAAATGGAATCTAATGAGAATTTTTTTCCCCATTGTTCTGGTTTGAAAATCAAAACCAGTGAGAGCTTCTATGTCAGAAATACAATTTATTAGGAAAGGGAAAATAAAACAAAAAGGAAAAATGCATACAACAAGGAAACAGATAATCACTGACAGAGTCAGAATACAACCTGACACCCTGTTGGTCAGGCTGTTGTTAGCAGTCCCATTAAATGGTGGCTGCAGCCCTCCTGGAGTAGCAGTTGTGGTTCTGTTGAAGCAGTGATCCTGTAGAAAGGTGCAGCCCTCTGCTGAAGGTCCAGTGGTGATGGATGGGCCTGGTCTTCCTCTGGGAGTCCAGTGGAAAAGGCTGACTTGGTCTTCCAAGTCTCAGGTTTTTATCCAGGTAAAGGGGCTTGGTTCCCCCGCCGGCTGGAGCATTTCCCAACGGGATGATGGAAGTTCATCAGTGGACTCATTGGCCCATTAGCAGAAGATCTCTCCCTGGAGGGAGGATGGGCTTTGGAAGAGATAAGGAAACTGCTCTTGCTGGTTTCTTATCAGCTGGCTTATCAACATAAGATAACATCACTACCCCATCCCAGATGGTAATAACACACCCATGATTACATTTTACACTGCAACCCAAGACAGCCATCTTGGCATTTACCTGATTTTCAACTGATTTTGTGATGACAGGTGGGAAAAGTTGTGATTTGAAAAATTTATTTATTCTCATGGAGGAATTTCAATACATCCCTAGCTATTACATTACACTCTGCAATGGAAAACAGAGCACAATATGAGTTCTAAAGCCCATGGTAATTGACACCAGAAATAGAACTGCTCATGGTTTAGCTTTGCTGGCTTCTTTCTTGCTAAATCATGTATTTAGCATCTAACTCAGGATTTAATGTTTTGCCTAACTCCAAGACATGGTATTGAACAACACATCCTACTGGCATAGAGCTCTCTGAATAACTTGTACATGAGCACAAGCAAATTTCATGTGTATTTTTCAACAATTTGTGAAATAAATTTAAAATCAAATTCAAGAAAGACTATGGGGTTTGGGTATGAATCACATGAAGCATCTGAACATCCAGCGGATGAGTTAGGGCATGTGATGTGCCCCACAAACACACACCAGATGAGGTTACAGAGGCTAAGTATTTAGACAAAAATATCACATCAATTACAACACAGTGCAAGGCAAGGGATTTGCCATCCAACATTTTAAATGAAGCAGGCATGTTTTATGTAGTTTGTTTTAAATATCACAGTAACTGTGACACATTAAATCACAGCAGTACTGGTGTAAGTCTTCATCTAGATTTTGGTTAACTATGAGAAAGAGTATTTTCTAATCCTCTGGGGAGCATGGTTTTTGCTGATCTGGTAAAGAAAGACAACTTTTGTAACACCTGCTGCAGGTCACTCACAAATGAAACTTGCAATTTAGAGAAGCTGAGAAGAAGGTAAAAAAGTGACAAGATTCTTACCAATTTAAGATATTTAAGATATTTTCTGAAGCAGAAACACTAAGTGAAAAAATTAAGTTAGGTTCTGATTCCTGATGAAAGGATTATGGAATTTAAACTATATTACATCAAATCTCCTGTAGAGAGAAGAAGAGGATAAAGACAGAAGTAATCGCTTCTGATTGCACGTGCTTCTCTTCCCTTTTGGCTTGATTCCTTACATCCATGGTGCTTAAGAAATTACATTGTTCATGTATCTTTCAATCCTACACTAACAAATGTTAACTCACTAGTCAAACTCACCGAGCAGCTGATGTTTCCAAGATTTTATATCCCTACAGTTTTTGTGAAAACTGGCATCTGGCTGGAGGAATGCAGTCCAGAAAGTGTTCCTGCTCTCTGCTACAACTGTGCTTGGCAGCAGCTGGCAACCTGTCAGCTGGCTGGCTAACAAGCATGGATGTCATTTGTCACTACCTACAGGCATCATCAATGGCAGAACAGAAACTGTCCAGAAAGGAAACAGGACAGGAACCAGATTTATGCAGGAAAGGAGTTTTAATTAGTTCTTCTGCTTATTGAACACCTTGTTTTATTGGACATTGACATCCTTGTGGTGTGTCCTGTCTCCTGAGGCAGCAGTAGTCAGAAAAAAAGGAACAAGTAAAATTATAAGAAACAGGGAGTGTAAATGTGAATTTGTGATTCCCGGCTCTACTAATCAGTTCCTGAAGGGTGGATGATGGCCCATTGATGAGGAAATAAGGAGAGAGCTAACACCTATTTGTGTTTCAAAGCACTGGTTTTCCTGGAAAGAATGAAAGTATATCATTTATATGAGGATTCTACAGAGGGCATTTACTTAGTTTTTGGTTTTTTTTTCTTTGAGTGATATGTTTAGGATGTGACTTTTTAATAGCTTATTTATTGTAATGAGAGCCCTGATGACCAGACATTTTCATGGGCAGGAATTTTGATACTTGCCTGTAATGGAACAGATTGGAGGAGTCCCATAGCAGCATAATTGCCCTTACAGGGCAGGCATTTCACAGTTCATTTGTCCATAGTCTCAGTGGCAAAATTGGGAAAAAATACAGTAATAAGTAATCAACCTGTAAATGTGCCAACCATGGGTCAAAACAGGGGTCAGAGCAAATTCACGTGTGGGATTCAAGAATATGTGAAATACCCAGCAGCGAAATTTTGTTTTCTGTGCAAGCAGAGACCGTATTAAAAATATGTCTGTCTCAGTGAAACATTTTCTAACAAAAGCTGTGGTGTGATCAGAATAACCAGTTGTGTTTAGTTTGATCTACTCCACCATCTGATTTAGAAGGATGCTATGTGCCTCATGGCCCTTCTCTCTTTAAAGCTCCCTCAGTCAGAGATTTCCTCCCATGTGATCCCATGCTTGGGAAGAAAAGGGACAAATTTACTCTTCAGCCTGTGAACAAGATGTGCCTTGACCCTGGTGCCTGGTTGAAATTCTTGCATTCAGCTCATGAAATAGTTTCGCCCTTGAAAGGCTGGCTGAATCCAAAAAGACTTTTGGGCAGCAGGGAACCCTTTGCCAGTACGTGTCACTGTATCATAACACAGGCCAGGAACTCTTTTAGTGAGGATCTCTTTATAAAGTTCAGGGGGCCATCAGAGTGAGCAAGCACCAGACACAACAACACCACTTAGCAACAAACAAAAAACCACTACACAGCATCAAACAAAAAAAAGTTGCTTGCTTGGGTTTTCTTTTTATCCTCAGTGGAGATCCAGAATGTGTAGGTCCTGTGTGGGAGGGATGCACACATTATCTGTTTCTTTTCATGGATGAGCCAGAAGATATTCTACCTCTAAGTAATTGAAAATAATCTCCCTTGCTTCATTTGCCTATGGTTTTGTGGTTGGGTTTTTTTCCCGTATGTGCCAGAACATTCATTTTGCACATGGTAGGTAACGCCACTTTGGTCTCTCTTAGGAAGAAAGGTGTATCTACTGTCACACAAAAGAAGCTTTTGACCTTTGTCTATGCAGGTCCAGCAAGCAAATAATGGTTTAATGACTCACAGTGCCCCGCAATCCTTGCTGAGTAGCAAACACTACTGCCCTGACTGCCAGGTAGGGCTGATGCCCAGAATCATCACAGGGCCAACAGATCAAGGAGCAGAATAAAATTCCTGAGGGGCTGAGGGGAGGCTTCAGTTAGGAGCATTATCCCATGCAATCCTGGCTGTGTGCCATGCAAAATCAGACACTGCTAGAAGCCAGAGCAGTCTCTGACAGGCACGGCACAGCACGGATGCCCAAAGCAGTGCAACCAAGCAACCTCTCTACAGCAGAGTCACCTGGGCACCTCACCAACCCTTGGGTGCACAACTGCTTGGAATCTTTGAAATGGAAATGCAAATGCCAGCCATCTGTCAGCACTTCCTTCAATGAGGCAGGGCAGAGGGGTTCATTAAAGCAGAAAGACCCTAAAAAAATAAACTCACCAACAGCCTAATACAGCAGTAGATCAAAATAGATGGTGATCTCAAAACATACAGGGAAGATTAATGAGTTGCACACAAACTAGGGGGGAGGCAGGGAACCAGAAAGGAAGCAGAGGAGATGGATGCCAGGTGGATGCCAGAGCCACAGCGTGAGCAGAGCTCTCAGTGGAGTGCAGATGACTGAGGTGTGCAGCCCAGCGATCCACAGGGAAGATGTGAAGAGACCTGGACAGTCTCTGGCTTTGGCATAGAAAAGATACCCAGAGAAGTGCAGGAGGAACCTTCCAGCCAGAGACAAGGAGATCCTGGTGCAGGGGAATGATGCATGAACTACCCAAATGTTTACACACAACCCTGCTCCATGGAGCTGTGGGGCAGTAGCAGGGACAGCTGGAAACAGCAAGCTCTTGCTCCAGATATTGAGAAGGCAGCTGCCCATGCTCTCACACCTTACCAGGCATGAAAGGTGCTCTGCTCTGGCCAGGGCACAGGGAGGAGACATCCAAAGTCCTTCATCCCAGCTCATTCTTGGAGTAGCAATTTTCTCAAACACTTGGGGAGGCAGGCCATGACTTTGTCTGCAGCATCGTGGCAACTGCCAAAGATGGAGCATCCTCTGGTTACCTCTTCCACCAGAGCAGGGGAGAATGAGATCACCCTGGGGTCTTTCTAAGGTTAAACCTCCAGTGTCCTGAAACTTGCTCTGCTGCATATTTTGGATGAGATGGCAGGGTTTTTTGTGAGTTGTGATACACATATGAAGTCAAGGGTATCGTTATTCACATTTAGTTATGGAGTTACATCTCTGCACTTGAAAATCTTTCCAGGCCTGCTAAGCACAGTGGCTGAGCTGGCACCCACATACAATAGTTGAGTTTGCAGGCTGTGAGGGGAAACTGGAACTGAAACCAAACCACGTTACACTTGGGAGCATTTTGGTTAAGTGCAATAATGGTCTGGAGGGATGGTTGGGACACCAATCTTCATAAGGGGCAGTGTGAAAACTCCTCCCACTCTGTTTCAGCTTTAGTTCATACTGTGACTTCCTCTTGGTTGCTGAAATCTGAGTCCACTCGCTGCCAAGGGCTTTTGGATTCACCCCTTGTATGAATGAGCACAGGGCCCTATGGCAGGAAAGCCCTCTATGGAAGGCATTTTCATAATATCCACAGTAAAAATACAAAGTGTTAGTAACATTTATATGAATAAAATTTGCCAGTGTAACAAAGTGCAACAAATTCTCCTGGTCCAAAGTGTCACTAAATGGGAGAACTGGCAGGAGGAAGAGAGGAAAATTTTAGGAGGGCGAAAATCACAATGGCAAAGGTCAGTCCTACTTCATTGAACAGTGCTGTATTCAGGTTTCCTCTCTGCTCTCACAGATTTTCCAAAGATCAAAAACTACCTGATAATGACCAAAAACAAACAGAGGAAGATGAAAATACAATGTCAGCAAATAGCAATAAAGATAAGGCAACAGGACATAATAAACATAATAAATCAATACAATGGGAAAAATATTTTTAATTTTATATTAAAGAACACTTCACTTTGCATTGAAGGACAGGCTTTGAGCTGGCTTAAGCAGACAGTAGCCTACCTGTGATTCACACCAGCCCTAGGCTTAGGGAGCCAGCCCAGTTAGTGTTGTTAGCACTTTACTGAAGGCTCAAACAAAGCTACCTTAGGCAGAAAAGATGCCCGTGGCACCCAGTCCTTCAGAGGAGTCACTGGAATCCACAATTTACTCCCAAAAAGCCAAGACTGGGAGCACCCAAGGTGACAGTCAGGGGGACTGCCTAACCTTGGCCCTCCCTTCTCACCTGGAGAGCAGGGAAAGTGAAACAAGCTATGAGGTGACATTTCACTTCTGTTATTTCCATGTGCCTGCACCTAGAGCAGAAAGACCCAAGTTTGTGCTTGAGATCTCCAAGCATGACTGCAATGTAAATAATGAATTAATATAACAATGCAGATTGCAGATAGTGCTTTAGGCTCCAGTCAGCTAATACAGCAAATGTGAATTTTTCATAAGAACATAGCAATCCCACCAGTCTATAATACCCTTTCCTCACTTTTTTTTCTGAAAAGGTACGAATATCTACAAATCATTTTTAATCATCATCACTTTCTGAAGGATTTTTTATTACCTCTAGCCATGACTCATAAGAGTGGGAAACAAATTACTCCTGTTCCAAGTATAAACAGTGACGGTTCAAAATGCCTTCAGTTTCTGTCTCCTGAACTATCTGCCTCTCAATCAACTGGAGAATATCAGAACATATTTACTCTGAAGAGTAACAGATGTTTTCATCTTTAGTTAAATTTAAACTCAGCACCAATCTCTCGGAGAGAAATGAGATAACACAGGATCTCTTTCAGACTTTTAGACATGCTAAACTAAACCCTGCATAAAATAGCTCAGAGCTGAGGCTTGGCTATACCTGGCCAGCTTAACTAAATCCATATCGCTGTTCTTAAGGAAGCTTTCCTGTCTGACCATTCAGGACCACTCTGGCAGTCGCCCTCTCACCACCCCAGACTTTCACTGCTGGGACTTAAGCTGATCTGGGATTTTCTCTGTATTTAAGGAAGATGGCCCTGAGTCTGAGAATAGTCTGATTTCATATTCCTAAAGTATTACAGTTGGGAATTCTGTAGCAAGGGCTGTAAGAGTAAAACCATCTGAGCCCTGGAACTGGGCAGAAGAAGTTTACTTTCTTGCTTCTTGTCTAGCAGTTTGCTATTACACAGCGTTTTTTGAAAGCACCCTATAGTATCCCTATTCCCAGGGCAATAGGGACATCAACTACCAAAGTTGACCTGGACAAGACTTTATGCTCTGGGATAAATTTTGCATTCCTGGCACAGCACAAACAGAAGCAGGGCCAGGGTGGAGGGTGGGGAAGATGTGGAAGCACAGAGCAAAGCTCCCTGTGCTGCATCTCCTGAGCGAGCTGAGGAAGCAGCAACTTTGGTGTTAAAAGTCAGACTTTGGAGATCTATTCTCCAGGCTTTGCTCAGCACTTGGCCCCCATTGAGTCCTTATTTTTCCTCCAGCTCACTTCTGTTCAGCCTCAGTGTCCTCAGGCTGGGGCATTCTCTCCTGGAGGCCCCTACAAGCTAACCCAGTTGTCCCCAAGGTGAGGAAAAACCTGCTCCTCTTCCCATATAAACAAGCCCCCCACCTGGATAAGCCTTGGCTCAGCAAGTGTCCTGACTAACCCAAGAGACTTTGTCCAAAGTAACTGAATTGAGAAGGTGTGTTGGGACACTTCAGACACTGAATTTATCCCAAAAGAACCTTGTGTTCACCTCAATTCTCTCAGTGACAAGAAGAGACTTTGGAAAAAACAGGTGAGTTCAGGATGTCAATCCCTGACTCTGGGACTGCTGAGCCTGCCTAAACTTTGGGCTTTTAAACCATGGAAGAGCCTTGGAGACCCAAGGTGTGCTGAGGCCTGATTGGATTCATCTGTCCTGATGGGCAAAACACATTTGAGGCATAAGCTTGGGGGGCCTGACCGGGAGAGCTTGAAACTGGAATCCATGAGGGAAAGGAATGCCAAGAGGATAGGCAGGGCAGGCAAGCTAGAGGTATCACTATATAAGAGAGATTTGATTGCACAGCCCTTAAAATTACTGATGATGTGATAAAGAGGATTAAGGGGGTGTGGAAAACAACAGAAATGTAGTGAGTGTCTGCCACCTATACATCAGCCAGGACAGGTTAACTCACTGATGAGCTATTCCATAGGCAATTAGGAGAAATTCCTGCATCAGCAGCTTTCAGCTTGCCAGGCACCAGCTGGGAATACCACACTGCTGTGATGAACAGGTCTTGGAAATTCTTGAAGTTTGTACAGGATAATTTCTTGTCACAAGCACTCAGTGAGCCACCTAGGGAAGATGACCCCTAGACTTGCGTCTGATGAATAAAGAAGGACTCATGGGGGATGTGATGGTAGGTGGCTGTCTTGGACATAATGATCCAAAAACGATTAAGCTGAAAATTCTCACTGTAATGAGAGATTAAAAAAAAAAGTCATCAGAGTTGCTAATCTGGACTTCAGTGTAAAAATAAAGAGATATGAACTGTGACACTCGCTCCTGGATGACTTTTATGGATAAGAATATTTGGTCTGACCTCACATGAGCCTCTGCCTATCCTACGGACCACGATAAATGTCTGTGTGCCTAGCAAGACCTCCTGGCTTCTAGTCAGAGCTGTTTGTCTGTGACACACCTCTCTGTTCATCCTCTTTGCCACCCTCCAGGCAGTGAGCAAGGAAAATGTCACACATCTCAGGTGACCAACCTAAGCCAGGATTCAAGTTGCTGGCTGAATACCCACTCAAAAATTACTTGTCCAGATCATTTAGCAAATAAATTAGCCTAGCAAAAAAACAAGGCAGATTGACTCCTGCAGAAGGAATCTCTCTGCCCTGGAAAGGACAAATTGGCCAGTAACATTATTCCTGAAGCCCACTACTCCAAAACCTACAGAAAAAATGCACACTCTGTTTCTGGTTCAAGGCAGGTTGAACATTTTATTCCTACTGTTATCTCAACTTCGCATGTGCTTCCAAAGCTTTGTAAAAAAAAAAATCTGAAGGATATGTCTGGGAATTATTGTGTCTCAGTTCACCTGGTTTTTGCAAGTGTTTTCTGTGCTAACGCCATTAAGAGCAGCTCCTGAGGCCACACAGAGGTCCTGAATTCACAGCATCCATTACAGAGCAGGAAACTCAACCTTGCACTGTTTGGGTGACAGATCCACACTTCTTCCTAGCAGGAAACAAAACCTAAGCCCACCAACACTCCAAAGCAGGCACATAGAGCTTTGGGCAGCTGGCAACCCTGAATCTCCAGGGCTTTCTAAGGACTACTTCAATTTTTATTTCAGAAATGCTGTGAGCAAGAGGCCGATTTGTGACCTATTCTTCCTTTCATGTCACAAGTAATTCCAGTTGCTATTCTGTGCATCAATCTTGTCTGTCTTTGCCACTCTGAAATCTCTTGCAGTGTTTGCCTTCAGTTCCTGGTGCTCTGCAGCTGGAAGTGCTCTCACACACACACAATTTATTCTGGTCTCCATCACTAAAGCAAATCTCCCTGTGTTCAGCAGTTCATCCTGACTATGCCAGGCTGTTGTTAGGAAGAGGAAGGTCAAAATTTGGACACAAACTTCAGAGCAAGGTGGTCAAGTGGCCCTTCTACTGTGAACTTACTTTGGCTCCGCACTCCTGAGTTTCCAGTGGGCTTGGGAAATAACCAGCTTTGCATTCCAGATGGAGGGAGCTGGCAGGAAGAGGGAGCACAGCTCCTGTTGCAATATCCTGGCTGCAGTTGGAGATTTGATCTCATCAGTCACAGCCTAGGTTTCTGTCACTACATACTCCTCAAAGCATCTACAGGTCAGTGCAGACACTGGGTGCACGCAGCACCCTCTGTGGCTTGGAAAAATTCTGTAGCCCTACGCATGGTACGAGGATTTGCAAGGAATTTGGGGATTGACGTGCTCCCGAAAATCTTGTTGGTTCCACTGAGGGATTGGTTACATAATTCAGATAAATGCCAAGCTCCCTTCTCTGCATTTTCAGGATTAAATGTGTCTGTTCCGTCACAACAATTTTTTTCTGTGTTTTTCCTTCAAGCTAATTATTTCAAGTAAAGAAACCACCTGCTATCAAATAAAAAACAATCTTATTTTACTGACGAGTGTATAATTTCAAATTTCTATTTGCCAGTTTTCCTTCTTTTATGGCTTTAAAATCTTCAATTTTTTGAGAAAAAACATTTCACTCAGCACTAGAAGGAACACTGGTGATTTCCTAACTGCACTTAAACCATTCTGGATAAGATTAAAATTTTCATTACAAAAAATTGTGCTGCTTGTGAGGTAACCTGTAGTTACTCTGTTTTAGAATAAGCACTTGGGAGAACAATAAATAAATAACTGGTAAAGCTTTATTGCAGCCACTGTGCTGCTACAGAAAGTATCACAGCTCCTTGTGCAATAGCAGAGCGCAAAGATGTCGGTGAATGGCACATTCTGGGCTGTTTTCAGCATGAAAAGCTAACATTTCTGGTTTGCAGACTTGGAGACTCTGTGGTGGAAGGGCCCTTCCCAGATGGCATTCCCACGTGCCCTGGGCGTGCTGTGCCTGGCTCCCAGCCTCAGGGCAAGGGAAGAGCTTGCTGCTCTGCAGCTGGGTGAACTTGTCCCCACCCAAAAGAAGTTCTCATGGCAACATGCGTTCTGTGTGACAGTAGGTGGTGAATGGACATGTTCTCCTGTAAGAATATTGTGTAATAGCTCAAAAGGCTGAGCTAATGGAACCTCTCCATGCATGAGGTCTGCCTGACACACTGTGCCCTTGTCGGAGACCAGCTTAGTGCCACGCACAGGGGCGCACCCAGTGCCTGGGAGGGACATGGCATCATCTCTACTATCCTCTCCTTCACAGTTAAAAAATTAAATTATGCCTCAATTATACTTCCCAGCACCTAAGTGCCTTTCTGACTGGGGTCACAATGAAGCAGCACCTCCTGGTGCAGGATAACATGGACATTCTTTGTGGGCACGGCAGGATGCTGCAGTCCTGGCTGGCTGCAATATCAGCCCTGAGACCTCATCAGGAAAGCAACTATTCTCCTGGGGAGGTTGTCTTCTACCTCCATGCCTTTTGTGCTATGGCAAAGCAAACTCCAAATTAATAGATAAAAATAATGCTTTTTTTTTTAAAAAAAGGTATGACTAATGTTTTCAGGATTTTTTAAGTATCTCTGGAAACCAAGAGAAAGTTGCCTTGGCAACATTGTTTTCTGTTCCTCCCTTGCTCACTGTTTTCTTGCGTGCATGTTTCTCTAGCTTACATTTCTAACAGTACACACAATAAATGCAGCTCTGGGAAGGAAATCAGCATTCAGCCAAAAAAGGGCCTTTCTTCCTTTTCACACCACCAGGGTGGAACAGTCCCATCTATGATTAACAGCAGTCAATTACAAAAGCTAATTTAGAAATTTTCAATGCTGAAAAGACTTTATATTAATTAAAAAAAAAGTTCTGAATAGCTTCTGTAGGACAGACAACTCAGATTAGGTGGGAGGGGTGAGCACTGCTCTGAGCCATTTTTCCGGCTGAGTATGAGCCCAAAAGGAACTATTACCTCTATGTAAATGGCAATTTTCATTAAGCAAACAGAAAGTAGTGTAGCAGCCATGAGGTAACTGGGATATAATTCAAGCTGACAGCTTTGAAATCTCTTCCCTTTGGTCAGATCTCATTGAATTTGGCAAATGGATTCAAGAGCTGTGAACTTGCAGGTGAACAGGAAGAAAAAAGTCATTATGTCCTCCTGCTTCCACCCACCAAAAACTGTACTAAAATGTAAAATAGTATTTAGAAAGATCAATCATCCCTGTTCAGGTTTCTGGAACTTTCAGTATGTCATGAAAAAATGGTTTAATAACATATGAAAGCAAAAACTATAACTTAAATGTGACTAGAGTACTTCTTGAAATCCATTCTCTGCACAGTGTTGCCTTCTCCATCATACCTCATGGAATGCACTGACTTCCAGCTAATTCAAAATTAATATTTATGACCAGAGCACTGTATTTTTACCACATTTACACAGATGTTTTAGTTAAAGGGTCCACTCTGTCTTCTTCTCAACAACTCTGTCATCTGTAAGTTTGCAATCCACTCACCCAGCCAGGCGAGGTGCAGAGGAGCTTCAAAAGGACAGATCTCAGTGTCACAAATATTGTGTCCCTTCCAAGACTTTGGCCAAACCACCTGAGCTTCACAATATGGGGACAAGCTATTTGCACAAAGCTTAGAGCTGCTTCAGGGCTCTGTGCTAATAGGTGACCTGGCAGCAAAAATGTCTTCCAAGCCAGAAGAAGGATTGCCTTTAACAACTTCAGTGCTTCATCCTTCTCCCCTTGATGTAGCCCACATTTCAGAGTTCAAAAACATTTATTGCTCTCTGTAATTACGTATCAAGAGGCAACTGACAGCGTGTTGACATAATTTTGCCAGAATTAAAACCTTTAGATTTTCTGAGAAAACACTTAAAACCTTAGACTGCCAAATATCCTAGGGTTTCATATATCTAAACCTCTATTTTATACAAAGTTTAAGGTGTTGAGTTTCTTTGCCTTGAAATTTTCCAATACCTTCATGTGACCTTGCCTCAGGGAAAGAAAAAGAAACAGAAAGTTAATTCAAAACAGCCTCAGTCAGCACAGATATGTTCATTTCCCTGCTTCCTTTAGCATTGACAGGTCTGGCAAAGTTCTCCATCAGAGTCATCACAGGATCTCGTTTGTGGTGTGTGGCTCCAGCCTTACTGTAGGAGCTGCTCGGAGCAGAACATCAGATGTTCCTGTCTGAAGGGAGACAGCTTGTGCCCCCCTGGGATGGACTTTGGCAGGACAGCAGCAAGCTGAAGCCCGAGGTGGGGACAGATCGATGGATGTAGGTCTGGAGCCCAGCTCCCACCCGAGCCCAGCAATTCTCTCCTGCATTTCTTGGGTTCCAGCACTCAATGGGAAATTCCCCTCAGAGATAAGCACAGCCCCTTTGGTTAAACTCAGACCAAGAGAAGAACAATTTGCCCTTCATGAAAGCCTGGAGTTTGCAAATCATGTGGCATACCTAGGGCAGATCAAACTAGGAAGACAGGACCTTAGTCAGACCAGTAACAAGAAAGACCACAGGGATGCACATGTAGGTGGACGAGAGCAGATCCAAAACATGATGGAGGAAAAAATGGTGCTGGACTGGAAAAACACATGGAGCCTGATGCCTGGTTTCACATTCACCTTGCTGTGCCTCATCCTCGGGCAATCCCTGGGGGACACCAGCTTTGACAGCTCTAACAGAGGGTCTGAACCACAGATCACCCTCATTTTCTAGACAATGCCCATGATGACCATCCTGAGAAATGCCTGTGGATCAATAGACCCTCCCTGCACTCATTGGTCCTTTCAGGGCCGTGGATGTTCCATTCCCGAGTGCCATTCAACTGATGAGTTGCCAGATGATTTGTGAACACTCATAATTTCTACCTCACCCCCCCCACTGCTCAGATTATTTGACACTTTTGGAGCTGTTTGCCATGAGAGTTGTGCCACCCCTGCTTCACCATGAGCTCTGCCTCCTTTACACTTTCAAATTACAGCTCAAAAATCTTCCACAATAGATGGTATAAGCAAGTCTTGAGCAACAGTGGTGGCTCAGCTTGCAGTTAACATTCCTCATTGCCCCACAGTTGGCAGGGAGTCTGCAGAAAGGCTTTGGTCTCTGGAATGGGTCCTGTGTATGTGTTTTGTTTGCAAAGTGTCTGTGGATGCTTCTGGTTGGATTTGCAAAGTTCAAGGAGTTGATGTGGGTGACTCGGGAGATATTCAGCCCTCCGTGGGTCACAAATGAGAGGAGCATAGTGGGACATCAGCCTTGGCACAGTGAAGCATTAAGTGATCTGCAATGAAAAATTGAGGTTTCAGTTGAGTGGTGTTTTGCAAGAAAAAAACCTGGTTTTCAGCTAAACGCCTCGAGTCTTCAACCAAAGCCAAAGACTAATATCTGAAAGCTAAACGGGAGCCAAAAGTTGGTAATAAAACATTGAGACTTGTTTTGAACAGATTGTACTATGACTTCATTTTTAACCAAGACCTCCTGAATCCCAAGAGGAAGGCAATTTGAGTGGCTTATCCACTCAGAGTATAACAAATTGGGATGTTTTATACCTCCCTCAGCAGGATTTTCTGCTTGAACAGGGCTTCCAGTTCCAGCTGTACCCACTCAGGAACCTTATGTGAGAGAGCACTGATGGGGTTTTTCACATATTCAAAGGCATCCACATGATCTACCATGCGCTGCTTTCCACCTCCTTCCTCTGAAGGTACAGACACCAAGCCATCATGGACACTCATCTTTTCCTCATGAGAAAATCAGCTTTGCAACCAGGATAAAGCTTGTGGAGACCCCTTCTCCTTGCACTTTCACCTCAGAATCTTTGGTGACTGAGATGCAGCATTCCCAAAGTTTCAAGAGGTGCTCACTGACATCATCTGCAAGACTGGCAAACCTGTGTGTTCACCAGTAGAACCAGAGTCTGAGGAGAGCTGAGGATCCATCACACTATCATGGATGTTTCCAGAATTAACATCCTGGCTGTTGGAGCCTTTCCCATAGAGGTTTCTGATCCTGTTCACCTTCAGGACTCATTAAATCTATTCCTTTAGGAATTGAATTACAAGAGTACCCAAAAGCATTGGAAAATGAATATGTATAAAGATCACTTTTTTCCCCTATTTGTCCACTGATCCCAGAAGCAAAATATTAAACAAAGGCTATGAAAGAGAATGGGCTGCTCACTCAAGGAACCAAAAGCCATAGTCATCTGAAGGCCACCCTGTACAAATTAGAAGTTGTCATTATGTGTCTCAGTCAGCTCAGATCTGCTTTCCCTGAAGTGTGAACACCCATTCCAATTAATTTCCCAGCTTGTGCAGCAGATGAAAACCCTAAATCAAGGCTAATGACTCTTAGCTCTATGTATTGGATGTCTTTGCAACTTGATCAACCATAGCAAGAACTGGATTGATTGCAAAATATATCTAGAACAAAAGATCAGTTTCATGGGATAGGATTTATTATTTAATTTAGGTTGAAAAATTATTTGTTAGTTATGCAGTCATTTAGTCACAGCCCTTAGGAACTGAGATAATTTTGAGCCTCTTAAAAGCCGCAATTACCCTTTGTAAGTGTAATTTTACGTGCTCCAATACCAGTGCTGATCATTGTGCTTTAAGCGGATATATTTGTTGTCCCGCTGCTCCTACTGGGGAAAAACCCAAGGACATTGCAGAGTAACAAAATCCCAGGATGGGTCAGGCTGGAAGACAGCACTCTGGGTCATCTGGTCCAAGAGAGAGAGATTCCAAATTTTCTCTGGTCAACCTGTCCCGGTGCTTGGGCACTGCACAGGGGAAAATGTTCTTCCCGGAACTACCATTAAGGCAAAAGATCCCATTGGCCAGCACCACAGCTGCTGTAGATTGCTGCTTCCAGGACCACATTTTCAACCTTTCTGGAAAAGCAGTTCAAATTTTGTACTTTAAAAATGCTTACAGCTCATTCTGTGAGAGCAAGGCAAAAAGGGAGGAAAGGTCTGAATTGATCAAACAAATATTACTTCACAATGTTTGGANCAAAATGCTTACAGCTCATTCCGTGAGAACAAGGCAAAAAGGGAGGAAATATTACTTCACAATGTTTGGAACATACCCATTTAAACAAAAATCCAGGATCAAGCAGTTTTCTGTTTGTTTTACACCAATATCAATGAAACCACTAACATTTTTCATTCACTGTTACAGAATTGACTCCAAATTTCACCAAGGAGGAACATCTTGTCTGGAACATTGGACCCTAAAACTGCAGTGTGCTTGGTTACATAGCTGGGGACTTTGAGCTAAACCTTATTGTCAGTTTTTGGGGCTGGCCTTTCTCAAAACAAGTCTGAAATTAAACAGCTGAAGAAAAAGAAAAAAGCCTCCTGGAGAAGGCAACAGTCACAACCCCATCCCAGAACAGAAAAACATTGCAAGCTGCATTTCAGCAGTCAGGAAAGAGTCAGAGGAGACTCCTACACCCTGAATACCGTGAGGAAATCAGAGATGGCAAACTCAAGATAAGCCTACTTAATTCAAAATGACACTATAAGAAAAAAAAATAGTTGAAAGACTAGAGAGGCCTGCTGGGAATTGGGAACAAGTTTGCAAAATTATTTTAAACAATGAGATTTTGTGCTTCTTAAAGGCTTCTCTAAAAGAAGTCGACGCTTTGTTTAATTGGAAATAGGAAACCTACAAAGCTCACCCTTAAATATATTTAAAAGCTTTGTAAATGGATTATCTGAGCACAGCAGGCATCATGCTTTTGGTAAGTGCAAGATGATATAAGCCTTAGGGAACTTTTGAAGATAGTTCATTCAATAATTCATTCACTTCCCTCTAATGCTGTGTTGAAGAAACGTTAAACACTGGCTCTGCTTTAATAAGTGAATGATCACTCAAAATGTGGTTTCCTCACATGATTAATTCAATTTGCCACCTTCTTCAAAGTAACCCTTGGCAAGGCAGTATCAGGAGCAAGGCTCAGGAGCAAAAGGACCGTGCAGGCACCCCCAGATAACGTATTGCCATGCCAGCACCAGCTCTTTCTGAGCTACAGATCCCAAGTTGGAAGTGCAGGTATTGCAGATGGTGACACATTTTCGTGTCTTGGCACAACATCTGAGGCTCTCTTCTAGACCTGATGACTTGATACAGGCAGCTTCCTGCACAGGAGGGAAGGCTTTCAAAAATCTTTCAGGATTTTTATTTTAGGAAACGCTTGAGTGATCCTAGGCAAAATTCAAGGGAATTATATCGGCTGCAGGAAAACAGGAATTTGAGGACAGGACATGCCATTGTGTTAATTTTGCAATTCCTAGCAGAACCCCTTGAAGAAGACAGCACAGGAAGGGCAGGAAAACATCCCATATTCCTGCTCTGGGAAAAGGTGTGATGTGTACATCAGAACTGGAAAAGGGTATGTGTAAATGCTCTGCAAAATGCCATAAAAAAGGTATGACTGGTACTTAGTAGGTAAAGTATTTCCAGAATACTTCTCAAGTGTGCAAAAAAAAAAATAAATTCTATGACCCAAGCCTACTTTGAGCTCTTTGAAATTATAGGAGGAGTTAAATAAATTTGTTTCAGATTATTCAGTAATTTGAAAGTCCTCTTTTCTTTATAGGGAATAAGCTCCAATTTTCAAGAGAATAAAGGGAGTGCTCCATTTCATACAGCAAGTCTTAAAATCTGGCTTTATTTGGGATTAACAGTTTTGAAAAAGTTGTGCTTTTGTTCATTTACTGGGACTTCTCTTCAACTCCCTGAAATGAGCAGAGAAGCAACACAGGAAAATGGAGGTGGCTGGTATTCAGTGGAGGAAACAAAGTGTGAAGGATTTGAGAATGTGGCAGGAGGAATTGCTCCCTAATGTTTGGAGGTTGCGACTTTCTCACTCTCAGCATAGGGTGGTGGCCTTGCCATGGTTCTTCTTTCACTTCCACATCCTAAACAGAGCATTTCCAGCCTTCCACAGATGACCAGGTCATTCCTGTTCTAGTTGCTCAGACATTACATTTTAACTGGGCTGAAGCTGTTTGAAAAACACGACCCACCCCAAAGGCACTGGAGGCCTTTCCTTTGAGCACATTCACAAAGAACTGCTGGTGTTTCTCTGCCTTAAAATGAATTGACATATCTTGATTATTAAACTGGTACAAATATATTTTTAGGCCTGGAAATCTATTCAGCCAGGCTGTGTTCTCATGTCTCTGCCCTCTACCTCCAAATGCTCTTCTGAGGAACAAGTGGCCTCTAACCACTTTCTGCACAGCCCTGTGGACAGTGAATGCTCACTGCTTCAAATCCTGGGAGCATAACCTCTGTCTTTGGGTGCTATGTGACCTTTCAAAAGCTGCATTGTATTTAGAGATCATAATCTTACATCTTCCCTGTAAAAATAAGATAAAAAATAGTAAGAAGTAAATTAGACAAGCAAAGGTGGTCCAGTGTGCTGATTAATTACACCTGCTCAGGTAAGTCCATCAAAGTTCCTGAAGACATCAGTGCCACCAAAAAACTACAACTCAGCTCAGCCTTTCCTTCCTGTAGACAGTTTTCAAAACTGTGTAGGCTTTGGGAGGATTTAGAAGGAAAAGGACGGAAAGAATTGTGAAGCCACATTTTGTGTGGAACATATTCCCTGAGATCTGCTCCCAGGCATTTTACAGAATTCCTGTGCAACCTCCAACAGATATTAAGGGCTATAAACCTGTATTGTGAGCTGATTGCAGAGGAACACTTTTGATGTCCAAGTCAAACTATATGTGGACATTTACAGGTAAATTTCTTTTCCAATGTCAGAAATCCCAAAAATTACTTTTTACTTAGGATGTATTTGAGTTTAGCTTTGACAACTCCATTATCGACGTAACTCTGATGATATCAGCTGAATAAGGTTTGCTCTTCAGGTAGGGATGTTCTTTATTTGCAAAGTCTGTGGATTATTTGGAAGCAGGAGTACTGCTGTCTTCCCATCAACCATGGAACCTGCACACCTTCAACCCCAACTCAGGAAGCCATTTATGAAAAATAAATGGAAATTAATGGAAAATTTGCAGAATCATTGAGTAACCCAGCCTCAAGAGTACCAAGTCCAATTCTCTGCTCAAAGCAGGGAAACTTCAAACCAGATTGATTGATCATGTCCTTGTCCAGTCAAGTTCTGAAAACATCCAGTGGTTACTGTTTATTTCTCTTCCTGCTTTCCCTCCTTGTTTTGTTTGAACGCAGGAATTTCCTCACTAATGCAGTGCAACTAAGCAGAACAGGCAGTTAAATCCCAGCCTGTAAATCACTGACCCTGTAAAATGTGCTGATTTCATTTGTAATTAGTCATATAATACTCCCATTTCTCAGTTTCTAGGATTATTTACAATTATCAAAATGGATATAAAGGAAAAAGTGTCCAATTCAGTTTTCAGTAGAGTAATGGCAATATTCCAAGATAATTCTGTATGTGTCAGGTGAGTTTCCAACACTAGAACAAAACCCCGGGTTAAAGAAATTCCATAATAGTTATTGCAAAGCCACACAGTTTTTAATGTGCACTAAGGAAAGTTCCAGGAGTTCTCAGTGCCAAGCTACAACTAAACACTGTGGTGAAAAGACACCATTTTCCTATTTATTGTGTCTGTCCTTTCTAAAAACTGAACTCAGAAGGGTGATCTGAGGACAACAGATTCCAGCACAGTTTGCTTTGCTGGGTTTGGCACAGCATTCATGAGAAACATCAGCATTCAAATAAAATCAATGATTAGAGCTGTTCACACAGCAGCAAGAAATCCGATCACTAAGACCACATTCACCTGACTCAGTTTCCAATGACAAATCCTAAATACACAGGACCTACAGTGACTTTCCCTTTTTATCCCAGAGGGAAGATGCAGAGCTTTGTGGACTGAATCAAAAGAAAGTGCAGCTTTATAGAACCACAGAACCATACAATGGTTTGAGTTGGAAATGACCTTTCAGATCATCAGGTTCCAACCCCTCTGCCATGGGCAGGGGCATCTTGACTAGACCTGCTTGCTCAAAGCTCTCCAGGAACACCTCCATGGATGGGTCATCCACAGCTGCTCTGGGCAACCTGTGCCAGTAACTCACCACTCTCACAGTAAAGAATTTTCTTCCCATTATTTAATCTCAACCTGTCCTCTTCCAGCTAAAGCCATTCCCCCTTGCCCTACAGACCTTTAGCACAAGCAAGTACAACTCAACCCCTTCCCTTTCAGCATTAGCCCCTGCTCAGGAATTTTGGCCATGTTCACATGGCCACTGATCAGCCGTAATCACAGGAAAGGAAACTGTGGGCACAGTGAGTGATGAATCAGAAATGGCAGCAGATGCTCCTGGAAACCTGGATGCACCAGGAGGACAGGTTGTGTAAGTGGTCCCCACCCTTAGAGGTGTAACTAGAGGTGTAACTCTCACCAGAAGACAGTGGGTACTAATGTGCTCTTCCTTCCACTGGGTTAAATGGAAACAGAAACTGATGCTGTCTTTTTTGGAAGTTTGGGGGATTTTTGCTTCCCTCCACCCCAGCAGCTGGTAATGTCAGAGTAACAAAAAAATCTACAGTGTCTGGAACCTTCAAAACTACCTGGTATGTCTTGCTGGAGACAGACAGAGCTGTTGTGAGCCCAGTATTTGGTAAAAGGGTAAATTTTGGTGGCCTATGTTGCATTGCTTTTTTCTGATGTAGACATGAGTTCCTTGAGAATTTAGAATTTAAAAAGTCCTCCTATTTCCTGCGTACAGCTCCATCTTCTCTATCACTGACCCATGCTAGTTCAAATCCTGAAGCACTGCAGCTCCAAACACAGATGAGATGGAAATCATATAAAATCTTTGTTACATCATTTGGATAAAGTTGTTATAATCATCCATGCCAGCAAGAGAAATCTAGCAAGTTTACCAAAAGGCATAGATCTGGGAAATACTCCAGCTAGCTCACGAGAGATGTATGCTTGTGCTCAGAGACAGCAGTATGACAAAGCATCAGGTTAAATGTGGTATTTGAGAGAGAAAAATCTTACAGTGACAAGACAAATGAAATAAAGCCATTAATGCATTGCCAGGGTGCAGCATCTTTCACGTCCCACTGAGCCTTTCACCCATCAGTGGAAGGAAAACCTCCCATGCTGGAGAAAGAGGCATGGCTTCTGTCTGCCACGGGCATCCAAGGAATCTCGCCCACCGAGCTTCCCTCCAGCAGAGGGGAGTGCAGCCTGTAC
Organism: Thryothorus ludovicianus; assembly: GCA_013397245.1. Classification (NCBI taxonomy): domain Eukaryota; kingdom Metazoa; phylum Chordata; class Aves; order Passeriformes; family Certhiidae; genus Thryothorus; species Thryothorus ludovicianus. Next base: position 118,001 of record VZTB01001199.1, read on the forward strand.
AGCACGAGCTGTCAGAAACTCCAGGAAACGGGAAGAGCTTGGCATTTCCACCGAGCCCGTAATGATGATTTCATCTTGCGCAAATATCAGTAAAAAGCATCATATTCCTTCTCGTGTAACTCAGAGCTGCAGGAAAAGCAGGCTGAGGTTAGCCAACTTTCAGAGGCAGTGAAGTTTGGAAGGAAGCTGGTGATAAATGAGGCTATTGCTGCAGATCAGCTCCCTGCACACAAGGATTTGCAAACTACTGGTCACATTTTGTTTACAACACCAAGTGAAAACTGAAGTCCATCTGTAAACTTGTTTGCTAGCTCAAGCTGACTCTGCCCATTTTACTTTTCTATAAAGTATCTGCTCTCTACTCTTTAACTTGGACAAAATTTTTAGTGAATTTTTATGTGTGAGCTGTAATGGGTTCTCATTTTCCTCTTTGATACTGCTAAGCATGTTCCAGAACATTTTCTCTTCCTCTAAAAAGATACTATGCAGCAAAATACACCTTAACTTCCAGCCTTTTCGTATAAGCAGGTAAGCTCATTTGTCACAGCACAGCCTTCTGAGGAAGTAATAACCCACATCAGTGTGGTTGAGGTCACTGCTAAAAGTTTTGCAGGACAAAAGCCAGACAAGACTAAGGGAGTCAAACGCACACTTGCATGATTTTTCTTGCAATTTTCATCTCTAAAATTGATTTTCAAAATGCATTTGCTTCAGTATTGAGCTATATTGTCTCATTATTGCTGTTTCAAGATCACATTTGTCCATATCAATCACCATAATTGCTGTACTGTAAAGAAAGTCTATTAGAATTATGTCTGCAAAGATTTCACAATTCAGTGCTAGGAAGAGCCTGGACTATTAACAAAGTGTAAGAGTAGACTAAAATCCAAATGTGTCTTGGAGTGATTGTCTTTGCCCTTGGGCACATTTCACCTGCTACCTCCAAAGGAGAAGGGAGGAATCCTTTCCCTCGTGCCAGTGGGATTGTGCTCTTATTTAAAGCCTATTTTCTATCTACCACACAGCATCATGCTTCGGTCCTGCCCTGCCCATTTCCTGACCTGGGCTCACCTTTTTGCTTCACTTGCTCAGTACAGACTGAGTAAATCAGTTTGTTCCCTAGGGAATGCGGCGTCAGCAGATTTAGACACCAGCTGTGGTAACTTTATTTTCATTTTGCTCTGGAGAACTGGCATCTGATCCAATGCATAAACATGTTTGCCAGATTTCTTCACTGATGAGGGTAAGAAGAATTGATAGCTCTCATAAGAAATATATGTCAGAAAGGTAAGGATATTATTAATATGGAAAAAGTAGTAAAAGTAAGAAGCCATATGGAAGAGTCACCAGGAAGAAATCAGTCCATCAAAAGAAAAGCAAAAACAACACAATTTGTTCCTCTGTCTTCAGGCACAGGACTTGACAGTAAATTACTGTACCGTGAAGATAAGAGATATTTAGATATTCTAGAAGTGTTTAACCTTTTTTATATCTGGAGCATCTTTTTAACTTAAATTTCTAACACATCTTATGGAAACAGGTGCTGTGGTCCTTGGCGCATCTCCGAGTTCAAAATATGAATAAAAAAGGCCTCAGAAATTAATCTGCAAGTCTGTCCATCACTAAGTCATCACCTCCTGTGTGTATTACTCTTCTTTTTTTAATATTTATTTTGTCTCATGAATATACCTGTCTTCATCACACCACCTAGGTGATACTACTTCCGAATTATCAAATGGAAGCTGTAATAGGCATTTGGATCCGGAGAATGAAACAGGGATTTGGGATTTCCTTTAAGGCTAACAGGAAAACACACATTTGAAGTGGCACAGGCTCGCATGCCTTGTCTCCTCTCATTTGATCTCTGTCTGTGATACTTTGATTCATTCTCTTTTCTCAAGGCTTCCTAACCTCCCTCCCAACCTGCCAGGGTAAGCCAGTCTCTTCCCCTACCCTTGTGCCCTTGTCCCAGCTCTCTCTCCTCACCTTCATCTCAAATCCAGAGCCTTCCTTTACTTCCCACCAAAACTCTCTTCCCACCCTTTCCGAGCCTATTCCCTCATCTGTGCCTCCACCTTGTGCAGTACAGTCTCCCTTTCCCTGGGGGTCTGCAGGGAATTTGCTATCCCTACCTCCCTTACCCAGGCTCATGATCAGCAAAAGGATATGCTACCTTCCCCCACTAGGCTGGCTTGTACCCACAAACACCACCTTTTAAAAATCTGATCAATATGTAAAGGCAAAATTGTCCCTGTCAAGCAAAGGGATAAAATAAGCAATGCGAGTTTTTTTCCCTTTTCCGCCAAATGGGCAAACAGCAAACAAGTTTGCTTTGCAAGTGCAGCAGATCATAAAACAGATCAAAGCACTCCCCAAATCTCGGCAATAGTACAGATCATTTCTGAGTAACACATCCCATGGAGAGAGCTCTTTGCAGGGGCTGCAACAGCCAAAACAGGATTAGCAAGTGGTAGAAATAAAAAGAAATTTTCACACTTTCACTCTAGCAGTGAAAGCAGTCACTGCTAGAGTAACTCAAAATGTGCAAAGTGCTTTCACTATAAAAGATACCCAGGCTGAGGGGGAAAGAAATATATGGGATGGGATCCCATGCCACCAAAATGCTACAACTTCTGAGAACAAGCATTGAAACTGTTAAAACGTGTTTCACATTCTTGTTCCAAGTCATTCAGGGGCACATGGAAAATGCTGACTGCAAGGCACCTTGTACTTGGGCTCTGGAGATTATGTAGAACAGAATAGATTTATTGTCTCAAACACACTGCAGAATTTGACTGTCACCTGCCCTTGTATGCTACACTGTTGTTATCCTTCAGAGGGATCCAACCCAAACAGAGTTCCCCATACTTATTTCTGTAAATTCATACAGTGGCACAGGCTGAAAACTCAGTGTCAGGGAGGAAAATACACAGGGCAAAAAGTTATTCTTCCAGCAGATAACGTAGGCCAGACACAGTCATTATATCTCTGTCTGCATTTTGTGTGATCACCCGCTGGGGACAATTCGAGGGGAGACACAAACACCTCTTCCTTGCCATATTTGCCAGCATATTGGTCAGAGTGCAGGCCATAGGAGTTATTATCCTGCTAGGCAACCTTTGATAGATCGTCTCTGAAAGAGATTTATAAATATTTTCTTAAGCTTTCTCTCATTTAGATCTTTAGTTTGTGCAGCACTTTCTGGCAGGGAGAAACACGGCTTCACTGTGCAACAAAAGACCCATGGAAGAGGGTCTTCTCTTCAGTCTCTTCTAATATCTCTTTAAAAAAATCTCTGAAGGTTTTTCAGTGGTGAGAAACGGCAGCTATTGTTTCTCTGCTCTCACCCTTATTCATGAAGGACTTGATCACAGCCCTTTCAGTTGTTTTCTTCCCACTCATATTTAAACTCTTCTTAGAAAAGAGCTTCACCCACACCTTGGTTCCCAGATCCCTTCTTCCTGGCCCCCCACTGCTTCCATGGGATTCTCTGAGACAAAGTGCACAAAGCTTCATGCCATGTGCAAGTCTGTGCACGTGGGGTTTATGCAGCAGGATAACCATGTCATCTGGTTTTCCCTGGATATTTTTCCTAATAGTTGCTCACATCCCATTTTCAATTTTGACCATGCTGAGCTGCAAATTGACATTTTCACAATGATTTACAGAGTCTAACAAATCATCAGATCCTCTTTGTAATTGGTATATGATAATTTAGGGACAAACAGCATTTATGCATATTGAAGGCTCCCCCGCATGCACGGATACAATTTTGCAGTTTAACAAAAAAAATTTTATTGGCAAGTTCATTTTTTATGAAGCTCCTAGGTTAATTTATTCCATCCAGAACTAGTCTGTATCAGCAGTAAGCTTGGCCATATTCTCCTGTGAGAGATGCAGGAGATTCCACAGGCACATTTTCTCCATGGAGAAAACAAGCATTTATTCCCCCTTCACCTTTTAAGACATTTGTTAATATGTTTTCCTACACAGCTCCATTTCTTATTTCTAAGTCCCCTCTAATTCTTTTCTTTCTCATGATTTCTTATGAATGTGCTTGGCAGATCTCATCCCCTGCACCACCATCAAGTTTGCAGAACATTTCTGAGGACTCTGCAGCATTTAGAGATTTATTCACCAGCCTAATGTAACTCCATCTAATTTTTCTCCCTCTTTACCATGCATCATGGATGCCAATTTAACAACCTGACAACCATTAAGATCCTTCAGAACACTGCTCAAGTCACCAGTTATTCAAGTTTTCTTTGTAGGTACGACATGAGAAATTCTCATCAGTTTAATCAATGAAAGCTTCTGTCACCCAGCAGCTGCCCTTCCCCACCTCCAGCAGGGAAAGAAAAATTTAAAAACCCCTCAAAAAAAAAAAAAAAAAAAAAGCCCAGGTTCTTAATTTAGGCGGTGGGGGGGAGAAAAATCATACCATAAAAGTTTATGAGGGAAGAGCAAATGAAGGGGCTGCTCTGGAGAACATATGTTCGTTCTGCAGAGACACCCCAGCTGACGCCAACAGAGCTCCCAGGCTTATCTTAGCTCCCGTTGACTCAGTTCCAGGCAGAGAGGGAACCTGAGCATGATCATGCTGCAGTTCAACCCTGCAGTGGGGCTGGAGTTATTAAAGAATTTCTTGCTGCTTCCAGATTCTCTGGAAGCATGGGCTTAAAAATGCTTGGATATTTTAAAAGCAGAATCCTTACACTTCTGGCAACCTCAAGAGCTTAGACCATTAAGAATATCTGTATGGGCTTGAAAATGACAAGTTGAATGTAGAAGACCCAGCTAGAGTTTAGTTAAGGCTAGAATTCAGTAAAATCATAATCTTATTGCAAAAAAAATCCTGTTAGGGTTTATGTGAATTTTTTAATTGTCTTCCTAAATCCACGTCACAGGATACCACATTTCCTACTCTGAACTGGTAAACCTGCTGCTGTAGGAGAAAACATGCCATGTGGTCACTCAGGTTTCCAGGAGGACTATCCCATGGCCATAACCCTGCAGGACTGTTGACCAGGGCTGATTGTGGGGAGAAGCCAGACTGGTAAGGTGGCCCATTTCTAAACCTGGGGCTAACTTTACAAAGAGTTCTCATTAATTAGCATCACCTTCATTAGTGGAAACGACATACCCAGGGAAAGGGAGGCCAGGACACTTAAACAAGAACTCACTGATGCAAAAGCCTCAGTTAAAAGGTTTTTCAAGTGCTGTGAGCAGGGCATGGATACCCATGGCCAACACTAAAAGAGAAAACCTACTGGTTTTAGGAAGGCCCAGGCATTTTCCTGGAAGTTTTACACTCTCTTGGAGATGTCCCAGTCCCTGCCTTCTCCCAGTCATGGAGATGATGCCTAGGCAGTGGAGTACCCCAAAAATGAGAACAGGCATTGCCTGTGCAAGATTGGGATGGGCTGAGGCTATACCAAACTATTTCCCATGTGACTCCTTGGGGTTCATGCTTGATACAATATTTTTCATGTGCTTGTAAATGCGCCTCAGCCAGCCACTTCCAGCTGAGGGTTGTATCCATCTCTTTGGAGAGAAGGACTTCCCTGCTACTTTGCAAATGTTATCCCACTGTCCTTGCCATAGGAGGGAGGGGAAAATATTGCCTCTCACTGCCCTTCCTCCCAAAATACAGCTGTCTAAAACCCTCCTTGGGCAGAGGCTCAGCACGGAAAATTTTAGCCCCAGAGGTGAATGTCTCAGAAAGTTATGGGGAAATGAAAACAAACGGGATCGGATAGCATCTGACTTGTGACCTCAGTGCCAGTGGTTACTACTAGAACCCAGAACAGGGATTGCTTGTGACAGGCTGAAAGCAATCTTCCTCACACCACTCACACAGATTAATCAAAGACCTTGGAAATTTTGATTTATAGATCATATATTCCTAACAAGGATGTATTTATTATTATACATCAGAAAGCATCCATACAAATGAGACATCACTAAGCTAGAGCTGTCAGATATTTATTTTTGCAGTCAATAGAAGTAATGTTATTAAACCATCCAAAGGCAGCCCTCAAAAGCAAGAAAAATAAATTCCAAATTGGTTTAAATGAATGAATTCATAGTGATCACAGCTGAAATATCAAGTGATCAGTCTCTGTCTCCACTGCCTTCCAGTGCTGAATATTTAATTAGCAGAAGATGAAACACAGTTTGAAGGTTAGGGTGTCTGACATGGAGGTAAATCTGAAGCCTGCCCTCTCTCATGGAAGAAGCACTGGGCTCTGTGCTCTGGGCCTCCTGCTGGGTAAACAACAGTCATCAGTGCCAGAAGAGCTCCTCTATAGAACATCTGGATCTTGGAAATACAGAGAATCACAGGATAATCCAGGTGGGAGGGAACTGTGGTCAGGCTCAGATGAGGTTGCTCAGGACCATGTCAGGCTGAGGTTTGAGGGTTCCAAGCAGTGACATCCTACAGCCTCTGGGCTTCCATGCCCATGTTTGAACACCATAGAGAAAGAAGATTTCCTAGCAAATATTCCTATCTTCCTCTGGCCACTGACACTCTCCCCATTCCTATGCCTCAAGAAGAGTGGGGATGTTTCTGACAGTACAAATGGAAACAGCAGGCAAAATCATCTCCCTTCTTCTTCTTTCTGTCCTCCAACTACCCCCCAAACAGGGGGTAGATTTAGCTGAAGTATAAGGAGGAAATTTTAGGGGAAAGTTGTGGATCCACCATCTCTGGTTCAAGGCCAGGCTGGATGGAGCTTTGAGCAACCTGGTCTAGTGCAAGGTGTCCCTGCCCATGGCAGAGGGTTTGGAACTGGATAATCTCTTAAGGTCTCTTCTAACCCAAACCATTCTGTGTTTCTGTGATTTTATTATTTTGGGCAGATAACCCTGAGGAAGGGAAAAAAAATGAGGACACGTAATCATTGATGGGACATGCTGTGCAGGACTGCTGCTCTGCCAGCCTGGAGCTTGCTTTCAGACCCCTGAGAACACACAGGAAATTATTGATGATTACCTAGTAATTATTTTAATTGCATATTAAATCTGTCCTGTGTTGTATGAACTGCATTAACAGCATTAAGAAGCAGCGTGTGAAGTATAAGCAGTAATAGCCAGCAGTAAGAAATTCTGCTTTCTCTTCTGCTTTCCTCTCTCCTTCCAGGGAGGTGGTAAAGAAGGAAGCCACTCATGGAGGCTGAAGGTAAGAAAAGAGAATCTTGGTTGCCCCAGAGCTGTGCACTTGCAGCTTTATGGCTCCAGCACTGGCAGTGATACTTTTAGTCTTCATATTTCTGTTTTATAGGCCAAACTTTCTGAAATGTTTCACCATTTACAGGTTTATGGACAAATAGATTTTTCTTTCATATTTAGTCATGTTCATGCACAAATTACCTAATTCCAGTCACACCAACAGTGACATTACACCTTTGCATTGCTCTCTGGGTATAAATATTTATCTACTCCAGTTGCAACTATCTACTCTACTGTTGTAACAGGGAAATGCAAAGAACTGCCTTTCTCCATCATCCTTGACAGAAGCTGCTGCCCTCAGCAAGGCTTACATATATCCAGGACTGTCTGGAGACAACATCTTCCACTGAGACACCAATAAAGGACATCAACATTGTCACCCCTGGACTTCTTTGCCAACCCTGCCGGTCACTGGGAGCCCTGGAACATCTGTGGACCATACAAGGCTGACAACACCAGGGAGAAAATCTGAACCTCTTCAGCAGGGCAACAGGATCCCAACAAGGGGCCCTGCAGCAAGCAATGGGCAGCTGGCAGTTCCTCCAGCACAGGCATGGGCCAAGTTTGCTTCTGCATTGCCTTCCAGGAGTCAAGGATACAAGGGAGCCTGGCCAGATGGCAGCATAAGAGGGACACCCCTGGCACACTGAGGAAAATGGGAGGGATGAGGACCATCTCTGCTGGGGCTCCACAGAGGTGCCAGTCCCTCTGACTGTGAACATCCCTGGCTTTGTCAAGCTAGCATGGAGTTACTGGATAACAGTGGCTTTGGATCAAAATGCATTTTCCCAGTGAAAGCAATTTTGCTGAATTTAGACTCTTTAATTTCAGCAATACTCATCAGAGGCTCTTCATCCTGATTACAATGTTCATCTCCAAAAGCACTATTTCCACAAAAGTGCTGATTAATGTTATCATACCAACAAGGTTTCAGAAATGAAAACACTCTGGAGAAAAGTTGTCAAAATCTCATCACCTCAACACGACTACAGATGCAAGAGAGCCCCTGAGTTACAGGACGGGAATTCCTTCCTAATCCCAGAGGGCTAAAAATGATCCTTGTGGTTCCCTGGATGACAGATACCTTCAGGCAAAATTTTATGACCAAGATTTCTATGGATGGATAAAGCACCACTTTTATCCTGGCAGCTCCACTGGCCTAAGTGAATCTGGTCATGGTTTCACAGCAGGGGAAGAAATCAAAAGATAGAATCTCCTTTCTACTCAGGACAAAGGAGTATCAGGCCATAAGCAAACTGTAGAGGTGAGGATTTTCTGAAATTCACAATATTTAACGATTCAGGGCTCCAAAATTCCCTCTGGCTGCAGGATGACTGGCAGAGCTGTGCTTCTGACATTCAGTTGTGGCTGGACGAGACCTTCCTCTGCGTGGTTTGCTGTGATTGGAAGGGTGAAACTCCATTCTTTCTGCCTTTCTATTGCTTTCATCCATCATAAGACTCTGAACATTTTGAAATCTTCAACTGTTGTATTACTACATTTCTGTCATGTTTGTTTCTGTTTTCTGAGACAGGAGCCATTTCTTCTTTGCCATAGCAGTTTTGCCATGTGCATCACTAGTGAGAGAAATAACTGCTTTCCCTCACTGCATTATAGCTGTACCTAGAACCCAGCAGAATCAGACACTTCTGCCCTAAGCGCCTCCACACCTCAAGTGACATACAGAAGTTGCCCCATCAATCCAAAGAGACACAACAGCAGAAAACAAACTCGCACCATTTCTGTTTTGCACAGGAATGAACAAGAACAGAAAAAGATCAAATCCAGTTTCTGCGTGCAGACTGAGGTTCCAGGGGTTGATGTACCAGACAGCTGTGAAGATATGGCTTGATTTCCATAGGAAACCCTTTCCCTGCACTGTCCTTTTGTGCTGGCTGTATAAACAACTGGACTGCAGGATTGGCCAAGGTCTGAGGCTCTGAGCTAGGCTGGGTTTGTAGGCAGAGACAGTGATTTGGACAAAGCCAGCAGTTCAACAGGAAAGCCATGCAGAGCAGAACCTTGATCTTTCCACTTTTTGCAGGTTGAGAATAATTTTTTTTAATTATTCAGACACATACAAATTAGACATATTAGAGAGATGGGCAATCACCAGCAGTATGAAGTTTAACAAGGGCAACTGATGGAATTTGCACCTGGGATGGTGCAACCCTGGATGTATAGACTGGGGAATGAGAGGCTGGAGAGCAGTGCCATGGAAAGGGCCCTGGGGGTCCTGATCGATGGCAAGCTGAACATGAACCAGCAGTGCCCTGGCAGCCAGGAGAGCCATCCGTGTCCTGGAGGGCATCAGGGACAGCATGGCCATCTGGGCAAGAGAGGGATTGTCCTGCTCTGCTCTGCCCTGGGGCAGCCTCACCTCGAGTGCTGGGGACAGTTTTAGGTGTCATGTGATAAAAAAGATACAAAGCTGTTAGAGAGTGTCCGAGTGAGGGCCACAAGGATGGTGAAGGAAGCTGTGTGAGGACAGGCTGAGATCACTTGGTCTGTTCAGCCTGGAGGAGACTGAGTGGAAACCTCAGTGGAGTCTTCCACATCCTCACTGGAGCATGTGGAGGGGCAGGTACTGATCTCTTCTCTCTGGTGACCAGTGACAGGACTTGAGGAAAAGGCATGCAGCTGAGTCAGAGGAGGTTGAGGTTGGAAGTCAGGAAAAAGTTTTTCACCCAGAGGGTGGTTGGGCACTGGAACAGTCTCCCCAGGGCAGTGGTCACAATACCAAGCCTGACAGAGCTCAAGAAGCATTTGGACAACAATCTCAGACACAGGATGTGACTCCTGGGATGTCCTGTGCAAGGCCAGGAGCTGGACCCAATGACTCTCAAGCACCCCATCCAACTCAGCATATTCTATGGCTCTATGATTCTGTGAATTTAAGAGAACAGGGTGGTGTTTGAGCAATGCACAGGAGCATCAGAGAGGAGGAAGGTGGAGAAGTGGCTTAGACCACAGTGGTGGTTAGGGAAGAAAATAAAAGTGTGGTGATTCTCCCCAGGTCCCTCAGGGGCAGCTGGACAAAATTCCTGTGCATTGTACAACTAGAAACTCCTGTTTGCAAAGACCCGTTGCAGGTATCAATTTTTGCTCCTAGGCTCATCTTTTGATGTCATATTTGCAGATATCCCTTGATGATCACGATGAGAAAATGAGAAACAAAGGGACTGTTTAATGCAGAATGTTCCCTCGATGGTAACCAAGTGTGCTGTCCTTTACAGACTGTTTGTCTCTGTTTGTGCTATTGTACCAGGGTTTCTTGGCTTGCCTCGCATAGTTTCCGTGGTGCGTTGGGTTCTTTTGAAGCAGATTGTGTTACATAAAGCAGCTCATTTCAATGGCGGATGAATTGTGCCACCGTGTCCCTGCCCTCTGCTCCGGGCACACGGCAGAGATGCGATAGGGGAGAAGGAGGATGCGCCCGCCCCGCTCAGCTCCGGGCAGTCTCAGAGGGTTTTTGTCAGGAAAACGACCCTGACCAGGTGTAAATGGCTGCAGCCTCTCCTGTCAAGATGTTCTGCATAAACAAATAATATATATATATATTTAAAAAAAGAATAAAAATAAAAAGGCAGGAGGATTTTTTCTCCTTTCTTGGCAACCATCAGTTCAGTTTTTTTTCCAGCTGTGGTTTTCGAGTTTCGGATAACAACGCAAATATTTTCACTGAAAGCAAAACTCTCAGGGAAACCCTCTGTCTCTTTTATTTTTCCTTTTTCCTTTTTTTTTTTCAAAAGGCAAAACTTTCAACAAAATTGCTGAGCACATCCAGTGTTAAAACATTGTCTGGATCCTCTGCTTGCTGCTGCTGGCTGGGAGTCTGGCCTGTTGAGACCTGAGGTTTCTAGCAGAGAATTTAAAAATTGTCATTTCTCTGATGTTTTAAATAAATGTAGGCAGATGTCTGAGCCATACGTCTACGCTAGCCAAAATATTGTTCATTCCAAGTGGATTTGCTCCATTGTAAGTTGCCTACAAATAATTTTAAACAGTGACAGTGTTTCTTAAATTATCTTAGTTCTTTAAATATTGAAATGCATCAAATATTAATGTTTGGCAATTCAGAGTATCCTTAGTCCTGGTTCCTGCAATATTCTGATCAGCATTAGAGCCATGTCCTGCCAGCTCTGGGATCTGAAGAGATGGTCCTACCTGAGGGAAGGGTCATGACCATCACTCCCATGAGCTGGTGCCTGGCCCTAAGGGTGGCCCTAAGGGTGTTCTTTGGGAGAGGGAAATGTGGAAGGCCAAAGAGCAGGGCTGGATTCAGCAGGAGTGAAGCCAAGGAGTGAGTAGGCACAAACAGAGCCAGGAGCAAACATGGACTGGTGCAGGCACCATCCAAACGTGCTGCTGGTGGCAGGTCTGGTCCCCAAGGCCTGCAGGGCAAGTTTGGAGTGAGATGGTATCACCAAAACCACGCTCAGGGCTTTTTAGTCTGAGTTTGGTCACGGAGTCCTCACAGTTACATGCAAATTGGAGCCCATGTAGGTGTTTCTGAATTCATGAATATCACAGTGCTGTGATCCTCATCCCTTCAGCTGCACAGGAAGCTCTGTCAGAAGACAAAGAAGTGTGAGATGAAAAAAACCACTGCACACGGATTTGGCATGTCACGGGTGGAAAAGCTGCATCTGTGGAAGCCTGGGTTCAAACAAACACAGATAATATCAGAGCAGCTCCTCCTCTTCTCCCAGCAGAAATCCAGAACAGAATTCCAGTCTTCTCTTTTATAAGCTGAGAAGGTCTGACTCAGCTGCCTGAAGCATCTCATCTGGGAATGCTGATATGCCATTCTGCGTGCACATTCCCAGGCTGGTGTCCAGTGGAGGGGAGCTGGGGAGATGAGACAGGCTTCTTGACTTCTGTACTTACAACTCCCATCCAGGAAACAGGAATTTTCACCACTTGTCCATCAGCACATTTTCTGCAGGCAGATTGCACCAAACTCCAACCCTTAGCAGTGTCACAGGCCAAACAGATAAATTATCAGGGAATCAGCAAGAGGATTTTGATGGATTCCCTCTTTCCTTACTCCCACCTCATCCCAGCTCACCCCATGGCATTTGAGGCTCAGCAAAATCAACATGTTCTTCTGGAACATTTCAACTTTGACTAATCAGGAGAGTTTCTGACAGCAAAATGTTCCACTGGAAAATTTTTGACCAGCACTAATTAGCATTTTTTCTATTAGCTTTGTCCTGAAGGCACAGTAATTTATGCCTTAGTGAAATAAACAATCACTAAGAATTGGACACTCCCCAGGTTCAAGGCATATTTGCTTACCCTAAACAGAAAAAGTCTTATTCGCCAGCAAAACTTTACATACTTAACACGAGGAAAGAATGACTGCCTGACTTTCTTGTGCTTTACCTGGGCACAAGCCCAACTGCATTTTAATCACTTTGCTTAAAAAAAAAAGCCAGGAGGAGGTAGTGGATTTTCACTTGCAGATCAGTAAGGTTCAAGTAACACTGGAGATAAGCCATGGATGTGGAATGAGAGTGAACCACACTCAAAGTGCGTGAGGGTAGCCACAAAAAACAAGAGGAAGACAGAAAATGTCACAGGTGCCCTAAGAGTTCAAATTTCCTTGCTATTCCTCTACCATATGGTTATATCCTAAACTGAATTTCTCACTGAACCACAGGATAATTAAGGTTGTGAGGTGGAGGTCCAGCCCCTGCTCACATATGGGCTGGCTTCCACGTTAGATCAGGTTGCTCAGAGCTCTGTCCAGCTTTCCCAGTACATAATGCTACATAAATGCACCTGAGCGACACACCTGAACATGTTGAAGCCTGCCCATCCACCCTTTTTCCCCAGAAAACCTTAATTTCAGAGCCCTTTGCAAGCCAAATGCAGGATGACAAGTCCCTGGCGGTCTTTGGCTGCGAATGTTGGGCAGATGGTGCAGCTTTTGCTGCAGTGAGAATACAGCTACAGGGTCTCCCAGGAAAGCAGGCAGCTATATTTAAATCACTCTTACGAAATCCACATTGATATTCATAAAAGACACTTCAACACCTCTTTGGTGGCTCAAAACGGCAGCACACAGCATGGGGAAGAGCACACGTGTTTCTGAAGACCAAGGCCCAGTTTCATTTTGTGGCCACAGCATTGACAGCAGCAGGCAGAGAGGACAAATATCACAAAGAAGCACAACATCCTGGAGCACAATCCTGGAGAGTCAGCACCTAAATTCTATGGGAGAGCCTGGGAGGGTTTTCCCCAGGAAGGTGTACGGCTCTGGGATGGGACTCAGGTGTTGGGGAGATCCCCAGGGGGGTCCAGCCCCAGCAGATGAAGCCCCACCACCCTCACCTGACACAGACATGGGTCCTGATCCCAGCCCTGCATTCACCAGCACCCCAGCAAGTCCAGCTGGTACCATGCCTGGTAGAGCTGCTGGTGTCCCCTACATGTCTCACCACCAAAGCTGGACTTTTATGCTCCTGTTCTGCTTGTTTTGGGGAGGAGGAAAGAAGCCAGTGGGCACAAAGGTCAAAGGTGCTTTATTTCCATCTCCCTGTGGCCCTCTCGGTGCTTGGCAACACTGCTGTCTGCTCTTTCTTTCACTTTAGGAAAATGCCTTTCACCTTATCACCACCCTGATACAAACTACATCTCTCCCAGCAGAGAAGAATGGAAAAACCTCTCGACGGAAAATCTGAGAAGCTCTTTGGCCGCTCTCTGTGGGGAGCAGAGCTTAAAGAGGGCAGTGTCACTCATCTGGAGGGTGACACACAGCCACTGTGCCAAAAGAGAGATCAAAGCCAGAAAACAGTCTACTCCCTTGTCCTTGTAGCTACTGAAATTCTGAGTGCAGCTTTATTGTGTTATTCTCAAAGCCACCTAGGTTTTTCTTTGGCACTGAAAACCACAGATACCTGGGGTTTTCAACATTTCCCTCATGGTAAGGAGAACACTCCAATGAATTGAGGTTTTTCTCATCTTAACCCATTTTTTCTGGCCTTTAGGCCTCTTAGGAGCAATACCTAAAGCCAAGACGTTTGTGAGATGCAAATACACTCACATGTAAGTGCCAAACCTTGTTTATTTTTCATGCTGCTTCATGGCAGCATCATGTCCATATCTGGGCAACCTAGTAAAGCATAGAATGAAAATCACATGAATAACCCCAGGGAAGCTGAAAGCATTATTCAATATTTAAAATTAAGCAGGAATTCAAATGCTTTGCTGAATCATGTTCTCATTTGTATTAGAGCATAGACACTCCTGACTCACCAGGTGTGTCTAACATGCAATAGTGATATTCCTGTTCAAGCATCTTCCTAGGATGAGCTTGGCTGATGCCCTTGGAAGCCTGGAGAAACTCCAGGGCAAATTTCCAGAAGGAATTTTTCTCATCCCATTCCTCTCCACAATCCCAGACAGCAAGGGGTTGTACATGGTACAGCCACTTGGCTAGTGTACTGAAAACTGGAAGGTCCCTTTCGTAACTAATCTTTCCCAAAAGATTCCTTTTGCTGCCTGTTGCACACTCCCATAAACCTTCAGCTTGCTCTGGGATGGGCTCCCAGGGAGGCTGTCTGCTCTAGATGCTGGGAAGATGCTGGGAATCTCCCCAGATCCCCATTTATACACACACTCCCATGCATGTTCCCTCCAGCCTCTGAGACAGAAAACAGCAGGAGTCAAATATGCCACTTGAAGCAGCGTTTCTAATTGGACAATTTGTTAATGTAGAAAATGTAGTTTATTATTAATTGTAAAGGTGGAGCTGGTAAGCTCTTTAAGAAACTTTTCTTCAGCCTAGTGTTCAACAGATGTTGATGAAAAACCTCAAACAGTCAAGGTCATTGGTGTGTGGGAATATACATGGAATTTTCATCTCCTGCAATGAATCAAAGCTACCACATTTGAGGATGCCATTTTCCATGGAAGTGCCTGAATGAGGACCCCTACATTCAGCCTTAGATATCTTAAGTCTCTCTGAATATGCCTTTCACCAGTTTTCTTTCATCCACAGAGCCTCATATGAAGCAATTGATTAGCTCACTAATATCTCTTTTACTCACAGCTGGCACTATACACAAGCAATAATAAAGACATCTATTTACTGTTCCTCTTTCACTGGAGCCCTTAACATTTCCATTTGCACAGCAAAGATTACAAAGGGCAGAGTTAGGGGTAATTATTCTTTCCTGACCTGTGCCACAGGGCTCCCTCCCATTTTTGTTCTTTATCAGCCCTCTCTGAAACTGAAACCTAGGAAGTAGGAAAGTACCTAGAAAGATAGAGAAAAGAGCAAGGAGTGATTTATTCATAAATAGATCTGCAGGAGACTTCCAAAATGCAGCTTCTGTCTTCAGTGTTTCAGGCATGTCCCACAGTGGCTACTGTAATATCAGAGGAATGCTTACTCCTGCTACTGCTGCTAATCTGGGAACAGTCACGTGGCTCAGCTGTATTCTCTCTCTCCAAAAATTTGACTTTTAACCTTGCTCTGCTACAGACATGATGTATATTGCTTTGACATGATTCCAAGTAGCAAACATGCAAAACTCTGACCTATAAGCAAAGCAAATGGAAAAAAAAAAAAAAGATATTTATGAGAATAAAATTATGTGAGCCTGCGGGAAGGGGAGAAGAAAAATCTGCCTGGGTCATTTCTGTTTGCTTTTCCCCTAGGAATTACTTTGGGAAAAAATAGGAAAATGTTAATCAGGGGAGGAAGAAAAAAAAAATAAAAGGTGTCATGAGGTGCAAATAAAAAAATAAAAATAAAAAAAAAGAGACGGCAGAAAATGTAATTATTTATTCGCGCTCATTTACGTGTCAGATGAAGCTGGAAGCTGCCAGATAGCTTCTTTTCGACAGCTTGGAGTTACTGTTGGGAACAGATCCATGTATGGAAGCAAAAGCAGAAAAGCATAGATAAGCTGAGATCCAGCTATGCAAACCATCTTTAGAGACACTTAAAGGACAAGCACCCCGGCTCCTTTCTTTCTGGTAAATATAGAGACACTATCATATGAGGGCTTTTTTCCATTCTGCACTACCCACAACTGCTGAGCCTCGGCCGGGGTAAGTGAAGAGCGACTCAGGCATTTCTTGGGAACACCTGGGGATTCAGCTGGGCTGACATCCTGGGAAAAGCCATAAATCTGGGGCAATGGGATGGCTCCAATAGCTGGATAGTGGTTAAGCTCTCTAAGCAGGAGACATGACATATAACAGCTTTGCCGCTGGAGGGACAGGAACCATCCCAGTGTCTGAAGGAGGCAAGAGAAAAAATGTTGGAAACCAAGAGTTTTATCACTCAAGGAGAGGATTTATAGACTGGGTGATGATAGAGCTTCAGTGGGCAGGAAGGATCAGTGGTTGCCAGTGTCAGAGTCTTTCTGTGTTTCTATTTAGAAAAATTCATTTAAAAAGTCAAGTGCTTTTTCTTCCCTGCTTGGTGCTACTTTCGTTTTGAGAAACACGTTTCACTTGAGTTGAGCTGACTGGACATTAGGAAGAGCTCGTTGTAAACGACTGCTGTTTTTCTTGGCACTTGAAGGCAGTTTCCCAATGTTTCTCTGTAGATTTGAGGTTGATTACATCCTGTGCAAGGATTTTTGGTACAGTTTTAACTGCTATTACAGTGTTCTGAAAGTCAGCTCCAGCAAAAACAGCTGTGTGCTGTTGTGAATATTTCCAAAGTACTGAGGTAATAGGTCTCCTTCAAACTAGCACAGAAATGTGTCAGCTCTGGGAATTGGGCACTGTCACAAAAACAGAGTATAGCCTTGGCAGAGAGGCTTTCTTCACCAAGCGTTTTGTTAAAAAGAACACAAAAAAGTTTTTATAGCCTTGGCTTAAAATCCGGTTGGTATACGGCAGTACAGTTAAACATGAGATTTTTCTTTAAATGCTAGTGAATGGCTTTGGGTTAACAGTTCATGTGTTTTCAGGTGTTATAATATTGTATTCATAGTCCCACTGCAAAGTTATAGGTAAAGCTTTGTCATTTTTCAGGTGGTTAATAGACTGGAAAAAAAGCATCAGAGCGGGTAAAGTGAAATTATATAGAAAGAACTGAAAATAATATCAGGAGTATGATTGAAATTGTAGGAGATTTCCAGAGATATGAAGGATGATCGTAGAGGGAAATCACTCGACCACAAATGTCATAAACATTTCCAGTCATGAATGAAAATGCTTTCCCTTGTTCTTACATAAGAAGAACATAATGGAAGCGTTTGCTTGTAACCCCATAGTAGAGTCTGCAGTTGAAGGGGCCAATGCCCTCATCTTCCCTGATTTAGCCAGCACCTCCACTTTCCTCAGTTTTCACCCTCCCTGAAATACACATCTCTTTGTCTGGTTTCTTTTGTCTATGCTAGGCAAACTTTGATGCTTTTGAGAGGTACCTTTTGAACACGTGCCACCTTCCTAGAGGAATGCTAGCACAGAAATCAATCTTTAAATAATTGGGGTCAATAGATAGCTTTTAAATTGGTAGTGAGTCACTAACAAATAAACCTTTTGGCTACTAATGCTACAAAATAACATTTCTGCATTTCACTCTTACTCAGATTGCTTCCATTTTCTACCGGAAATGGTCCTGCTTCATAGGTTGCTGTGAACCTGCTGATATATCAAAATTCTTCCTCAATTTTTCCCCTTTTTGCCCTCCACCCCAGATTTTGAGTTTTCCTTTCCCCAGGAGACACAAAGACGGGCTGATCTGTGCGGTCCCTGAGCAAGGCGTTACCCACCAGCTGCACTGGGCAGGCCGGGAAGAGAATGGCAGGATGGAGCTGGAAAAGCTGGGACTTATTTAATTTGCTATTTCCATTTGGTACAGGCCCTGGGGCAGGGAGGCTTGGTAGACAAAGCCCTGGTGGCATGAGTCATCTCTTGGTTGCCAGCCCCAAGGCAGACTGCCCTTTGTGCCCCCCTCCCTCTATCAGGAGCATTTTCAGGCAGGCCGTGTTATCACTAATATTTATTGCTGTTATCAGTGTACTGGCTGTTATTAATATTTGCTATTGATTAGTCACGGGTACCGCTGGGGTTTGTTCTGCCCCTTGCTCGGAGCAGATAGGATCTCGTTCAGAGACCTCAGCCACGAATACAAAGCTCCACATAAAGCATCAGTGATAGTATCACTAACATCTTTTATGAGTGACTAGTCATTATGAGCGCTGCAGTCTCCGAGCATCCGCCGCGAGGTCCTCCCACGCTCCATTCTCTGCCAGAGACAGGCAGGAGAGGGGGAAGGGGGAGCTCTGCTCTTCCTCACAGTCAGCCTCAGTGAGGCTGCCGAGATGAGTCGGGGCAGCACATGCACCAGGAGTGAAGGGCCAAGGGCAAAGCTGAGCTCCGTTCCTGCTGGCCTTTGGCAAGGGTGAGGCTGTCCCCGCCCGGGTGGCACTTGGAGGGAGCAGGAATATGTTCTGTGTCTCATGAAAGGAGCCAAGGCACATAGGACTTCCAGATGCACTGGTGGTTTGTGCTCCCGAACCTTAGTGGCTTTAAAAAAAACAAAGCCAAACACACTTGGGTTTCAGACAGCACGTCTGAGGAAAATCTTTGCACCAGACATCCACAGTTAGTCCCTGAATTGAGACTTGCGTGTGAGAAGGCAAAGCCACCTTTTGTGGTTTACAGTGTGCCCAAGAAGAGAGCACCCCCAAAAAGAAATCAGAGAGGAGAGCTACACCCTGAATTCACTCAGTAAGGATGCTGCAAACTGGCTCTGACTTGAAGTAAGCCCACTTCATATTCTCCTCCTCCAGACACTTCAATGCTTTTATGGTTATTCCTGAGGGATGGCCTTTGGACACCATCTCTGTCTTTTCTCTAGGAAGTCAGAAGATTGCAGCAGATTCTGAGGACACGAGGACAGACTGATCCACTTCTCTGTCCAGATACACATTTTTGCCTATGTCCCAGCAAAATAGGCTTTATGCAATGGCTCTGCCTGCTCCCAGCCTAGAACCCTGCAGACATATTTGCCCATTGAAATATGATTTGACCTAGGAATTGGGCCTCTTCAAAAAAATCTGAACATGTGTCTTCTTTGGTTTTCTTGGAAAAACATGATCTTCCTATTCTTACAAGAAGAGGTAACAACATGACAGCTTTAAGTTGCAGTGGTGTTTTCTGGCAATTTACAAGTAAAGCAGGGAATTTATGAGTGGACATTCACTCTGGAGTTGGTCCTTTGGGGAACTCACTATTATTCTGGCAACACAAAGGGGAAAAACATAGCAACAATACAGTAAACCTGGAGGTATTCAAAACTCAGTTTATTCCTATTTAGGGCTCCAACTGTCATTGTTATCTAATCATAAATATATTCCTATTGCATGGGGTCACTGCAGGGCAAAGCTGAAGTTTTTTGATTTCCATCCTTCAACATATTTGGATTTCTCTTATATTTAATGGTGAACTTTCTCCTGAGTTTGGGATGTTTGTTTTTAAGATCTTTCCCAAATCCTTGGAATGCTGAACTCTGACATTGCTATCATAAAATGCAGGTTCCAGTTTGTGATGTCTCTAGATGAGTCTTTTCCAGAGACATAAGGAGGGAGAGGGAGAGGGAGAGNAGGATTCCACATCAGTTTATTTATGGAGAAAAGTAGGCATAGGAGAAGGGAAATGCTAACAGAATTGGTATTATGCAAAATTTGAATATTGGGTAAAGATACAGCGGGAAGACTAGTTTGGATTCCACTCAGCTTAACAATGATTAATGACTAATCTCTAAATAACCAAAAAGGACAAATACTCAGGAACTTCTTCTGCCACAGAGAGCTGTTCAGGTATAGATTTCCCCCTGCCAGGCAGGAGATTCAGCACTTGGGTTGCTTTACTCCCCATGGGGATTAAGTGCATTGAATAATATATAAAATCCTCTTCTTGCCATCAGTTCCCCAGGGCTTTCAAGCTCTGCTCAGGACGAATTTCACCAGAAGTTTTGTCCCTGTGGTATTACCCAGGTTATCCCACAGACCACAGTGTCCTAGAGGTTGCAGACTAATCCTGCATGACACCACCACATCATTTCCTGCTCTTCCAGAGAGATCTTCCTTCTTTCACTGGAACATCAATTTGGAGTTTTTTACCCTCTAATACAAGCAAAAGCAGGAAAACAGAGGAAAATGTAAAAATGCCAAAACATGGAAAGTGTAGGAATGGGGTCTGCAAAACTACTGCTGCCTTTCTATGTCTTCCCAGGCAAAGGTTTCCTTGAGTCCCTCTTGGAAACAGCCCAGGAAATGCTCCCTTGTCATGGTTTAGGAATGGTATACCCCAGTTTAATACAGCCACTAAAATCAGTCTGTGCTGCTCCCTGTCCCCTCCAACTGGAGGCACAAAAGGCAAAGATCACAGGTTACGATAAGAACAATTTACTGAACACAGCAATGGGACAAGAAAATGAACAGTAACAGCAATAATACTGAATGCCAGAGGAGATAAAGAAAAGAAACAACTCACATAGAAGCACCCCCCTGATAACAGTAATATCTGATGGCTCCCTCAGCCACATCTTTGCCAGCAGGAGGAACCCCTTCTGCCCAGGAGTTTCCCTTCCCCCTGCTCCTGGCGATGATGTGAAGGGGTGCCAAATAACCTCCTGGTCCCAACTATGTCCCCTGCTGGCTACTACACCCTGCAGATACTGAGGTCTTCCAGGCTACAGGGAGATCCCACATCTCAGCAAGCTTCAGGAAGCAAGGGACATCACATGAGCTCAGTGGAGATGATGAAGGGGCCTGGCCCACAGGACATGGTTTCAGCCTCAGGCATAGAAACCTAAGGAGTCATGAAGCAGCTGATGGGTCATGCTGGTCCACCTAAAGGCATCCCTCAGCACCCTCAGGATTTCTGCAGGGGCCTGGGGTTTGACGGATGAATGTATCTCTTGCCCTACAACCTCTTCACCCTTCCAAACCTGCTTGATTTGACACCTGTTCCTAAAAGAGGCAACCATGCATCCAGGCTTTAGTGAGGGAACAGGGACCCCATCTCTTTGAAAGAGCCCCCCCAGTATCAGCATTTGCCATATCCACACACTGGAGCAAGGAAGCAAATCCAAGGTGACAACTACTTTCCAAGCCTCTAATTCCCAGCTCGTTGCCTTTGCTGCAGTCTGGCAAGCATGATAGGAGAATTATCCCATGTTATTTTTTTGGCTTACGGAAAGGCTCCAAGCAGAGATCTTATGCTTCTGCCCTAGACGCAGCAATAAACTTCTGGATTTGCTGCTGGTGTGCTGAGACTGCCAACATGTACACAATAAAAGTAAACCCTTCCTGTGGCCACAGACCACAACATGCTAGTGATCCATGGTATTATCCTGTTATTAAGTGAGTCATCCTTGCTGCTGTAAAATACGCATGGCCCAGTAAGTTGTTAACAATAACACTGGATGTGAGAGACTGGTGTTTGTTTTACTCCAGTGTAACTTATTCCATATGGTCCTTCAAAGCATGCTAAATGTTACATTGCTTTGGGCTGCCAACTATTATTTCAAGATGAACTCACAGATCTAGAACATAGCTACTTGAAGCAAGGCTCTGAAAGCATTCTCTGTCCAGGAAAAATGCCCAGTTCAGGAGCAAGACAGATGTTATGGGTTGCCCTATCTTTATCTGGATAAGCAAGTCCCTATTTTTATTGAGTGTCCACAACAGTGATGCTCACTGCTGCTCTGCTGCCTGCTAGGATATCTTTCAGATGTAAGCCACATGCACAGGGCAGAAGCCATACACTGACCAAGGAGATAAGTTTAGCTTCTAGTATTTAGCTCTTATGCATGTTTTTCCAAGTCGCTGGTGAACCAATTCTTTGTGGAATCCTAGTATGTTTTCCAAATCTCCTTGGTAGCCTTGATTCATGAGGGAAATACTGCAAAAAGAGAGACAAGCAGCTGTGAGAGGTGTCCTTGCTTCGCTCTCTGGCTATATCACTCAAAGGTTTAACACAACAAGGTCCAGCACCACAATATATCTCTGTGCTCCTGCCATGTTCTATCCTGGACTTAGCCCACAGCACTGCTTGGAAAACAAACACATTTAAAAGTTTCTCTCTTCACTAGGGGTGTTCCCCAGGCCTCAGGATTGGGATGAGTCCTGTCTATTTATTTAGGAAATGCTGGAATCACCATTCCTGAAGGTATTGAAAAGACATGTGGATGTGGTGGTTGGGGACATGGTTTAGTGGTGGATTTTGGTGTGTTAACAACGGGACTCATGATCCTAGAGGCCTTTTTCAACCTAAAATGTTCTGTGATCCTACTTTTTCAGCCACTGGTTGTGGAAAAGAGATTCTCCAGAAAGCATCTTTCTTGATAACTGAGAGATTTGCCTTTTAGGCCTGGGTTGATTTTATCGTAAGTGAAGTTTTGAGAGCAAGAGTAACCGACACTTAAGAGTTTTTCAGAGCTTTGCTGATAACCTCTCCCTTCCCCTGAAGTGTGACATGTGTCCAAATTAATCTTGACAAAAGAGTTAATCTTGAAGGTTCTCTGCTGCGAGTGTGTACAAGGACCATGGAGATGTGTATGGGGGTCATGTGAAGGAGAACAGTGTGTGTAGGATGTGAACCTTTTATTGTCAGAGAAGACAAATCTTTGTACTGCTTGGCACTGAAATCTGCTTAGTGGGCAATGATTTGCTGTTATCAATCATCAGCTAAGATTCAGGACAAATAATGACTATTTTAGAAAAATGAGTCAGGTTCTTTCTAGAGTCTCAAAACCTCCAAAATAAATCACCAAAGACCCACCTGAGGATCCATAATTTGGTGACAATTCTTGCATTTTTAGAGGCCAGGACAAGTCTGTCTATATGTGCATCTTCTTCATGTGTACCTGGAAAGGGCCTTAAGATGTTAAAATGACTGAAGATGTACCTCCAGAATAATGCACTAAAAGTGCACTAAAAATGCACTAATGCACTTTTACCCTTAATTTCAAATTAACCAGGTAGAGTATTTTGAGCATTCTTTGAGACACAGACCTAGAAGAATGCTGCAAAACAAGTCAAATTTGTAGGCATTACAAGCTGTGCCACTACCGATGTTTTCTAGACATTTTCTGTCCCTGTTGATAAGAAGATGTCAAATTTTAACATTCTTCTCTTTGAAACAGACAATCTGATTATCTTGAAACGTGCCTTGATGTACGCAGCTTAGGTAAAATCACAGAGCAGGACAAGTTTGAAGGCTCCAACCTTAATAAAGTTGATGTTTTGCCAACACAGAAGCCCTGCCTTCATCCTGAGCTGTAACTTCATGTCTTGCCTTTGGCGTGGATGTCATTTGACGTGTGTCCCTTCTTTTGTGGCAGTGTCTCATGCAGACATTCCACTTCAGCAGGGTCTTTGCCATACAAAGCTGTCTGCAGGAAAGCCCTGTGCTGAGTCAGGCTCCCTGAGGAGCTGGGGGTGTGCTGGATGTGGCAGATGTTTGTGTACTGGCTGGCTTCAGGTGCAGCCTCACACTCGTGTTGCTCGTTGGTCACATTTCTGTAATTAAGCACGCAGCTGACCAAAGGCCCCAGATCAGTCCTGACTGATCTCTCTCCCCTCCAATTCCAGGCAAAGACAAAGATAATATTTTGGTTTTGTCTCTTTTTTTCTGCCCAGGTTCTGCTTCTTTATCCAGTCTGTCTCCCCCAGACAAGCCAGTGCCCTGCCTTTGTTATCAGCAATGTTTCTCTTTCCTGACATTTTTTCTGCTGCTGTCTAGTCAGTGTAGCTACTGATCAGACATGGTCAGCTGCATGTACATCACCCCTCTTCTTACAATCTGCAGGCTTTGGCAGCTTCTCACACCTTTATTTCATGTTATTAGACAGCCATAAGTCAGGGTTAACCAAAGTAATTATTTTCATAGAATCACAGCATGGTTTGGGTTAGAAGGGAGATTAAAGATCATCCAGTTCCAACCCCCTGCCATAGGCAGGGATACCTTCCACAAGATCAGTTGGCTCAAAGCCCAATCCAGTCTGGCCAGGAACACTTCCAACGAACTTACACTGCTACTCTGGGCAAGCTATTCCACCTCATCACCCTCACAGTAAAGAATTTCTTATTAACATCTAATCCAAATCTCTAAGTTTAAAACAACTAGCACTGTTCTATCACTATCTGCCTGTGCAAAAAAAATGGCTCTTCTCATGATCATATTGGCATATGAATCACTTGAATCACTCTCTCCCTTTTGTACTCTTTTAAAATTAATATTGTTGCTGTTACCATTCATTTTCTTATCTCTCTGCTGTTTTCCAGTAAATTCTAATCTCAGCCCATGATCTTTGCCTTTTGTGCCTCCAATTGGAGAGGGGAGTGGGAGCAAAGCATGGCTTCAGGGGGAGTTGGGGAATACCATTACTAAACCACAACAGCCTGGAACAAACCTTGACAGGACAAAACACAGGTAGGATATACCATGGGCTTCAGAGCAGCAATCAGCTCCCTTCCCTGGTGTCCTACGAGCTAAATGGCTCATCCACCCAGGAAATTGGCTGCCAGCTTGGAATGAAGGTTGGCCTGCTTCCAGGTTGTGTGAAATTGGATAGTATTCCCACCTAGACTTCACTATGCTTTCCTAGCATGGCCTAACTTCCAATGTCCTGGCTGCTCTGCAGCACCAAATTTTTGTCCAAAGCCTAAAGGTCTCCTTTCCTTTAAGCCTCGGTTTTCACAACCTCGGTTTTCTTTGTGATGTGCTAGATATCTCCTGATTGTTCACCTCTCAGATACATTTTTCTGGTGAAATTATGTTGAGAACTAGGTCACCTACACCTGATCTGAGGTTTGCACATCCTGATCTTAAAACCTTTCAGTGATAAAATACGTACTTTTCCCTCTTAACAGATGACCCAGCTGCCTACACCATTACTCTCATGGCTATAGAAAGATTTTCCTTGTGCCAAACTTCAGTGTCCCTGCCTATAGTTTAACCCCCTGACTTCTTATCATGTCAACAGGAGGAATGGAAAGCATCTACTCTTTCAGATGTGCAAGGACATATGTCTCCTCTTGACTTGTCAGTTTGCATTCCTGCAATGTTTCCCCTTGAATCATGTCTTCGAGACCTCTCACTTCTGTTTCTCCTGCATTCTCCTGTTACCTGCTTTCCCGATGCCACTGGTCATATAAATACAGCTGTTAACTCTGGAATTGACTGATGGCAAATAAAACCCAGGCACTGTTAGCAGCCCTGGCACAATTACCAAAATACCACACTGGTATACCTGAAGTGCATGGGGTAGAAAGAAAGTCTCTGAGTGACTGAGGTGCACGTGAAAAGGAGATGAACAGAAACAGAAAGCCTGTATTCCCATCAGGCCTGTAAGACACTGCTCTATCAAACACACAGCTGCCTGCACACCAGCAAACTGCTCCTACATCCTCAGAACCAAAACAGATTTCAGAGAAGCTGGGTACAGCTTCCCATAAGAGCAGAAGATTCTCTTAAGAAAGAGACTTGGGGATTTCTAACCATGAGGCAAGTGACAAAGAAGCATCTTCAATCATTTTAAAGCATCATCACAATCCAGAAAGACATGATAAAAACATTCAGCTCAGAGCAGCTTTTAAACAGGCCATGTTTGTAATTCTAAGGAGGGAACAGATTAGCACATGACAGCATGGAAATTTGAAAGGAGAATCCAGTCTTAGACATGGTGCAGTTTCAGACTTCCAAAGTGTCCAGCAAAACCTCCAAACCCATAACCACTAAGTAATCAGGAAGTTACATCTAGTTTTCTTGTTTCTTTTTTGTTTTTCGAGGTTTTTTTAAATTCTCTTTACATGCAGGGCTTGAATTCCTATGTTTAGGGCTTGTAGCATTGGTTTCTGCCTCAGTACTGCTGGAGCAGGCAGCACAGAGAGGATAAGCATTTTTGGTACATACATCTTCAGACAAAAACAGAGGAAATAGAGCAAACTGTACCCAAACAGCAAAATCTGTGTGTGCACCAGTGTGAGTCCCTGGCCCAGCCCTGTGGGGAGGGAAACTGGGAAAAGAACCCTGCTGCTGTCTCAGGTGTCCCAGTGGGCAAGCCACCCAGGAGCAAGGACACAGGATTTCTGCAAGGTGCCTTGGGAAGACCAAAGAAATTGGTCGGAAATTCCAGCCACATGGGCTCTTGTGGCCTAAAATTGACTAATAACAGCAGACAACACGTTCCTCTGCCCCTAGGAGTCGAGGATTCGTCTCTGGCAGAGTTTTTCCATGCCGGAGGGACGCCTTGCCAGGCAAAGGCCACTTGGAGGTGAAACAAAGCAGAGCTGAGGCAGAGATTGGGAAAGTCAAAGCAGCAAGGAGTCAAGGAACATTTCCGACCACCCTCAAGGGCAGCAGATTAGAGCCCACTACAGCGAAGAAAATTTCCATTTAGGAGAAATCATTGCACAGACTCTTACCTAATGGGCCTGGCTTTTGCAAGGTGCTCCACCAGATTTCTTGATTTAGAATACATAAATAAAATACAAATACAGTGCTTTGTGCAGCTGAGGCCAGCCACATTTCACTTTTAATAAAAAAGGCTATTTTCCCTGGAATACCCAGCCTTGCTGAAGGCTGGCAAATAAATGATACAGAGGAGGCCAAATTACCTTCACAACCAGGGGCTACAGCCAGAGCCATGCACTACATCTGATTTGCCTTGTGCTTCCCACTGGTAACTATGGGAACCTTGCTCATGGATCAAAGGAGGAATAGGGCCAGAGCTGCTGAGGAAGCCTCACTGTCCCTAGTTTGCAAGACATGGCTCCCAGACAGTGCCACACAGTACTTGCACTTCTGTTTTTAGGGAAGTCCCAGCTCCTGGAGTCATATGATTACTATCTCAGCATTCTTACGAGTTTTTAACTTGCTTCTGGTTGCCAAGTAAATTGGAAAGCACCGAACTCTAGGGCTCAAAAGCAGAAGACAAATCCAGAGAACACGTTTTGTTACTTTTTAATTCTGTACTTGGAGGGGATTCTTTCTTCTTTCAACCAAAATTTTTCCAGGCCTTGGAACGGTGGTGAAGAGGGCTGGAGTGTCAGCTGGAGAGTGCTAGTGACTATTTGGTGGCAGTGCTGCCCCAGGGCCGGCATACTGCACTTCCATGGCCCTTTGCAGGGACGTAGCAGAGTAACTGGGCTATGGCTTTCACTGGAAAACATATTTCAGTCAACCTTGCGTCTGCATTTTGAGTCCCTGTGTTTTGAAGTCTTGTAACAGCAAAACAAAGCTTCATTGGTGTCATGGTTTTACTAGGAAAAGATGCTAAGGGACAGCCAGTTCAGCAGGGGACATCTGGTCCTTCATTTTCCAGTGATCCAGTGACTCCCAGCTAGGAGCTGGTTTTTGCCTGAGACAATTTTTGCTGGTTTTTGCTGGTGAGACAATTGAGAGCTGCCAAAAGGCTTTTTTGTTTCCACTCCTTTGAGAAGAGTGAGGAGACAGTTTGCACCTTGTACATCTCTCACAATAAGCTCAGCTGCTGAAGTCATTCTGTGCACATACTGAATTTTACCTGTACACACCTGGTGACCAGAATGCAGGTTTTTTCCAAAAAGGAAAGTACAACTGCGAGGCAGAATTTGAAGAGAAGAATGTGTGGCTTGTTTTTCAGCCTAGATGTTTGAAAAATATGTGCAACCCTCCCCATTTCCAAGCTTCCTAAACTCAAGTCCAGCCCCTCTAACTACTCCTTCTTTCAGTCTCCATGCAGCAGGTGGTTTCCAGTGCAAATATACTTTTGTGTCTGTTACACTCAAGCAGTGCTCTCCAAAATTTGGCCAGTCAATGTTCTTCCAGCAAAGCTCTCTCCCAAGCTGTTAAATGCTATGCTCACAAATTAGCGCTCTGGATTTATTGTTTAAACATGCATAAAACACAGCACAGAGCAAATATCCAGGGGGAAGCTCTGAAGTGGCACAAGCTCAGTTTCTCCATTTACCTCTGCAGGCTCTCAAAGCAGCAGAGTGACACCGAATCACACGTTACCCGTTTTTCACAGGTGTGCCAAAACATTCCATCGGACATTGCCTCCTCCCCGGGCTGTAATCTGTACTCTCAGTTTTCCAGGGGAGAAGATACCTCTCACATCCAAGCCCCCTGGCTAGCTGATGGGCAATTGTGATGCAATCAGACCTCCACAGGATCATCAGGACTCAGACTGCACCAGGTACCTGGAAACAGTTAAGGAGGCACTGCCTAGAGAGCTCAAAAAGAAATATATTGATGTCCAGCACACAAAATTGCCCTTCCTACTCACTGCTGTGTCCCACTCCATCTGCCACATTTCTAAATGCCTGATTTATCCTCCTAACTGCAAAGGCTGGTTTGAAGGTGTCAGTGAAAGGAAGTGCTCAAATGGCTGTAAGCATCTTTTTTAGAAACACCACTCTCCAAGGATCTCCAGGTCTCTGCCAAGAACATGCATAGGAGAGCCAGAGAATGTTCAGGGAGCGCATGCTCAAGTCTGCTGCAGAGAGGAGCAAAGACAGATGGATGGCAAGCAGAGGTGACAACCCATCTGCTTCTGCAGGACCTCTCTGGCATCTCCCGAGGGACTCGAGGAAAACCATGATCTGAGATAACCAGCCAAAGCAGACTCACTGGTTATCCTCCAGCATCATCTGAGACCAAAGCATTCCACTGAGGAGATGTCCCAAAGAGGAACAAGAAAGGGTGGTAGGGCAGCTCCTCAGAGATGAACATGCTTTGGCTGAGCTGAGCATTGCCCTGACCTGTTGTCTCTTACAGGGAATATAAGGCAGAAATTTTTCAAGCAGAAAGTGCCTGAGGCTTTGTGTCCCCCTCCTCTGAACTGTGCAGCACTTCAGATGCCTTTTTCCACAAGGCGCTGTGCAGAGAACTGGCCTGCACCATTCTGTTCTGTGCTGGAGGCTCCACAGCACACTAACCCCATTCTTTGCCAGGGGGAATTGCAGACAATACCCAGAAACCTCCTCCAGCAACTGCAGAGAGATGAAGGCTGCTGTCGGAGAGAGCTGTGGGTGGGCATGAATGAATGAGGGAATGAATGAGCCATTCGCTACTACTGGCATGAGAATCTCCATGATTTTGAGAGGAGTGATTAGTGGTTGTAAGCATGGCTGCAGCGGTAGGTGCTCCCTTGCATGGCTTCAAAGAGTGACAGGCAGGTAGAGGTAGCTAGAGCTAACCGCTGCCTCCCCCGGCACGGTCCGGGCTGCAATCTGGAATGCTGAAGCATAGATGTGCCCACCTGGTGCCAAAGCTTGCTGTGTCAGAACATGAGCAGTCTTGTTGCGTTTTTGCCTAGAGTGTCAGGCAGAGTGCAGGAGCGTTTGCTCAGCTCACCCAGCAGATTTCACAGCCACAGATTTCATGCAGAGATCCATTCTGTCACAGCCACCACTCCAGCTAGCTTGGCTGAGAGAAAGCAGTGTGAACCATGGCCACTGCAGTGGGAAGCAGTCCTGGAAAACAGCACCTTCTCTCAGCAACTGGATTTACGGTCTCTCCAACTCCCTGACTTCCACCCTTTCCTTCAGAGCCCAGCTCCAGCCTTCTCCTGGAGACAGTAAGAAATGAAGGTCTAAATGTGCCTGGAAAGGGGTATGTGAGGGATTGAGGAGTGGGGCATATCTTCTCTGCGCCTCACAGCCTCATACTTTTCCTAATCAGTCACTTTTGAAGCAGACAGATGAAAGCTGCTCTCATGTTCAGATGGGATAGTGCAGCTTCACCTTTTCTGTCCCAGTGTAATTAAGGCTGGGTGGACACAAAGGGTCCATGGACTAATGAACATCACCAAAAACACTGACAAACTCTTTGTTTTCTTCAGCTCCCCTGGAATGCCATGAAAATCCTGCAACTGAAGCAGCCTTTCTGAGGGTCTCAGCAGGAGGCACTGGCAGACAGGAACACGAACTGCAAGCTGCAGAGAGAGGTGAGTTTGGAGCAGCCGTGGGCATGCCTGGCTCTTCAGAGGGCAGCTCACCACTGGATGCCCATTAGCACAGTTTTGGTGATCCAGAGGAGTTGGGTACTGTGTTCACTGAAAGAGCTGGGAAGTAGGTCAGCAGCATTGCTGAGGGAATTAGGGAGTTTTAGGGAGAACTCCATGACTAAAATTGGAGTTCCACTGCTTACTGGTGCAGTGACTGGATTTCAGTGTGCAGGGTGAAAAGCACCAGCAGGGACTGTGCTTGCTGCCACCGTGCCAATTTTTCTTGTTCACACTATCCTTTTGCCATGCCAGCTTGTGCAGTGCCTTGCATCCTGCAGCCAAACCAAATGCCACTGATACACATCCACTGCTCTGCTCAGCTCCCGAGCCCAGCACTGTGCATGCTGCACACATTTAGCTGTGCTCATTTTATATCAATGGCCCTGCTGGGAGGATTGAGTACCATCAAAGAACCACACATGCCCAGATGCAAACTTATCTCTCCCCTATAGAGTTTTAAATCAAAAGAGGTGAGGCAGAAAATCAGAGTTAGCTATTGGACACAAAATCATGTTTTTTTCTAAACCAAATTCTTCATTTCATATAAAGGCAATAAGCTCTTAAAATGAGACCAAAACTAAATAATATCCATAACTGCTGGAACACTAATTATAAGTAGCTGGTTTGTTGGTTGGTCAGCTCATCATAAAGTCCTTTACAAAGGAGTTTTGTGGCATTGTCCATGTCTTTCCCCTCATGTTGAACAGAGAAATTTAGTTTTCCATTTCTGTTGAAGGACACAGTGGTGGAAAAATCTTCAAAAAAAATTTTTTGAAAGCAAGTAAGAAAAGCACAAATTAAATTCAAAGGTAAAATGGTAAAATTCCAGGTTATGTCTTGCCAGTGGTGACCAAAATTGCAGGCAGAGCTGACAAAAGGGAGAGGGTGTAAGACGGTGTAGGAGTTGTCTCTGCTTCCCCACAGTTCTTGTTGCACCTGAGGATCTGGGCACAGAGGGTTTGTCAAGGTCGCTGGGTACTTGCACACTAGTGTGTGAGTTATTAGCTCTGGTCCTATTTTAAGTTCCTAAAGTCACAGAGTTTTGCCTGCAGGGTGGGACAATGGGTTCATCTGCTCCTTGCTGGAGCCAGTGAAGGGTGGAGGAGTCATTCAGGCATGGTGAAAGGGGAATTGCCCACAGGAAGGACACGTTGGTCAGCCTGAGGTGCAGACTGCTGCTTGTCAGGCTGCTGCTTTCCTGCAGCAGCGCGGTGACTGACCCTCCTGTGGGGACAGCGCGCTCTGTGGGCTCAGGGGCTGACCCAGGGGCCAGATGTGAGGCCAGGTCCCAGAAGGGTCCTTGCTGACCCGTATGCTCCTTGCCTGTCACCCTGTGTCCCCTGCTGACCCCGGCCACAACTCTGAGGATGTGAGACGGGGGTGAACGTCAACCCAGGGCCCCTCGGGATGCTCCTGACCTCCTGCCTCCCCACAGCTGCCACAGGCAGCACTGAGGCACGGGGACGGACAGAGCAAGGCGCTCCTTGTACGTACACACACTGACACACACACGTTTCCCTTCTCTCCATCTTCCCCAGGGCTCTCTCCCTCCTGAAGGGTGCAAAAGGGCTCAGGATCGCCCTGGCAGGCTGCGGGGCGGCCGGGGGGATGTGGGCAGGAGCTGACCGGTCAGGGTGGGGCGGGCGGTGCTGTGCTGTGCAGGGGTTAGGCAGGGGGCATGGATGGGGACCGTCCTGGGCAGGGCAGAGCAGGACTGGGGCCAGGCAAGGCATGGATAGAAACTGTCCCGGGCAGGACGGGCAGGGCTAGGGGCAGGCAGGGCAGGGCTGGGGACTGCCCCAAGCAGGGAGGGCAGGGCTGCTGGGGGTGGGTCCGCAACCAGCCCTGCCTTTCAAAGTCCCTCGATCCGAGGAGGAATTCGGGAAATATTTCCAGCAGCGGGAGGACGAGGAGGAGGGCTGAAGCTGCTCCCCAGGAGGAGGGACGGCGGGTCTCTCGCTGCCCGCGCATCGCGGCGGAGGGATGCGGAGGGAGGGCAGGCTGCCTGCGGGGCGGGCCGGCTGAGCGCAATCCCCGGGGCGCGCCTGTGAGTGTGTGTGTGTGTGCGCGCGCTCCCTCCATCCATCCCTCCATCCCTCTCTTCCTTCCTCCCTCCCTTCTCCC
>VZTB01001199.1:150449-199273 GCA_013397245.1 Thryothorus ludovicianus
CAAGGGGGGACCCGGAGCCGTGCTGGAGCCGATGGGGAGGCGGGGGTAGGATGCTCGCACTCAAAACACACCCGGGAACGCTTTCTACAACCCAGCCTCGGCACCTCTAGGCAGGCGAAGGGGCTCGCCGCCCTCCGCCGGCGGCCAATCGCGACATGTCGCGACGGGAGGCGCCTCTGCGGCGGGGGTCGCTTCCCCCCTAGCCCGAGAGCCGGACATTGCCGGGCAGGTGGGGTCGGGCAGGGGGCTGTGGCAAATCTCTTTCCCTGGGGGGCTTTCGGGCACATCCCCCCGTGCGCGGCGGGGTGCGGTGCCTCCGCCTGGCGGGGTTGTGCGTGCCTCCAGGCTTTTCCTGCCTGGAAACGCTTCCCGAGGTGAGTGGTCGGAGGCACCTGCAGCCACGCCGAAATTCCCGTTTTCATCTCGAGCAGCGTGCATTATTAAGGGCTGGCATTAAGCAGCGCTCATCACGTAGGCTTTGTCTAGGTGGAAGCATGGCTGGGGCTCTTCCGTCATCTTGAGTTTAATTCTTTATTCACAGCCTTGTTGCTTCCCTCCCCGCCGAGCCATGCAAAACAACTCCACACTCTCCTCTGTCTCCAAGGCAAGAGCAAACTGCCAAAATGTTGCAGAAATGCAGCAAGCACTAGGGAGGACTGGAGTCTGAAAATGAAAGCTGTAGTAAAATCACAAGGTCACAGGCGTGTGGGTGCGAGTGTGTGCTTTCAGGGCTCCTTTTCGCTTGCGCTTTGCAGGAACCTGTTCATTCCTCCAGTCCCAGATGTTGGAAATTTGCAAGTCAGGCAATGGAAATGAAGGCTGAGAGAGGCTGGGGTTCCCTGCGTGCTCCCCTGGCACCTGCCTAGGAATTCACGTGCTTTTTGTCACCATCCCAAAAGAGAAGGGCTGTGCTTTTGTTTAGAAA
Source organism: Thryothorus ludovicianus (assembly GCA_013397245.1). Taxonomy (NCBI): domain Eukaryota; kingdom Metazoa; phylum Chordata; class Aves; order Passeriformes; family Certhiidae; genus Thryothorus; species Thryothorus ludovicianus. The sequence continues at coordinate 151,375 of VZTB01001199.1, forward strand.
AGGGAAGCTGGGACACTTACGTATTGGTGTGATGGTGGCATCCAGGAAAGAAAGAGCAGTGCTATATGGCTGTGGCTGGGGACGTGGCTATCATCAAAGAAAGGCGTTTGTGATCCTTTGGGAGCATCTGTTAGCTATTCCCTTCACCCCTTTTCCTTCTGATTGGTTCTTCCATAGCAGCTTTGCCCCTCATCCAGCACAGACATTAAGGCCAAATAGGAAAATAATGTAACATTTGTAGGACCATCACCTGCCAGCCAGGCCATGAACCCCCATCACCAACTTCCAGGAAAGCTGTCTGACTCCTCTTATGCCCCCACCAGCTCTGTTGACACAAACAACTCCTAAGTCAGTGCTGACGAGCCACGTTGGTCAAAGCTTCCTCTCTGCCAGGCTTTGCATTCGAGATAGCTGAGGAGGTTTGACGTACTCTCTGTGTCCAGCAACCCTGAGTGCCATCACAGTGTAGCACAGTCCTAACCTGATGAAACTTCACTTGCTTCTCCTTCCCTCACTTTCACTAAGGTTTTTGTAATCTATTGGCTGTGAATGGCTCCTGAAACTTAAATGTTCACTGTCCTGTATCTGCCCAGGCTGTGCCTCATCTTCTCTCCCAGCACTGCCGCACATGACGTGGCACAAACTTTGGTTTATGTATCTGCTCTTGGGAGTCTCTACAGCACCTTAAATGATTCCTGATAGGCACAGACACTTCTCTGCCTTTTGTAGCGTCCTGATATGCTCAGAGTGTTCAATTTTTTGGCGTCGCATCTGGGACAGAATTCAGGTTTCTGCTGTGGCTTTAGGGGTATACAGTCCTGATTGCTCACTGAGGAAAAAAACCCCTGTTCTCCAGTGTCCTGACGAAACTTAGATCCTGTGATAAAGCCCAGTGCTCTGCAAGATCCAGGCACCACTGGACGACCAGCCAACAGGTTGGTCATAGACAGCACAAGTGACAGTGGCTCTCCTTGCAACTGGCACAGGGAACAACCTGGAGCTCTGTCCAAGCTCAGAGTGCTGGGAGCTGCACGTGCTCTCAGCTCCTGGACATCAGTGCACACAGCTGTGCAAATCCTGGCTGCACCTGGGGCTGCTGCAGGCTGCTGTGCTCTCGATACTCTGGCATCAACTGTGGGCTGAGCTCCCTGACGGGGCTTTCCCTTGCCAAGGGTGTGAGTGGTATCTCTCCAGCTGCTTTCATGAACCTTGGAGAAACTTGGCTTTTGCTGTTATCTCTATCCCTCTGGTGATTTCAACTGAAATTGGAAAGAGGGGGGAGCCCTGTGAACAGGCAGACAGACATGGAAACTGTGATTTCATGTGCCTGGCTTCCTAAGGAAACCTGGCTACAAATAGAAGTGAGATTTGGTACTGCAAAGAGCTCCTGAGGAGACAGAGAAGTGAGGGAGTCTGAGGAGAAGAAAGGGGTGGCTAACCTTGTGTTTAAGATAGGTAAAGAAGGCCTGGCACACACCTGGGCTTAGAATCCTTGCCTGAGGTCTGGGGGTCTAAAAGCTGGCCATCTGCTCGGCACTAACATCCAGCTCCCTCTAGAGTCAGCTGTGCCAGAGCTGTGCCTCTGGATGTGGCTCTGCTGGGAGGTGCTACCACCCTTCCCCAGCCAGGAGCAGTCATACAGATGGATGGAGCATAGCAGCGTGAGTCCTCAGCCCGGCCCAATCTGCCCAGCTCCTATCTAGTACCAAGCCTGAATTTCTCAGGTCAACAAGCTGCATTTGCATCAGTCTTTCCCCACACCCATCCCCACGGACATCTCCACCTCTTCATCCCTGGATGGTCGCAGGGAACTGGGGATGGGGATTTATCCCCTCTCCCTTGAAGCTTTCTGTTCCTGCAGGGCCCAGGGGAGCATCCTGCTGCACAGAAGACACACACAAAAACAGTCCCAGAGGGAAGAGTGGACACAGGCATAGGGGAAGGCAATAGGCCTGTTCATTCCTCCCTTCTGGCCCCTTTGGGGCACCTCTGGGCAGATACTTCCTCTCCAGGAAGAGCCTCAGGCTCAGCAGCGTTTCATTCTCCCAGCACTCACAGGAGATGCTTTTCCCATTTTACACAGGGATACGGAGCACAGGGAGATGCAGGGCTGCCCTGAGATCTCACGGGGAGGGAGCCTCAGGGCTGGCTCGTGGAGAATGGGCAGACTGTGCTTAAATCAGCAAGGGAGATGAATAGGCAGAGGAAGGCATCAGCAACCCAAGAGGAATCACAGGAAAGAGCCTGGTGCTGCTTGACAAAGAAGAGACTAAAGGCAGGTGGTAAGGGTAAATAAATGGTCTGAAGGCAGCAGCAAGTGGGATGACAGTTGTTTAAAAAGCAGACAAACAAACAAAAGAAAAGCAGTCCCAGAGAAATGTAGCATTTCCCCGTTGCATCTTATTTCCTGGCATACTCCATGCTGAGATCTTGAGTCGTGGGAGAAAGGGACAACTTGACACTTGGTCTCCATGCACGAAAAGCAAGACTGTTATCGCCCTGAAAAACGGTTCCAAGCTCATTTTCTGCAAGCTGTCCCCAAATTCATCCAATGTGGTTGAAATTTTACATCAGGAATGTTTTATTTTCTCTATTTGTCTGTTTATTTTGGAAAGTTGCTGGGGAAATTGTGGGAGGAGATTGGATGTTTCATTGAAGAGATAGGATACTTGGAAAAATCAGTTGCAGACTGATAATTATTCTTACTTTTTAATGTCCTTTACAGAAACCAGGGTGGCCTGATGTGTGTTTTACTTGATCGGCTTCATGGAGGGCTTATGCCTCTGACTATATTTGGAAAGGTTTTGATGTTTTTTTGTACTGATGCAATCAGGATGCTGATGGCCTGGAAATCATTTTCCTGATGTGGAGATCTACAGGGTCATGGGTAGGGGATGCCAACAGGCTGTGCCTGTTTTGGAGTGGCAGAGCTGGGTGAAAGGGAGCAGGAGCCAGGCAGAGCCTGAGCAGGGAAGCGAGCCAAGGGTTTTCCAAGCAGTGTTTAAAGTGCCGTTATGCTATGCAGCCCTGAGTGGCAACACAGTCTTTGGACTTAGCAGCTTTCCTCCACGGCTTTGATGTACAGCCAGTGTGGCAGAGAGGTCCTTTTCCTACTCTGGTAGGTAAATCTCGTGCCATCAGGAGCTCAGTTTCACCAAAACTATATCACAGCAGCGGCACCAAGATCGGAAGCGAACCCAGCGGAGCCTGTGGCAGCCCAGACAGATCTCCAAGCACCCTGTGCTTCCTTGCAGGGCTGTTGGCATCTGTTTTGTGTCCCTTGGCTGCAAGAAGCTGTGATGGTCAGAGACCAGATGGTTTGTTTGGGTTGTTTTTTTTTCCTACAGCCATATCTTTTCCCAGTACAGGCTTTGCCCCAGCTGTCTGCTGTAGAGCAGACTGCTGATTTCAGTGAGGCACAGGTGTACAGGCTTGAGCATGGCCAGGCAGGGTCAGCAGCAGGGGAGAGGTTTGTTATCTCTCCAGAGATGGGGCCACGGCTTTAAGTCCCATACATGGAGGCAAGGTATGCAGTGCTTTTTCCCAGGAAGATTGCAGTACATTCTTCTTTTCCTGCAAAAGAAACTGGGGAAGGGATGCTGTAACTTGAGGACTTCAGTGGGATAGAAAAGAGTTTGCCTTTTTGGGGCTTGCTGTCATTTCCCCAGGGACAGGGTGGGGAGCAACTGAGTTGCTTTAAACCTCTATTTCTCTATTGTGCAGGCTGACTATTCCTTGCAGTGACCACTAGCTGCTTCTTCCTCAGGTTTTGGCCCCTCTGGCTGAAGGGAGACCATCTTTCTCTAGCCCTTTCCACCAGAAAAGGGTGGCTTGAGCTGCCTTCCCTGTCTCTCCCTAGTGCACTCTCACTAGGAAAAGGTCCTTTCCCCTGACTGTAGGAAGGGAAAAGACTCTTTGGGAATCCCCATGGTGTTGCAACACGTTCCTGGTTGTGTTCCCACATCGAGTTGAAAAGCAGCCACTGTCACGTGAAGAGCAAACTTTCTACTCGTCTCCCTGTGGGGAGAGGGTGCTGCTCCAACCTCCTGCATGGTGGTGACACAGCTGTGGGGACCCTTTCTCCCATCCAAGCTGGCAGTAAATTGGCAGTAATGCTGTTCCTGATGAAGCTGGTGTCGCAGTGGGGTGGGCACCGTGGGGTGGCACCGACGGTGGCTGTAATGGTGTGAACACTGCTGTGTGACAGCTGCTCTCTACAGGTTTTCTGTGGGATGCTGGGGAAAAATTGTCGACATGGAAAGCCTCTCAGTCTTTCTTTGTGTGGCCACTCATTCCTCCTGAGTCCAGGCCATTTGCTTCCTTGCCCAGTCCTTCTGTAATTAAAGTGTCTGCACCAGCAGGTTTTTTTGTATGGTACTTCTAGTGTGTTGCAAATGGTCACAGACCTGTGTGTGATACAAAGCTTTAGGAAAATAACAGGGAAGATCTTACAGTGGATATTTCAAGGCTGAAGTGCCTCGATGGAGATGGGACTTTTGGGAGACTGCTGCAAAGAAAAAGCTGCGCTTTGTTTAAATGCAGAGCAGCTTCCAGGCTCGCTTTGCATGCAGCAGCCAGTCAGCCTGAAGGATCGATGCTGCCAGGGAAAGATCAGAGCAGAGTCTAAAAGGCTGTTTCCTCCCCATCTGGCAGCTCCTCAGCTGGGGGGCAGGAGCATGAGCTGGCAGCAGGAGCTCTCTCCTACCAATTTGTCAAACCTAGAGCTTCCATGTCCAGCAGGGAGGCAAATATCTCTGCAACTCTCCCAGCCCTGCTGTGGGCAACAGCTGCCCTCCTGGTGTTTCACAGCACCAAGGGCTGGAAGAAAGGCTGGACCGACAACCCTTGGCCAGGAGCTCCATCTGAACTGAGCTTGATATGGAGCCTCTCACAGGCTTTCCTCTCTGACTGTGCAAAAACACCTGCTGGCACCCCTGTGGAGCTTGTCTGGAAAGGGAAAGGGGCTCAGTGCCACTTCAGGAGAGCCCAGGCTGGGCTATGTCTCTCCTGGTTAGTTCTAGCCCTCCCTGAGATCTCGCCAGCAGCACCAGGACAGTTCCCCTCCTGCAGTGGTTAAAAGGGCTCAGGGTGCTGTCCCCAGGCATGGCTGCTGCTTATGGGCAGGGCAGTGCTGGCCCAGGACAGCATTTTGGGATTTTTCACCACACATGTATGGCCAGGACTGAGCCTGAGAGCAGCCTGTGCCCCTGCCATGTGTGCCCTGATCCCTCTGCCCCCAGAGGCACTGGGGCAGTGCCACCAAGCCACGAGCACCGTGGCAGGCAGGGTTTGCCAGGGCTGCCAGCCTGCTGCTGTGCATCAGCTGCTGCCCACGCTTTTATTGCTGATGGCCAGGGTGGGAAATGCAATTGAGACACCTTAATGAAAAGCTAACAAAGTTCGGTTTGGAGGGAGGACTGCTCTTCAGGTAGCCTTGCTTCTCCTTACATCATGTTGGAAATTATTTTTCTGGGAATATTCCTACAGTATGCCACAGTGTGCTGACCATGAGCCAAGACTGTAGGCAAATGCAAGAGCAAGAGGGTCTCTGGGGACCAAGCTGTTTATTTTGGATTGTACAAATAAAGGAACGCTGATGATTTAATAGCAGGTGCTTCTCAGACATATTCTGAGTGTTAGGCTCTGGCTGCATGTGTGTAACTAGCATGTTGTGGCCAAGCATTTTCTAGCCCTTCATAATTCCCGAGCTTCACTGTGAATTGGTTTAAGTAGGAAAGCTGGTCATGGTGTGTGAACCTTGCTTGATGGCTACACCACAAAATGTGGGAGGAAGTACAACAGAGATGGGGGATGCTGCTGCTGCCCAAAGGAGGCACGTTTTCATGGCTGGCAGATGTCTCTTCCAAAGCTGCAGCCATTTCTTATTCCTCTCCAGAAAAGCCCCACTTTTCTTACCTTCTGACAGCTGAGGGAAAAATATTGTTTGTACATGGAGAGCTGGTTGGGAATGCCAGAAATATGGATTGCTCAGATGCAAGCCTCTAGGCCATTTTTCCTCCTGTTTAACGTAGTATGGGACTTGATTTCCAACAAATAAACAAACCAAAACAAAACCCGACTTATATTAGAATGTTTGAAAGGGGAAACACATGGTAAATAAACTTCAAATTACTTATGAATTTGATTTTGTGGGTGTCTTTTTTTCTGAATGAGACTTCCAGTACCCAAATCCTTTTAAGGCTGGAGAGTTGGTCCAAAGTGTGATGGGACTCTCCTATTCTTCATGACCTAAATCAGTGACCCAAAGCATAATATTTTTTCTAGAACCATCTGTTTTCTCTTTTTGCCAAGGGGATTTCACAATGCCTGATTGCTCTGAATAATTGTACATGTGCAGGGATACGACTTGCCACAGGGAGAAAAATTAACTGAACAAGGACAGGTGGATGTTCTTGAGTTTTCTGAAGAAACTACTACCCTTTAGAGGTAGAGGGTGAAGAACCATGCAACTGAGTAATATTTTATGCCCACAATGAATTTTTTTAAGCCTACATATTTAAAAAGGGAACAAAACTACATTTAAGAGCTATCTGAGATAAACAGAGTAGGTACCAAGTCAGCCTGTGTTTTGACAGCCCCTTTATCAAATGTCTCTGTGACTTGGTGTGGAGCAGTGTGAAACACAGGAGTATAGATGTTGGGTGACTAATTCATGCTTCAGCTAAATTTCAATGACCATGAATGCACATCTGTTTCAGCTCAGCCATCCACTGAGTTGAGGGGCCTGCAACAAGGTGCTCCTCTTTACATACATCATGCTTGCATTTTTTTCACTTTGGGCTTGTAATCAGTGGCTACAGCTCACATTTGGGGAAGGAAAAGGTACCCAGGCACTGCGATCAGGGGGGCAGTGAGTCTGGTAGTAAGAGCTCTTTTGTAGCATTAGCAGGATTCCCAATGCAAACAACTGCCTTTTAAATCTGTCTTTTCGACAAGAGACTTGTATTTTTGTGTTCAATGTATCTGTTCTTATCACCCAGCTCTCTGATTTGCTCACTTTCTCCACTATGTATGTTTTTCTTTTCTTAATTATAATGCCAGGGAGTGGGGGGTTGGAGGCAGACCAAGAGTTCCTGGTGAGAAAATGCCATTTATATGAAACCATCTTGATAAATTCTCAGTATTACTCTTCCAGGCCAATAATCCTACTACAGCATCCGTAAATGCTAGCAAGCAGAGGCAAGGGCTTTGTTCCATCATTAGTGGAGCATATCTCATAACATGGTTGTGGGATGGTACCAATTGCTTCCTCCAGCCAGTTGTCCCCTTGCACACAGCCCTGTCCCTGCATGTTATGCTCCTGCCCTAACGAGGTGTTAAAACCTTTCATGGCTGACCTTTGTTGGTTTGTTCTTTCAGGGGTATGGGATTTTTCTGAGGAAAATCAGCTCAGCTATTTGTATTTCCCAGTGAAGTCAAGGTATTGACGTGCTCATTTTCCTCTCTTCATAGAAACATTTTTAAGTGCCATCTAATTAAATTAACTTGGATTGAGGATGCATGGTATAGCAAAGGCTCTCCTTGAGAAGAAAATACAGCTTTAATAACTAGGGATCTGGCTTTTATTGGCTAGTAAATTTGAGAATGTAACACTGAGCATGCTCAGGGTTGTTTTTTTTTCACTAAGCTTCTCTTTGTACTTAAAGGCATCTGTTCTGTCGGTTTATGCACTATTAACTAACTGCAAACCTCTTTAACAGCTCCTCTACATTGCTAGAAAATCCTGAGGCAGGACAAGGGCAGGAACCGGCTGTCATGCCTGATGAGTGATGTTGTAAATGGAGTGAGAAAGGCCCTTGAAGGGGAAGCCGTCAAAGCTGACCTAGTGGGAAGAGAGCACAGGGACATGCTTCCTCTAGACGCATGCCAAGAGAGCCAGGCCTCGATGCATATGGGGCTCTTTCCATTTTTGGGAAGGTGCAAAGTGATGCACTGTGGAAGGAATGGCTCCAAAATCATTAATTACAGGCTGCCCTTCTGGTGCACCTTATGACCAAGTTACTGTTAAGAGTAAGGTTTCGCCAGGGTTCAAGCTCACTTTGTGTGGATTTCTGATGTGGAGTGGATGCTTGGGAGGACTGTGAGCAAGAAAAGGCTGTGAAATACATAGCTTATAGTGACTTAAAAAGTATAAAAATATTTTTAAAACATGATGAGGGCATAATAGATTTCCCTGACATCTCCTGCTCTTACCCTGAATTCCAGTGAGTGCGTGAGTGCACTGTAATTTTGAAATGGGAAACACTTCTGCCAGCTGTGAAGCAGAATGATGGGCTTTAATTAGATTAGAGGAACAAGAAAATGCAATTGAACAAATAGGTTTTCAACAAAGAGAAACAAACATCATGGTAGCTAAAGGTGGTAGGTGCTAGCTCACTGATACCATCTGAATCCATTCTGGTTCAGATGGCTGAACTAGAGGATTTCTACATGGAAAACACCACTAATCATACCAAAATAGGCTCATCAGCTGCATCTTCTTGAGTAACAGCATAACTTGATCATATCTTTGGAGAGGAAAATCTGTTACCTCTGGTTGGTCTGACATAATGCGTCTTTCCTTTTTGCCTCTTCAGGTTGAGGATGTTTGGGACCCATCTGGTGGAAGTGGCCATGTCGCGAGTAACTCACGCACACACCTCCCCAGTGAGCTTCCCTCTCCTGAGCCTTGTCCTGGTGCTGCTCTTCCATGCCGAGGGCGCACACGCGGAGAGCCCCAGTGAACTGCCCGCCAACGACACCGAAGAGTGCGCTGGCTCCTACATCTGCAAAAAGGGCGTGATTTTACCAATATGGGAACCCCAGGACCCCTCGTTTGGGGACAAAATCGCTCGGGCAACAGTGTACTTTGTAGCAATGGTGTACATGTTCCTGGGAGTGTCCATCATAGCCGACCGCTTCATGTCCTCCATCGAAGTCATCACCTCCCAGGAGCGGGAAATAACTATCAAGAAGCCCAATGGCGAGACCAGCAAAACCACGGTGAGGATCTGGAACGAGACTGTTTCCAACCTCACGCTGATGGCCTTGGGCTCATCTGCTCCGGAGATCCTCCTGTCTGTTATCGAGGTGTGCGGCCATGGCTTCACGGCAGGGGACCTGGGGCCAAGCACGATTGTGGGGAGCGCTGCCTTCAACATGTTTGTCATCATTGCAATCTGTGTGTATGTGGTGCCAGATGGAGAGATAAGGAAGATCAAGCACTTGCGAGTGTTTTTTGTTACAGCGGCCTGGAGCATCTTTGCCTACACTTGGCTGTACATTATTTTATCAGTGTCTTCTCCTGGCATTGTGGAGGTTTGGGAAGGCTTGCTCACCTTCTTCTTCTTCCCCATCTGTGTGGTGTTTGCCTGGATAGCTGACAGGAGGCTTTTATTTTACAAGTACGTCTACAAGAAATACCGAGCTGGCAAGCAGAGAGGGATGATCATTGAGCATGAGGGCGACCGGCCGTCCTCCAAGGCTGACATTGAGATGGACGGAAAGGTTGCCAATTCTCACGTGGAGAACTTTTTGGATGGGACACTGGTGTTGGAGGTGGACGAGAAAGACCAGGATGACGAGGAAGCCAGGAGGGAAATGGCTCGGATCCTGAAGGAACTGAAACAAAAGCACCCAGACAAGGAAATTGAGCAGCTCATAGAGCTGGCCAACTACCAGGTCCTGAGCCAGCAGCAGAAGAGCAGGGCCTTCTACCGCATCCAGGCCACTCGGCTCATGACTGGGGCTGGCAACATCCTGAAGAGACACGCAGCAGACCAGGCCCGCAAAGCCGTCAGCATGCACGAGGTCAACAGCGAGGTGACCGAAAACGATCCCGTCAGCAAGCTCTACTTCGAGCAGGGCACCTACCAGTGCCTGGAGAACTGCGGCACCGTGGCCCTGACCATCATCCGCCGAGGAGGAGACCTGACCAACACGGTGTACGTTGACTTCCGGACAGAGGACGGGACGGCCAACGCTGGCTCCGACTACGAGTTCACTGAAGGGACGGTGGTCTTCAAGCCTGGAGAGACCCAGAAGGAAATCCGTGTTGGCATAATTGACGACGACATATTTGAGGAGGATGAGAACTTCCTGGTCCACCTCAGCAACATCCGTGTGAGCACCGAGGCCTCAGATGAGGGTGTTCTTGAGGCCAGTCGTGTCTCAACACTTGCCTGCTTGGGATCGCCATCTACGGCCACCGTCACCATTTTTGATGATGACCACGCCGGCATCTTCACCTTCGAGGAGCCAGTAACACACATCAGTGAAAGTGTAGGAACCATGGAAGTGAAAGTGTTGCGAACCTCTGGAGCACGAGGAAATGTAATTGTGCCCTACAAAACCATTGAAGGCACGGCCAAAGGGGGAGGAGAGGACTTTGAAGACACCTGTGGGGAGCTGGAGTTCCAGAATGATGAGATAGTGTAAGTCAAGGTTTTATTTGTTTCTTACAGCCTCTGTTTCTCCTGAAACTAAATGAACTTATCTCCCAGCGCTGCACTGGAGGTGTGTGGGCACCAGTGCATTGCAATAAGCCATGGATGGCCTTAGCTGCTTTGGGGAGCCTGAAACACTGTGTCCCTGCTTTGCCAGCAGACTGCAGAGTGATGCCTAGTCAGGGGCACTCTAGCATTGAAGCAGCAGGGAGGTGGAGCTGATCTGGGAGCAGTACCCATGCCTGGGCAGATCTCTAGAGCCTCAGGTCTGCAGTGGAGCAGAGAACAAAACCCACGTGGCTGTGACCGCACAGGCACGAGAGTGTGTCCTACAAAGGTCTAAAACTAAATGTGTGAATTGTGGCACCTGCTTCCTCTTTCCTGTTGAGGCTCAGATCGTCCTGTGCTGGGTGACAGCCTGTCCTACTGATGCTCTGCTCAGGGCTTTGGTGAAGGTTGCTTTACCTCCTCTTGCTCTAAAGGGCACAGGCCTGGGTCACCTCTTGAAAAAGCGTTGTCATGCAGGGAGGCCTCAGGGTTAAGATGTAACTGCAGCCACATGCAGCTGCTTGCAAGTGAAAAAAGGAGGCTGAAAGCTGTTGGAAGCTACTCCTGAGTGTTGCTATTTGGATGGTGGGGAAATTATTAGTGCTGTAGTCTTATTACATTATGTGGAGAACATAAATTTACACAGTAAATCGTGGTAGAAAACATTGGATATGTCATGAAGACATTTCCTTGCCCAGCTGGTGCTCTGGGAGGAGTAAGGGTTGAGAGCTGTGTTGTTCCAGGCTGAGGCTCTTCCTACAGTAAATTCTGTGTTTGCAGCCAACAGGGGCTAAGTTCTGTAGCATGAAAACACTACAAAGAACTGAAAGTTACTGATAAAGGGCATTGCTGTGTCAAGGGAGAGCTAAATTTTGGCTTGGGTGTTATTTATTGTGCTACTGGTCTCCTAGGAGCTGAGACAAACCATGGCAAGTGCTCAGAGTGGTCCTTGTGCTCTGTCACCTGTATCTGCTCTGTCTGCACAGGGAGAATAAAACTTCTTCATAAAACTTCTTGAAGTAGATGGGGGTGGGGGAGGAAGGTGATTTGTAGTTCTCAGGCAGGATTTATACCAGTTGGGATTTTGACTTCCCAGAAAAACCTGAGCAAAAACTTCACAGCTCTACAATCTGGAGGCCACAACAGGCATGTTGCTCACACAAGGATGAAGAGCACATGGCTCCTGACTCCTGAATGATAAATGTAATAGACACAAATGTGGTTATTTGAATTTATTTTTTTTTAATCATTTTAAGAGAAGCAGAGAGTTGTCTGCAGAGATGCAATGAAGTAGGCTATAAGGATATCTCCCAAAGGCTCTTTGCTTTTTATCCAGGTCACTCAGCCCTAGCAAAACTGGGCTAGTGGCATTTAGACGTTGACGTTTGTTCCCAACTCCCATGGGATGTGACATGTTTACATGGCAGGCCAAACACATGGCCATGGGCTCTGCATTGGTGTTCAGAGGGGTTTGAACTATGCCTTGCCTTGGGTCCATCACTGTGGCCAGGATTTCTGTGCTGTCCTTCAGTCAAGACCTGTGTCCGTGGTGCCTCTTGGTGCTTGGGCTGTGATGAGGCAAGGTGCTCTCCCTGGCACTGCTGTGCCTGCTTGCCTCTGGTGGTGGCCTGCCCTCCCCTGAGCTGCTCACTGCTGACTTCTGCCAACAGCCCAGTAAACAAGGGCAGTGTTGGAAGCCAGCTGCCCACATCCTGTGGGATCTGTGCTGCTGTGCCCTCACCAGGGCTGCAAACCTTCTCCTTCCTCTTCTTACGGGCTGCCAGAATGTGCACAGCAAGCAAGAAATGGGAAAGCAGCTTTCTTAGAAACCCGAGCATGCTTTTTCTGTGCAGATGCCATTGTATCTCTATTGTCTTGGAACTATCTCTCCCAGGAATGGCAGTGAGTGATGGTACCTCAGAAGTGTCCACAGCCCGAGGCCTGGGTGTAAGGAGGTGGTGACTGCAGGGACAGATGCTGACCAAGGAGCTTTCTCCATTTAGGTGGGAGAGGTCATTGACAGAATGAAAACAATGGTACATATTCCAATCTATCCATGTGCCTGAAAGGCAGTAGGTATTAAGCTGAAACTTGACTGCTACGGTCCATGTCCAGGTGCTGGGTGATACAATCTGACTGGCAGAAGATTTCCTGCTGGTCGGTGTTTTTTGCCTGAACACAAGTTTAGGATGGCCCTGCAGCACAGAGACAGAGTGTTCCTGATGCTAAGCTGCTGCTTACAGGCATCCTTCCTTGGAAGAACTCGCTCCAATAAAGAAGATATGCTAGCACAATATGTGGATTATGGAGCTAAAGACTTTTTGCTCTCTCATTGCTTGACAGTGCTGTACTTCAGTTAAGGCACGGTTATGTAGAATGGTGCAATTTCCTAGCACATTGGATTCAATAAGGTTTAAAATTCCAGATTTTCCTATGCTCTGATAGCCAAGAGAGGTCTTTGCTGCCCTTTCTAAAGGTCTTTAGTGCCTCTTCAATTCTGCCATTCAAGTCTGAGCGAATCAGCTTGATAAAAGTGAGTAAGATGTGTTTTTCTGGGGCAGTAATAACAAAGGTAGGGCAGTACAGGGAGACATGAAGATGAAAGAAAAGCATGCACAAGCCTCTATTATTAGAGGGCTGGCTTGCTGGTTAAGTCCCAGAAAAATTAGAAAGCGCTGGGAGGCCCCTGATCTTCTGGAGACCTTCCTCTGGCTCCCAAAAGGCCTAATTGCATAACATGTTGTTTGTTTGTCCAGAGAGACTTTCCCATTTTGCAATCTGTTGATGTCTCCCTTTCCCAGAGTACACAAAATAGCAGTTTAACTGATGAAGCCATGCTGCTCCTGTACATTTAAACAAACATCTCATTCTGATGCTACCAAAGAAAAGATGTCCAATGGCGAAGATATTGGTCCTCCTGTGGAACATTTAACCCAGCACTGCCTCTTGGAGTGGAGCTTTTCTGCTCCCTCTTCCCGGAGCACAGCCTGTGTGTTGGATGGATGCATGTTAGCAAGTGAAAGCAACAGCTTTTAAATGGGGTTTGCATGTGTTCCAAGCTTTGTGGGAAAAGGTGTCTGACTGGGGTCTCAGCAAGGCCAGTCTCAGTGATGCTGCACAGGTACCTGGGGCTCTGGCACATTGGTGTAGGTGCTGTGATTTAAAGCGTAAGAGAGCCTTCCTTCTGGGCTCACCCTCAACAAGGTGGCTCCAGCCTTGTCTTGCATCTCCATTAATGATTAAAGCTTTCTGCATGAGAACATGGAGAAGATGTGCAGCTGTAGGCCCTTCCTGCCCTCCCCCCCATCTACTACAGCTATTGTGATCATAGAAGAGGTCACTGGTTCATCCAGCCAGTGTATTTTTATCTCCTGACTGAATGCTAAATAATTCACAAGAAGTCCAGCTTCCTATATTAGAAGAGGAAGCAATCATTCCCTCGGCTGATATCCCGTCAGCTCTTCTCCCTTCTGTCTTGAAGCATCAGGAGGAGCACCTCTTCCACATGTGACTGCAAAGCTCTTTGAAAACAGTGTGTTCTTTCATGCTCAAAAAACATAGTTTTTCTAGGGATAGCATTGCAACCAGAGACCTGTGCTCCAGATGTCTGCACACACACCCCAAAAGAAAAGATTTTACTGCATTAATGTCAGTGAGGAAGATGGTACATCTGGACAACCAATTAAACTCATATTTCACCTATGCAGTCACACCTGTAAATGCTTGGAAAATCTGATCTTGCTGTTCATAATATACAGTTTAACTGTTTTTATAAAACATGTCTGCTGCAGCTTTAGGAAATGACACTCTTTGCCCACTGAATTTGACTTGTCCAAGTCAGTTTTGACATTTCTCTGGAAGCATAAATTTAAGACCTGAATACTAACAGAGACACAAACATCAGCTATATCCTCTGCTTTTTTTTTAGGAAAGTGTCCCCACAAACCACATAGGCGCTCTCTCAAGAGTCCTTTAAAAATGTCAATGTCAATAAATACAGATGGTGGCAGGAGGGGAGCCAAGTGGTAAGGCTTTTTTAAGTGCCCTTTTTCCAAAAAGAAGTTGGGTCAGATATTTCTAAAGAAACAGTAAAAATAATATCCTGACTCAGCCTTGCAACCCCTCTATATCAGTTTTTCATCTGTGACCTGCAGCTTCTGAGAAAAAAAGTAAAGCCTCCAGCATGAACAGTCTTGCAGTAGGATGCAGTTGAAGAGCAGAATGTCTTCTGATGTGGCAGAGAGAATGCTGTGAACCAGGCTGGAAGGGAAGCAAACAAACATTCCCTTTTTCAGGTTTCACTGTTGAGTACATTCTCTTCCTCTTTGTGGTCCCACTTTGTTCAGCTGGGCCAATGTGCATCCTCTGATTCAACAGCCCCAGCTTGCCCAGGCTTAATGTCTGGCAGCAGAGTGTGAGGTACCAAAGGACACCAATCAAAGATTAAACTCTTGTTTGGCCTACTTCCAGAGCCCAGCATGGGGTTTGCAGAGTATTCTCCCCTCACCACTGCAATCTTGCCTGGCCCAGTGGGATTTGCAGGCAGTGAAGATATGGCCAGCTGGATCTAGGGCTTGGATCCTTGGCAGAAGCACCCAGTGTTCCTGGTCCATCTAGTAGAGGTCCCTCTTATGAGAGGTGCCCCTGGCCAAGGCTCACGGCAGGGGTCTGAGCCAGGAGTGTTACACCATGCTGGGGCATGGATGGGGCCTATTTCCCTTTTGAGGAGGACAAGTTGTCTGGGCCTCAAATGTAGAATTTCTTTGATTCCTGAAAGCCAAAAGCTGGTTGTCATCTCTTCAGAGGGGAAGATACAGCTCTAAGAGGGTCAGCTGTCTTTTCCTCCTCTTCATTCAAACAATGTTTAGTCTTTCCTGAACGCTCTTAAAATACTGGCCTTAGTATTTCTAAGGCGTGCGCATTTCTCTTAAACTTCTGTGCTCTTGCCTCGGCTGCATGGTCAACCACATCTCTGGCAGGAGAGAACAAGGGAATAAGGCCATGTGACATGTGACATCCACAGAGCTTCACCTTTGTGCTGTGCCCATGGCATGGCAGGTACCGAAAAACTCATTCCCAGGTGCCACATCAGGTCTCAAGCTCCTGAAGGGCAAACTCATAGCTGTGTCTCCGAGTGTCCCACGACTTCATTTGCTCCCCAGGGTGAAGCCACTGAGGATGCTCTTGTGGCACATTGTCGTGGTGCTGTGGGACAAATCCTGCCCATGGCTCCCTCGGGGAGGGTGAGCAAGGGATGCAGACTGTGCAGTTTGCCCAAATAAGTCAGGAAATCCAGGAACTTGATTGCATGATGTCCCCTGTGGAGGGGATTAGGCAGTGAAGTCGTGCTATTGGACAAAGGAAGTTGTGCCAGCACATCACTGGGGGTGAGCGGCGGGGGGAGAAGGGTGAGGATAAGAGTTACCTAAAGAACTGACACAGTTTTTGTCCTTGAAAAGCCAATGTTTCCTTATTTGTAATGAACTGTTGTTGGCAATTTACTGCTGCCAGCTGCATCTCTGTGGTTGATTAAGGGAGCTTGGATCTTAACTATGTAATAACTCCCTGAAAGCCATTGAGAGGTAGTTATTAGCTTCATCAGGGCCTGTGGACACATCCACTGTGCTCCTTTATGAAAAGGCTACCTATTAAATGCATTGTAGTAATTCACAAAACACAGGATCTAGGCTTGTTTTAAGAAATTAAAACAACAGCCCTAGCAAAGTTTGTTGGCATGAGAAAGTTATCTCAGAGTGAAGCACTGCTCCACAGTTCCGTGACAGGGGACAAGAATAGGGGTTAGGAGAAGCCCTATCCCTTTTTGCTGACCCTTCTTTCTCTGGCGTGACCTTGAGCACCTCTGAGAGCAGCATTGGCACCATCAGGTTTTTACAAGAGAGCAGGCATCTGTCCCTCTCCCAGCTGTGCACACGGATCCACGGCTGTACCAAATCCTTGAGGAAGGAGAGGTAACTCATTCTTACGATCCCAGTGCAGCTGGAGTTCAAGTTGGGCATTTGCCTTGGGAGTAGACTTCTTTCCTCTGACACTTTGCCCTTGGGTTTGAACTCAGTGGATGGCACTTGGTGTCCTTCCAGAAGCAGGGCTGAATCCATGGGCTCAAAATGAGAGTGACAGAACAAAAAGCAGACAGCTGACCACAGCCAGTATCCAAGCATCTGTACAGATGGGCAGAGAAACATCTGCTGCCATCCAAAGCCAAACAGAGAGGAGAAGCTGGACCTGGCAGACTGAGTCAGAAACAGCCCCTCCTCAGGAGGGGCTGAGCCTGGAGGCATCATCCACGTGCTGCAGGTGAATGAGTGTGATCAGCCAGCCCTTTGCTCTCAGGGGGATGTGATGTTGCCCTGCCCTTGTCAGATGCACAGTCTTCCATATCTGGATCTGCCTACTGTGTGTCTCCACTGGCTCTGCTCACACCAGGGACAAAATCATGTGTCCACTAGCAGGGACATGCACATCATGGCCATGCAAGGGGAAAGTCACCTATCCTGTCCCTTGCCTCTGCTCCTTCCCCTGTTCTCCAGCAGCACAGGGGAGCTGTTTTAGTTTAACCTTCACAGCCTGCTTTTGCCAAACCACCTGTGTCTTCCCAGTACTCTTTGGTTAGCAGCCTCTCACAGCCACAGTGTTTGCCATGGTGTGTGTACGGCCTCACTGCACTGGTACTGTGGGGTATGTCCTCCTCTGTGCAGTCCTGAGCATGGCTGGAG
Organism: Thryothorus ludovicianus; assembly: GCA_013397245.1. Lineage (NCBI taxonomy): Eukaryota > Metazoa > Chordata > Aves > Passeriformes > Certhiidae > Thryothorus > Thryothorus ludovicianus. The sequence goes on from VZTB01001199.1 coordinate 168,602, forward strand.
TTAGGGTCAGTCTTCTCCAAGTCATAAAATGCCAGTTAGCCTGAGGACATCTTGGAAGATACCAAAAACTCTACTAATTAAGTTTCTGACAATGACATTAGAGGCACTGTGCTAGTTTCCAAGAATGGCAATGCTGGATCCTGGGTGACAACAAACAGTAACAGCATTCTCTGTTTTAAAAATATCTTAGTGTAAGAGAGAAAATATTCTCACTGCTGTGTAAGTAAGAGGGTGACCAGCATGAGCCTCCTCTGCCCAGTCCCTATAAGGTTCCTTTTCCATAATGTCTGGACTGCTTCCTACACAATCAAAGTAACAATCAAATGTGTCTGGCAGTGAGAAGCAAAGCAATAACAAAGAATGGGGGGCATGCCTGGATCCCTGTGAACTGGGTGCTGGAAAGAGAGAGGGGGAACTGATGGAATATGCCTGCCCCCTCAGAGCAAAGTCCTTTCCAGAGAAAGGTCCCCTGAGTGCAGATGTCTGGGGATGGGGATAGGGCCCAGCTGAGTGGAGTGCAGTGCAGAGATACCATTGGAGTTTTTTGAGGGATAGTTTAAATTTCATGGCATTGTTATCAGGAAGCTTCTTTGGAAGACTTGAATGATTCCTCTGGTTATTTGCTCCCATTAAAACACAGATGTGTGGTAGTCACACACTGTGCTATTTTGGGGTCATGCAATATGTCTCTAATTCAACCACAAGCCCCGTACACCCCGCAGGAGACCCTTGTCCCAAGGGCCAGATGCACTGTCACCAGGTGGCAAAGCTGTTGTCTCACTGGCTGGGACATAAGAAGGACATGAGGACAAAAAAGGATTGATTTGTTCAGAGTTCTTTTCCAAACTTGGTCGCTTGCTTCCTAGTAAGAAACTTGTTTTGAGACGTGCTTGCATGCTCCTGGTTTAATTTATTAGTACACGTGATCCTAAAGAACAAAATAGTTACACATGTGTTTTTGCAAACAATTTGGAGTAGAAATCTATCAGTCCATGAGCACCCAGCAGCCCCCTAAATTGCCAAGCAGGCTCTCAGCATCCCCCCTACCTGGCTTTCTCCCTGGCGCTTGCCCTCCCATCTCTGTAGTGCTCATGTGGCCGTGGCTCTGCCATCCTCTGCCCCAAAATCTCCCCTGTGCATCATGAACACCAGTGTTGTGACAGATGACTTACTCTGGCATGCTTTGGGACAAGGGCAGGCAACTCTCCTGTCTGGAGATGTGGACATTGTGCTCAGAGGAGCTGTGTGTCCTCAGCCACAGCCCTCCCTCCACCCTCCGTGGTGCCTGGTGCAGCCCAGGCCCTGCTGTCCTCACGTGCACAGCTCTCACAGAATTTCACAGCCCTGCCACAGCATGCAAGGCAGAAAAAAAGCCAGTTCTGCAGGGAGTCTGGAAGGAATTGAGCTGCAGTGAGCACGGGAGAGGCGCCTTGGTTTCATTGAGGAGAGGAGCTTGGTCTGAAAGAAAACCTGTTACTTTGGCTCAAGCAGGTAGGGAGCAGGTTTCACCTGGCACCAGAGTCTGCACAGGAGCCAAGTGTTTGCTTGGTCCAGTAGATTTCCATTCACACTTTAGGTTTGGGTTTTGAAATTTGTGACTCCTTAGTGACTGGGTATGTGACAGGACCTAGGGGGATAAGATACCACCCCTACATAGGGCAAAAATAATGTAAACGTAGTCACTATCAATGCCCCAGGCACATATCATCCTGGGAATAAGGAGGGAAGTGTAGCAGGAGATTTACCTGACTCATGAGCTCTCTGGTGACCTGGAACTCAGAAAGACTCATACAAAAATTTGAAAATGGGTCAGTTTAGCAGGGAGGATTGTAACAGAGGAGTGTGGGAGGATTGGGTCAGAATCAGGCTGAGCATGAACTGGAGAAGAATTAGATGAGAAGGAGATATTCTGGACATTCATGCCTTAGCAGTGAAGAGAAAAAGGGGAAGGGAGCTAAACAACTGATTCTGCCGAGAAGCAGGTTCCTTGGGATGTCTGTGATCATGAGGCCTGCAGGTGTAGGACAGAGATGATGCAGCATGCCTGTCCTCAGACCAGAAGGCACATGGAAATCTAGCCTCGTGCTCTAAGAGGAATGCATGGGGGTCTATTAGCAGTCCCTCTGGAAGGTTTCCTGGGCAATAGGTGACATGTGCAGGCAAGCTCAGAAGCTGCCTTCAAAAGCTGCCTTCAGAAGCAGCTCAGCCAGATTAGGTCTGCTTCTGTACCTAAAAGAGCCTAGAATAAATCAACACGTTATTTGTAAGTACCTCAAAGATAACAAGGAGATGAATAACAGCCAGCATATATTTGTCAAGAACAAATCTTATCAAGCCAACCTAATTTCCTTTTATGCCAGCCTTTTGGGTAAGGGAGAAGCAGTGTTGTCATATCATTGAGCTTCAGAAGGGCTTTTAATGTTGCCTTGTTTAGCACTGTCATAAGCAAGCCCTGGCTAAATGGGCCACTGGGGTGATGGGGTCTAATCTGTCTGGAAAGAGAAATGTGTCACTGGATGGAGGTGAAAAGGTGTTCAGTCACTGGATGGAGGTGAAAAGGTGTTCAGTAGGTGCTTGTCCTTAAATGGAGCTTGTTGGGCATGGGAAAGAGAAAATTGGTGCTTTAGCTTGCAGATAGAAAGAGAATAGAGTCTGAAAGCATTATCAGAAGCAGGATGGGGATTTATGGAAATGTGAATTAGCCTGAACGGAAGCAAGACACTGTAAAATGCTTAGTAAGAAAATCATAAACACAAATTTGGGTGGGAGGGGAACAACCAAGTCAGGGGGTGCTATTGTGACCTGGCAGCCAAATCTGAGCTCACAACACTGTGCTCTTGCAATGAATGAGACAGATGCCATCCTGAAGATATTTCAGAGGAGGGTAACCATCCTCATGCTCTTTCTTGGAGGAGTGGGTGGCCTCTGTCAACAGCAGAAGACAGCTTAGAATGCACTGCCCAAAAACATACTGAAGGTGTCAGGTGTATTGTCTCTTTGAATGCACATTGGGTCAGATGAGGCCTTGGGAACTCTTTTTCTCCTCTTGCTTTGTGCTAGCCAGGGAAAAGCATCATGTGAGTTACACTTCAGCCGGGGGGCCCCTTGTCCTGCAGGGTCTTCTGCCACAAACCTGTGATGGGATAACACACAGAGCAACCTACAGATGGAGCAGAAAGCCCAAATGCTCACATGGAACATGCACAGCTTTCCTGTGGCCACCTGCTCTGGGCTCCTTGCTCTCAAGGGATATCTGGAGCAGGGGCAGTGCTGCCGTCTGTCTCCTTTGCTAATAATTAGATGCTATCCAAGGTTCCCTGCAGGAGAGCCCTGTCCCCGTGGGGGAAGAAGCAAGGCTGCACAGATTAAGGAAGCTAATTAGAGGGGAAGAGAGCATCGGTACTGAAGCCCCAACAGTAAACTTTGAAATCTAGATAAGGGAGCAGTATTTAATTATATACAATTAAAACACCGTATCTCAGCCCCCTGAGAACTGGCAGTCCTGGAAAGCCCTCACAAAGGTCCTGATGAACAGATCTGAAGGCAGCAGTAGGCTAGGGGCTATGCTTATCAAACTTTACCTGGGAAAAACACCTGAAGAGAAGAGCTAGGAAAATTCCCTTGGACCACCACCTCCTTATTCCTGCACGATGTCCTCCCTCTCCTAGAGCAGGTAATGGGAACCCAGTTCTTGGGAACAGAAAGGGAGATTGCTCTGCTCTTACATGCAGCTGGGCAAGACCATTGCAGGCACCTACACAAGGAAGGGCAAACCTGAGAATGTAGGGGAAGTCCGAGAGGGTTGTAAATACTTGGTCTGAGAAACAACCTTTGTGCCCTTTTCTCCCAGTGTGCAGGAGAAAAACCTCCTGCTCCTGTGCCTGTCAGCCAGGGGTATCCTAGAATCTCCAGGGAGCACCATGCCAATGTTCCCCTTTGCTCCACAAATCCTGCAAAGTTATCTTAGGTTATTTTCCCACAAGTTCCCCCTAGCCACTAAAGCAGCTACTTCCCCTTCCTGCTCCTTTGCTACACAGTCCCTGACTTCTGATCCTTTCACCTGTCCTCTTGAAGCCAGGAGGGCAGTTTGGTTTCCCTGCAGAGTGCCTGCCTTGTGCTCAGACATTCCCTGTTCAGCTGTGCCAGCTTCATGGATGGCAGCAGCAGCTCTCATCCCATGGCTGCTGCTGGGTGTTAATGCAGAATCACGATGAGGGAAAGCTTGGATGGGTTCATGTCATCTGACAGATTAGAACTGCAGAACCAGCCTCAAATTATCCAAAATTCCTCTTCCTCAGCATCTTCAAACCCTTAAGGAAAGCTTTTAGTTCAGCCTTGGCTGCCAAAGGAAGTGGTTCCTGTTTTAATTTGTAAATAAAAAGTGCCAGAGGGCTTCTACTTTCTGAAGGCAGTAGCTTTGAAAAGCACAGGTGAAAGGCTAGAGCTCCTTTTCCTGCATCCTTGTCACATGTTCTTGTTGAGGAGCACACCTGGTGCAGATCTCTCATTGTGCACCTGCAGTGGGAGCTGCAGGTTGTGCTCTGGGTGGGGGAAATGACTGGAACTTTGTCAAGGGGCCATGATCTATCACCATCCCTTTGTCTGACAAGGGGGACAGGGACCTGCAGCACTGGCTGGGGATAACCAGTCCCCTGGAGACTGTACAACCCAAATAAACAAGCAGAAGACCCCAAACAGATATCAAGTGTAAGGGGCATGAAGAGCACAAGGGGAATGGATTCACAGACTGCAAGGGTGCAAAACCCCAGGGATTCCTTCACTGACCCTGGAGGCATCAACTCAGGCTGTTGCAGTGTGACTGCACCTTGATTAAATTACTTAAAAGAACCACGCATCTGCAGGAAACCTGGACTGAGAGAATCTTGCTGGGCTGCGTAAGTACGATGTGTGGCGGGAAGCAAGCTCATGGGGCTTCACTGGACCCTCCTGCTGAGAAGGGGCTTTGGTCCCCGAAGGGAACTTGAGTGGTGCAGTTGTGACTCCCAGAATGGCTCCTGAATGGTCAGAGAGCAAAGATTCCTTAACAATCTTTTGCCTGGCTTTTGCCCCCACATTCTGTCTGCAAAGAACGTGCAAAGTCCATGAGTCACATCTGTGATGTTGTCACTAACAGCTTCCTTCCCTGGTGATACAGCTGCTTTAAACGTTAAAATGGTACAAGACCCAAAAGTGATGCCCATGCCATTGAGGTTCATTTTATTTGTCTGTGCCTTTCTGGTGATGTTTTCCTCTGCTGTACCAAGAGCTAAAATTACCTCAGGGCATCTTTCATTCATTGTGTTTTAGGTGAAAATGAAATTTCTTGTTGTATCCCAGGGCTCCAAGAGCTGTGGTCTTAAGAAAAATGCTGACTAATATCTTGTGTGCTCTGTCTGTTCCTTGGTGTGCCAGGGAAGAAGTTGCCTTGCTTTGGGAGAAGAATTGCCCTCAATTGCCAGTCCTCTAGAGCTGGAAAGGTGGAAGGCTTAAGTTGCTTCTCAATTCAAGCATTCCTGCATTAGTATGAATGAGCATGTTGGTGTCTTGCAAATACGCAAACAGATTTCCACAAAACACTTGCTAATGAACCAAACCAGCTTGTCCTTTCAGTGATTTGTGGGGAGTCGGTAAAAGACTCAACCTGGGGAGCTCATTACCCTGCTGAAGGAGTGCATTTTTAGGGGAGATGCTGGGAAGCTGTTAGCTGCCAGCTGTGAGGCAGCGCCAGAGGCTTGGCAGTGCTGGGAGGAAGCCTGGGAGAGAAGTGCATTGCCTTTGTGGGCACAGGCACAGGGCTTCCTCACAATGAGAACATAATTTCTCTTTCTGAGGTTGTGGGACACAAGAGGGGCTGATTTCCATCCCCATTCACTGTAATCTCAGGGCCAGGCACGCTGATACTGTGCTGGGGTCTTGGGTTTTCTGTGTGAAATGGAGAAGAGTAGAGTCAGCACCAGTGACAAGGGAGAGCCACAGTAACCTGTTTAACCACACACATGTTATAAACCTGTTAGAAAATACAGTCACACTCCCGAAGCTTGAAAAACAGGCACTTAATCCTGTGCATCAGAGGGAGTGTGGCACTGTTCAGCCACTGCTCTGCCTCACGGGCAGTTCATTTGTCACCTGCAGCTCTTGCACAGCTCAGCTGGCTAATCCACACCACTGCCCTTTCCTCCGGGTGTGACATGGGGGGCTCATTCAGGCAGCAACTGCAGCCACCTCCAAAAGGGATGCAAATACCCCCAGGTGCACATGTACCTGAGGACTGCATCTGCCTGTGCCTCAGCAGTTAAGAATAGGTGAAAGGATAAGCAGGGAAAACGCATCTGTGGGGAGAAGGTGAGCTAAGGTGAAATATGAATAGTTGGGAAAAGAGTGGAAGGAAAAAGTGAAAGAGGGGCCAAAATCACAATGACTTGTATGAATGCCTCCTCTTAGCTGCTGCTGAGCACTTGAGAGCTGCAAAGTGCTTGGGTCCTCCTCAGAGCCCCCCCTGTCCCATCAAACCTTAGAGCAAGGTTGTGCAGCTCAGGTTTGCAACAGGTACTTTGAAAAAGCTATTGTTTCATGTTCAGTGTGTCTGCAGGGAGAACTCTGGCTTGGCACTAGGCATCAAAGGTAAAAGCAATGAGGAGAAGAGAATACTTCTAGCCTTGCCAAGAAAAATCACTTGTCTGGGAAAGGAAGAGCTAAATTGATCTGAATTTTCCTGCTATTCATCAGCGTTTTGGTGCCAAGGCAGTGCATGTGAGAGAGGAAAGAAAAAAGATAACATGAAGAGCTCCATATTTAATATTGTGTTAATCTCTTCCCTCTCAGCTAGAGCAGAGTTTTAAAATTCCTTTCCTGTACATTAGGGAAAAGGTACTGATGTGTGTGAGAGTTATTATTTAGGGACGAAAGATTTACCTTTCAGGAAATCTGCAACCCGAATAAACCAATTCAGAAGGCTAAAGAAATTAATTGAAGTTTAGGTTTTCAGAATTTTTAGTTATTTCTTGCTTCACAGAAGATTCATTTTGCATTTTGAACCAAGCTTTCCTTCATTGACTCTGGAAACTTAAGCTGGGGGGGGGGGATGCATTTCAGGCCAAGTGTTTTGAGAAACCCCGCTAACAGCAACTGTGACAGAAGGTGAAGCAACAACACTTCAGCACCTCCACTTCCCCGTGAAAGCCCATACATTGGGAAGGTGCATACTGTCAGGCAGCTTGTGCAGCAGCTCTTTGCAAGTAAGGATTTGCTCCTAGCACCCCAGTTATGTGGTGGAAAATCCTGCAAAGGAGCAGGTGGAAGTGGCAAAGCCTCGTGCCAGTTTTGGACCTAGAGCTCAACATGACCTCCCCCAACCCACCATGGGGAGTGGGGAGCAGTGCCTGCCCTCCAGTCCTGCCTGGGTGCAGTGCCCTTTGCGTTGTGGCACAAGTTTTATTCATTTCTTTCTTTCTGAGCCTATGCTCGTGGACTAATTAGAGGAGAACTGGTGAGCTCAGCTAACGCATTTGAACACGGGTAGCTTTAGGCTTGCATTTGGGTCATTAAAAATGAAATAAAATGATATTCTCTTTGCACCAGCTACTGTGAGCAGGGACCTTGATTTGGCAGCAGTTATCTCCCCAACACCACTGCACTAATGACTTCCAGCACAGAAAGAGCAGTGTGTCATTAACTCAACAGGGTGGTGGGAATCTGCTGTAGGCAAAGCAGGATCTGGGACAGAGCATTTTATGTCACACCTGCAACAAAGCTGGGATGAATTGAATTTAAACCCTTAGGAGGCTGGAAGGCACCATAAGGGGAAGCCCTTCCTTCAGGGACGTGCTCCCAAGGGTGTGGGCATGCTGCAGTGGGAGTAAAGTGGGTCTCCTGAGGGCCTCTTCTGCCTGCTGGTGTGTCCAAGCAGCCTGGGTGACCTTGATATTTGAGCGAGGTTTCCTTCATTGTTCTGTGGGGTGTCTCTGCTTGCTGCAGGCAGGTTTTGGTTGAGATGGAGGCCATCAGTTTATAACATAAGAGGCTGTAAAGGAAGGCTTCATCTCAAATTGGTCTAAGCTACAAATGCAACATAAGCTACGTCTGCTGGGGATGGCCTGTAAAGATCATTTGGCTTATCTCCCTGTGGAACAGAGGTTGTATATGTTTGTTGGTTGTCATTCCCATAGCAGCAGAAACTGAGGAAATGTTAGATTGAGGATTTCCCCCACAAGTACCTTGCTGCATTTTCTCCTCTAAGTGAAAGTGAGGAAAACTGGGAACTCCACAGAAGCATACCTGCTTTTGATTTAAAAAGCTGGAGGAGGAGAAACCATATAGATTTAGAGGTGTCATTGGCTTGTGTTTTAGAGTAAACACTTGGTACAAAAGCAAATGTCACTTTTGCCTACTTCAGTCCCTGATGACAGAAACCTGCATTGCTACACTAACAATGAGTGACCTGCAGATATTTACAATGCTGGGAGGGCCCTGGGCCATGTCCTGCTGTGGGGGTGCAGTCACATTGCTCCAGGCTCCACGGAGAGGGAGGTTTGCTTGCATGCTGTGATAGTGGAAATGGCTCGCATTTCTTGAGCTGCAGAACAAAATTACCTTCAATTTCTTCCTCAGTAACTCTGTGCCTTGTAGCAACGCTCTCCAGAGGTGGTTGCAGTGCAAGCATAAATAAAATTTGGCATGCACTGGGACTACACATACCTGGAGCCATAACTTAATGAGTTAAATCAGAGCTTTTATTATCTAATTTCTCATTGTCATCCAGTTTCTTGCATCTCTGTAGATAATTGATGTGGAGAATAGTTCATGCCTTCTGGAAACTGGCTGCCTTTTGAAATGCTCCCATCAGAGATGCTTTTGTCAGGCTTGTACTTCTTTCTTCTCATTATCCTGTTAATAGGCCTGACTCTGCCAAGTGGAGGAAGGGGAATGGATTGGCAGGGTACACGAGGCCAGTGTGCCTTTGCCTTGGAGATGTGGGCACTGAGGCCTGGGGAGCAGCTCCTGCCAGGTGAAGGGAGGATAATTCCTCTTTCTGCCAGAAGAGCTATAAGGGTGGCTGCAGCCTGGTAGAGGGAAGCCAGCTGAGCCACAGCTGGGGCTGAAAATGCCTTGGAGCAGGAGGGCTAACTCCCTGGCCACTGCTCCTGTTGGGAGGCTCTACAGCTGCTCTCCCGGCAAAGGAGCTCTTTTCAAATCTCAAAAATCCCAGCTGCAAAGGCACTGCATCTTTGAAGTCTAGAGGAGTATAAAAGGCTGCAGATAAACCTGAAGAGTTTTCCTCAGTAGCTGAACCCCTGGGTTATATCTGTTGAGATTGTCGAGAGAAGATCCAGCAAATATTTGTAACAGATTTCTACCGAGGACGCCGCATATTCACATGAATGAGTGGAGACGGCTGCTCCTGCAGCTGGGGAGGGTGAGCCTGCATGCAAATATCACTGTGCTCTTCTGGGGACAGCTCGCTCCTTCTCCTTTCCAGCCTTGTGCTTGGGCATACTTGGCAGATGTGCCTTTCTTTTCAGATTTGTCCTTCCACATTCCCTGTGCCGTGTTTGGAGCACCACGTGTTCGGCTGTGGCACGCAAGGCAGGGAGCAGTGTGCACTGGGGGACAGAGGTAGCCAGGCTCCCAAGGCACGTGGAATGAGGCTTGGCAGTGCAGGGCCTCTCACATAAGGCAGCAGGCACCAAGGTCTTTCCTCGCTACACCTAATTCTCCTCTGAGCTTGGAAAACCCTTTCTTCCCACAGAGACCTCTTGTCTTTCATCATAGTGCCCCCGTTTTATGCTCAGCCTTTCCTCTGTCCTGCCATTCCTGTTTCCTCTGCTCTTCTGTGTGATGATCCCAGGGTTAGGAGGCTTGTGCCCTGCCTCAGACCATGGCACATCCTGCCTCAAAATGTGCTGCAAGTACCTACACAGGTGAAATGCTGCTCCTGGCTTGGCCTTGCAGGCTCCCTGCAGAGACCACTGGTGCCTGTCAGGCCTAGTTCTCAGCAGTCACAAATGAATAAACAGGCTGTGTTTCACTGGGATATAAATCAGGATGCCCTGTGGGCACACGCCCCAGCCTGCAGTGGGATGTGCGGTGGTGCGTGTGTGTCCAGCCTGGTGCTGCCTGCAGGATCAGCTCCTGCTGGGAATGTACCAGCACTGGTTAGATAAACCCAATAGTGCCCTCTGATGCAGCTCACACAATAACAACTAGCACAAATAATAACCACCAGCAAAACCATCCTGTTGGGGGGGGGTTCTGTTTCGAGCTATAGTTCTCAAGCCTGTATGTTCTTATTTGCCATCACTGTAAAGAGGTTTACTGTGTCCAGTGGTTGTTTCCAATCAGCATTGCTGTGTCACAGCTGGCTGGTGTTACTGCTGCTTTGGCACTGGGAGAGACCAAAATTTGGTTGTTCGGTGGTTTCATGATCATGCCCTGTGAGATACAGCATGAGTTACAGAAAGAGAAACAAAGAAGGGCTGATATTGAAATAGAAGTGGTTCTCATGGTTCTGACACCCCATATGGCAGGGACATATGCAGAAATGAATTTGCTGCTGTTTGCTTAATAACAATAAGCAGGTTGAGACAGTGTGTTAGATCTCACAAAAGGAGACGTGACTTTTCAGTTATAATCTCTATTTTTTAATTGAGAGGTTTTCTGCTGTTTTCTTGAAATTCAGCTGTGAGTAGTGGGAAGACGTTCAACTGCAATTGAAAGGAAAGGCTGCCCCAGAGGCCCATGCCTGTCAGAATGCTCTATGAGATGTCCTGTGCAGAGGCTGATGTCTTGATGAGGACCAAGCATTATGAGCTCCAGCTCAAGGCTTATACATGTTGGCAAACTCACTTGACTGGTTTGAGATTAACGTTATGGGTGAGCTGTTAAAAGCCTGCATGCAGCAGGCTGAGAGCAGGAATGCCAGTTTCTTGCTCTTGAGCACCAAAAGTGTCATCTCTGTGGTGAACAGCAGTGTCTTAGTGAGAAAAAGCTTTTAATACTACAGGGTCAAAGCTGTTGATTCTTCAGAGGCCATGAACCTGTTCTTCCCCCCTGTAAGAAAAGCCTGCAGTGCTGTTTTTCAGGCCTGTCTGGTTTTGAACATATATCATAGAATTGTAGAATCTTAGAATTATTTACTTTGGAAAGGACCTTAAAGATTGCATCAGTCCTACCCTCCTGCTATGGGCAGGGACACCTTCCACTGTCCCAGGTAGCTCAGTGCCCCTTCCAGCCTGGCCTTGAATGCTTTCAGGGATGGGCAGCCACAGCTTTTCTGGAAAATCTGTTCCTGTTAACAAATGCTTAGGTAAAAGAAGAGGAGGGCAACAAGGAAATGCCTCAATCCCACCAATGTTCTGGGGTGTGAAGAAGGAACTTGTGCTTTGCACTAGGGGAGACCCAATGTGGGAGCACCTCTGTGAGTAAAACTCTGCAGTTAATTTCCTGCTGCTGCAGAACGATGTGTGGTGGGAGTTCTTGAAAAAAAAAATAGTGTAAAATGGTGACTTTTGTTATCAGAAGAACTCCTTCAAAAAGGATAAGTCATGGTCACTAGTAGAGTCGAAGCATTTCAATGCCTTGTGATTTTCTAGGTCCCTTTTCATGCAGGAGTTGGTTTTGCTCTCCGTTTTTTGCCAGCCTGAATACCAGAAAACACCATTCCTCTCTTCTTGTGTCTTGTAAAATGCTCTGCCTCTGCCTGGCAGTGCTTTCCTGCAGGAGTGCAGGGGGTCACCCCATAACTTTGCAGGAGTTGACAGAGATTTTTAATTCCCAACTGCTGTCACAGGCACAGGAGGCTGGGGGACGTCTCTGAGCATTTAGAGAATGCTGCACCCGTCCGCACACATGGCTGTGAGTGTGACATGCTGAGACATCCCTGGGAGAGCAGAGCTCTTAATGCAACAGCGTGACAATCATACTTCAAAGCTAATTGACAACGCAGGCCTGCTAATTTTACAGAGGTTAATGGATCTTCTTGGAGCTGTGTGTGTGAGGAGTGCTGGGGACTTACCATCTTTTTCTCCCCCATGGAGTTCTTTGACCATATATAGCCAAGGTATCAACTTACAGGCCTGGGATTTCAGCTTTCTGTTTAGATTTCAGATGAAAGGCTGCAGTTGGAAGTGATTGTTATAAATATTTCCTGCTATCTGGTAGCAGGCTGACTTCAGCCCCTTCTAAGGAATTCACCATAATTACCCTTTACAAAACTGCAATGGAAACACTGCTCCTGGCAGAGGCCAGTGGATGGAGCGTGTCCTCCTGCTGCCCCAGTGGGATGGAGAGAGCTCACTGGGGGCTGGAGTCCTGGCTGAGGGACTCACCAGGACTGCTTCTACAGTCCTGACTCTACCTGGTTGCTTTCTCCTTGCTGGCCAGGGCTGGGCCAGTTTAGATGAGCTGGGGCTTGAAACACATCCTGAGGTTTGCAGAGGAGATGGAAGTGGTCAGTGCAAAGGGCAACCTGCTGCTGTGGCCACACAGGGCACAGGAGGTGGGATTGGCATTCTTTAATTTGTCAAAGCACTCACCTGGGCTCTGCTCTCTGTTGGCCACCAGAAATGAGTTCCCAGTGGAAGGAAGGAATGGAAGTGTAAAATGTGGACTTTTGTCATCCAGATGCTCAGAGTAATGGGGATGAAAAGTGCTGTCATCCTGCCCAGGACTCTTCCTTTTTCATTTTTCCCTTTATCTCACTCTCTCACCAATCTCTTTGAATCTCTTCATGTATCAAAAACCGACATCAAACTAGCCAGAGCTGCCACTACACACAGTAGGGCTAAAAAAAAAATAAAAATGCACCCAGATCAGTTAGAAATCCTGACTCCTGAGGCCGCTGAAAATTTGTGCCACAGAAATGCAGTTGTGCAATTCAGTACCTCTGAAGAAGAATAAATTTGCTTTAAAAAAAAATCCATCAGCATATTGCATATATTTATAGTTAGCTGCAAGCCTTTCCAGTGAGAACTTTTAGAATTTATTTTAAATTAAAGTGACTAGCATGACATACCAGTACTTAGCCTTTTTACAAAAACATTTTAGTCGTATAAATACAGTTGCTATTATTAAACTCTAGGGAAAGCCAGCAAGCTGCTCCAAATAACATCCCTCTGCCCTGCCTGTCCAAGCTCTTCTGTTCATACCCAGAACCAAGACATTTGAACACTTCGTTGGAGATCGGGGTTCATTTTTTTTTCTATTCCCTTGATGGCTTTTTAAGCTTGTTTTAAACTTTGTTTCCACTTTCTCTTCTTTACTCCTTTCTCCATTCCATTATGTTACTCCCTATATTCTTTTTCCTTTTCTTTTAGACTTTTTTTACCTTTTTCCTCCCCCTCTCTCATTAGCAGGGAAGCCCAGTTCTCCATGGTACTTTTTGGCCTTTCTGAAAGCATCCTGAAACCTGTTTCCTAAATCACTTGCTGGGACTGACTTTAAGGACATCTCAAGTTGCCCTCTGGGTTAGCAGAGAGTAAGGCTACTTCTGTGAATTGAAAAAGTGCATGTGAATGAGATTTTAGAAAATCTCTGTCCACTTATCCTGTCTGTATTTACATCTTTCAGAAGTGCCAAGCAAGAGCAAGTTTTGATACTCAGAGTAAACACCAGCCACATTGTTGACAGAGAGGGAGATTTTGACCTGTGACCAACACAGTGCAGGGAAGGCCTCCTTTGTTTTGGAGACCCCTCCCCATCTAAGAGCTGTCTATGGTTAAAAACCAGGCAGCCAGTACCTGGGGTAATTCCAATCTCCTCCACGTTAGTCTTCACCCAGCTCATTTCCAAACAAAAGCTGAGCAGTTATTCCTCATGCAGCTTTTAAGCCTGTGTGGCTGCTAAGAGAGGGAGGATGCAATAAATCATCCAGTCAATTAACGAGGGACTTTCTCCTTATTTGTAACCTCCTTTCAAAGCAAATGAGTATGACTGGTAATGAAAGGAAACATATGCAATAGTTTAAAAATAGGTGTCTGAGGCCAGTGGGGGAAATCTTTGCCCTGCTGCGTGTGGCACCCAGCCTCTCCAATTTGCCTGCACCACCTCTCCACTCACTCTCTCCCAGCACCCACAGTAGCTTATTCCTTCAGGTGATGGAGCAGCATTTCCACAGCCATTGCCAAGCCAGCACCATCCCACTCACAGGACTCTGTAAACTTTCTACAAACCTAAACCCTCCCATAAGTCTTGCCCTTGCAGATGGGAAATGGAGGCACCAGGGTCAGGGAGCAGCCTGCAGCATTGAAGCAACTCTCCTGCCAGCCCAGGAGCTTTGGGATGAGCTCTCAGAAATTCAGCAGCCCACAGGTGGGACTTGAGTCTGCTGGGAGGAGAAAAACAGCAGCTGTGTCATATTCACAGCCTCCTCGTGCTGGCTTCAGTCAATGTCTCCTGAGGGAAACCAGCAGACCTTCACAGGGTTTCTAATGTGCTTTAGCATTTACTGGGCTGAAAGGCTGCCTTCAGCTCTACACACTGCATCTCAAACCTGGAACAGAACCTCATGGGTTTGGGACATCGTTTGTTTTGTTGTTTTTTGGTTTGTTTTTTTTTAATAATTCCTTGAGATCTTTCTTATTCTTTGGCACCTGCCTCCTCGTCAGTCCATGTGCCTTACTGTGCATTATAAGGGAAAACCAGGGCAGCTGCTCATATCTTGGAGGTCCTGATCCATATGCCTGGAAGTCACAAGGCTTTCCAAAGCTGTAAGAGCATTGATTTGATGGCCCAAACAAGGGCACATCTCTGTCAGGCTGGATGGACAGGTTATTGGACATCAGGAGCATGGTATCATTGTCCAAAACAGTGTGGCTCCATCGTGTTTCCCTGCAAAGCCAGGATTTGCTGGAAGTAGGAAAGCTTAAGATTTTAGCCTTTATGTTTCTTTCCAGCATGAGAAATTGAGAGGTATCAGGAGTGTTCTCTGAATGTTAATTTCTGATTGCTTTGTCCTTATTCCAGGTTTGCTTTTTTTGGCTTTTTTTTTTCCCTCTGTTAATTCTGACAATTTAAAGGACTCTAAGAGTTATGCTTTAGAATTAAAAGGAGACAGTCTTAGTTGTGCTCTGAAAATAGCTGAAACTTTGCAATTATGGGACAGTGATTCCCTCTGTCCCCATCTGAGCTGATCACTTGCCCTGAATTCCTTTTCCCCAGGTCAGCACCTGCTCACACTCCTCTGCTCCCCTTCTCACCACAGAAAAACAGGGCCAGCTTGATTAGGGCAGTAATCTATAATAACCAGTAACCAGGAAAAAGGCAATCACTCAAGCATGGGGGAAAAAAATAATTTAATCTCTGTAACAATCACTTTATTGTTTGGTTTGGTTTTAGGGGGTTTTTTTAGCCTGGAGGTTTTCTGATGGTTCAAGAGATTAAAAAAGTCTTTCTGCCATATCTGAAGCTTTAATAATCACCCAAGTAATTGCATTGTTTGTAAACTGTGTGGTAACGAGCGTGTGTAGAGCTGTGATGCAGAAAGCAGAGCTAAATCTGGCCCAGGGTGCCAGGCAATAGGCAGTGCAGAAATAATGATTATTAATAGCCTGTGTTGACTTAGGCTGATAATGCCCCAGAGTTTGCGTGCCCTGTATCTCGCTGGCGGGCTGCGGACGCTCTGCGCGGAAGACAAACACCTTGTCACCAGGAAACTGCCTGTGCCTGGGCTTCCCGGGGCTGGATTGACCTTAGAGACAGCAATTCCCTGGGACAGAGCCTTTAGGGTGCACCCTGAGCAGGTGCCAGGGCAGGGAATGTGGCCCGTGCCTTGCAGGTCTCTTCCCCCAAAGGATGACGGAGCTGCGTTCCGGCGCGATGCGCGGCGCAGGTTTGCCTCTGGGGAGTTCATGATTCCCATAGCCAGAGATAATCAGTGCTGAGCCCTATCTTTGGAGGCAAATGCCAGGTGAGCTGGTGAAGTATTAAATACGAAAAGTTATTACATGGTCTGAGTTGCATAGTCCCTATTTTTGGAGGCAAATGCCAGGTGAGCTGGTGAAATATTAAATAGTTACTATATGGTCTGAATTGCATAGTCCCTCACTGAAGAGGGAGAAAAATTTAACTGAAAAAAACACAAAACCTCAGAGTATTGAAATAAGAAAGTGCTAGATTAATCCAGGAAAAATCCCTAAATCAACCCAAAGCCTAGAATCATCGCCTTTTCTTTGTTTTCTGGCTCTTATTCAATCTTTTCAAACAGGACCATATGTGACTGTCAAGGCCCTAAGAGGGGTGGGGAAGAAATAATTTACTTTCTTCTTTAAACATCCCTTTTCCTACTCTCCTTGTTTCCCAGAATTCCCTGAGTTTATGGGAAGAAATCTCTGATATGGCAAATGAAAAGTAAAACCACAGCTATGGTAACTTGTAGCACTTCAGAATGTAGAAAAGTGTTTAGCAAAGAAAATTAAGACAACAGTCATTCTTCCCCTCCATTTTTTGGACAGTTTTGAAAAAATAATGAAATGCTGGAAGTCGAAGTAATTGGTAGGAATCAGCAACAGTGAGGATGTAAAGTAATGGCAGAGAAATAGATAGTATAATAATAATAGTAATTAAAAATAACACGGAAAATAATACTGTTAAAATTAGTCAGGGGAAATGTGGTACTCAAACATTTCCTCTGAAGAATAGGGAGGGCTTGACATGTTCAGAAAATAGTTCCAAGATACATTTTGGGTGGGGTAAAAACTTCTAGCAAGACATTTTGGGCAGGTCTGATAGTAAATATTATTCTTCTAAGGAGAATTGTGGACATTTAGAGGAAATAAAGAGATTTTCCTTAAGCCAGAGCTGCAAGTGGCCTCCGCTCGAATGCAGTGATTCATGCTGCCTTGTTTAAGAATCTGAGATCCCTTATATTCAAAAAGAAAACTGGGAAAGGCTCCAACCACGAGGGCAATTAGTACTTCAGATGTGAAATTTAGAGCCAAAATTTTCACAAACAAAGGTATTTCTCATTGTAGGGCACTACTTCTCACTTCTCATACCACGTGGAGTCCCAGTTGGTAAAACAAGCAGCTAAAATATCACCTATGATATTTGGAAAAATGGTCTTATTGCACAAGGTGGTGATTTTAAGGGGTTTTGCCAAACACCAGCGTGAAATTTAACATCATCAGAGCTCAGGAAATGTCACCTGCAACCCAAGGCCATTGGCATTGTTTTGTGAAAGTTTTCTTAAGGGTTTCTCCTGCTATCCATCTAGGCCTGGCTAAGGCCTCTGAGGGGCACTTTTTGGCAGCAGAGAGCTGTTTCTTCTGTTTTCATTGCAGGACTAGGAGGGAACAGGAACCTTGGCAGCTGAGGTTTCCCAAACCTGGTCTGTAAGAGATGGAGGACATAACTGCAGATGCAGCACAAAAGCCTCTTTCCTTCTGGGTATTTAACAAGAAGTGACTAAAAACCTGTGCTTGGGAGCGAGGCACTAAATAGCTAAGAATTGCAGTAGTAATAGTGTGAGGAATTGATTTTTTTTTTTGTTCCTTAGACTTGTAAGCAAGTTTCTTCAGTGCCCATGGAACTAAAGGATCATTTGGGGACTTGGGGTTTCTTTTAAGAAACACCATATTTGAGGATAGGTGATTGGTCAGGCATCCATGGACTTCTGTCATGACAGGCCTTAGGAAATGGTATCATTGGTTTTCTCAAGCTGAAAACAACCAAAATCACTTTTGTTGCAGAGTAAGTGGTTTGGATCCTATTTTCCCACTGCATATTGTACTTTGCGGACTAAAAAAGACATGAGAAATAGAAGTGACTGATTTTTCCATTCCTTAAGCTGCTTCCATGTGGGTTGATTGCTCAGGGGATTTCAAGGCAGACTGAAACACAGACAAACGCTGGCTTCGTGTACGCTCTTAAATATTGCTGTGTTTTGAATTTTATTAGAAACTTGGCAGGCTTCTGCTTGAGCTCTAACTGCCTTTTCTGCCTTCAGTTTATCAGCTAGCATAATTTTAGATGCACACTCACAGTGTGCAAGTGTGTAGCCCAGCACGCATGAGCAAGGGAAACACTCTAAAAACATATCTGGTTAAAGTACTTGTCAAATTAGTAGCTGTCAGCTAGGATGAATTAAACCCAAAATGGTACATGCACAAGTGAGGAAACACGCTCTCCAGCACGCCCTGTACCATCAGTCCTGCTGTGCTTGGACAGGGAGCTTAACCCAGGAAAAAGCCAGGATCTTCCCTCACTCATATTATCGGAGTTCTGCCCAAAGACACCTCGGGTCTATGTACTCGAGGGGATATGTATTCAAAGCAGAGGATGTGATAAAGCTATACATCTGTCAGAAAGTAAACACAGCCTCGTGATCTTTCTGAGCTGACTGCAGCTCTAAATCCTGCCAATGAGGCAGCCATAATTCCTTGTGCGAGACGCTGAAGGCAGATGTGCAAATCCTGGTTTAACAGGGGAAGTAGGTGTTTTTCCATTGCTCCAAAGAAGCATTTGACTTGTGAAATCAGTGCCCTCTATTTAGTTTTGCTGCAGTTTGTCCTCTCCAAGGTTCAAAGTGCAGGATAGCAGGTGCTGCTGGGTCTGGCTGATTAGGTCTCACAAACCCATAGGTATGTGGAAACCATGAGCAATTTGGAAAGAAGAGATGGGTGTAAAACTCTTGCAGAAGAAGCCAAATTCTTTGGAGCAGCACCAGCCCTCAACGCTTTGATGATTAAAAATGCAGGAGAGAAAAAAAAGCTGATTGATAACTGATAATGCTATTAATGTGACAAGATGTTTCCTTGAGCATGGTCCAGGCCACAGCACGTCTGGGATCATCAGCAGCTTGCCACCTGCAAGGGAGATGTTTGTGGTCTCTATCAGTGCTAGAGGAGAAAACTCCCTGCTTAATTTTGATTCCCACATGAAGAGAACCTCTGCTGGCTGGTGTGCAGACTCTCCACTTGTGAGGAGCTGAGATGTGCCTCAGAGGTGGGGACACAGTTGTTCTTTAGGGCACTGCAACGCAGGCCTGCCTTGGGGACAGCAAGGGCTTTGCCTGGCGTGGCTGGCACAGCTCTCCGAAGCAGAGCTTTCATCAGACCACAGGGAAACACCAGGGAAATAAACCAGGCTTCCAGGTAGTCTATCAAACGCCCACATCACCCAGTCTCAAGGTGGAGTGATAATGAAGACAACGTGGGGAAAGACAATCTGTACCCAGGGAGGTTTTCATAAGTGAAATTGAAAATAAATCACTGCAGACGTGATGGCTCATGCCAGCTCTCATCCGTGCTCATCCCCTCGCTCTGCTTCCCTTTCCATTTGCTGATTCCTCTGCTGCAATGCACTGTTATCCTGGTTTACTACTCAGCTGGGATAGTCTCTGAATCCGCCTTGTAGAGGAGCTACACAGGCACAAATCAGCCATCTCAGCCTGGGAGAATAATTTAGGAAATGAGAACTAGAGAGCCTGACACAATTGATGTTGCAGAATTAGATTTATTGAACTGATTAACAGCCCACAGCACTTTGGCATATTCATGTGCCCCCTTGAAAATGAAATCCCACTGTCATGGTGCCAAAAAGCAGCCCCCCAGAAAGAAGGGCTCCATGGCCTGCCCCTCCCCTCCCATCATTCCAGAGAAGTTAAAGCAAGGTCTGGGAAAGCAGCCGTGTGCAGGAGACCTTATGAGATGTGGCTCAGAATAGAAACTCTCTGCCTCTGCTCTTGGAAGCCTTCTTTCAGCCAGAAGGGGTTTGTTTTATCTCCTTACTGACAATTCCCCAGCTGTGGAACAGGAGAAACCAGGGTTTGCACACCTCCCTGGGTAGTTTTTGTGTTCTTAGGTGAAGGGCAGCTATTCTTGTTTTTTTGCCATCAGAGATGTGGATCTTTTTTTTGGAGCAGATGGACAAAGACAGCAAAGCAAAGGCATTTCCTGGTTGTGAATTTGGAGGGAAGGCTTGACTGTGCTTTGGGAAGCCAGACTGCTCCCTAGGCCCAGCTTGGTGTGCTCCTGGTCTCACATCCAGCCAGCCTGGCTCGCACAGCTGTGCCTTATAGGACTCTGTGTCACGGTGAAAACCAGCCCTTCAAGGTTTAAAATCAGCTCTGGGTAGTGCCAAACCACACAGAGCAAGAGGTGCTGGAACAGCAGGGCTGCCTGGAAATGGCATAGGATGGAGAGCTGCACTGTGGGGCTGCTGGTGAAACCTGCAGCCAAAAACCTGCCTGCTGCTGCTGAACAGGAGGCAGCTGAGCCTGTGGGGGCTGGAGGATGTTGTCTGTGCTGCATCAAGCAGCAGAGAGCTGTGTGAGAGATGGATGAGTTTCAGGAAATGGCTGTCCTTGGAGCAAGCTAGGACCCACTGTCCCTGTGCCTGAGGCATATCAGCCATGCCAAAGTCCAGCCAGGGGTTTTCTCAGGCACTGGCACACAGGGATGGAAAAGGGAGGGTGACTGGGGTGACTCTCACTCCGTGCAGTGGGCTGAAGTGCAAGGCAGTGATCCGAAGCATTTTGAAGATGTTTTCTTCTGATGTCTTTCCATTTGGCATGAACCCAACTCTCCTGGCAAGAGCCCAGGAGTGCAGTGTTGCTTAGAACCACACAACCATTAAGATTCGAGAAGACCTCTGGTATGGAGTCCAGCCTTTGACCAAACCCCCATGTCAATCACCACATTCAATTATTTCTTGAACACTTCTAGTGACGGTGACTCCACGACTTCCCTGGGCAGCCTGTTCCAATGCGTGACCACCCTTTCAGTGAAGAAATTCTTCCTGATATCCAATCTGAACAGCCTGAGGCCATTTCCTCTTGTCCTGTCACTAGTTGCCTGGGAGAAGAGACCAAGCCCTACCTTGGGTCAAATCTCCTGTCAGGGAGGTGTAGAGAGTGATAAGGTCTCCCCTGTGCCTCCTTTCTCCAGGCTAAACCCCCCAGTTCCCTCAGCTGCTCCTCACAGGACTTGTGTTCCAGACCCTTTCCCAGCTCCATTGTCCTTCTCTGGACTCTCTCCAGCCCCTTGGTGTCCATCCTGAACTGGGGGGTCCAGAACTGGACACTCAAGGCATGGCCTCACAGTGCCAAGTACAGGGGAAGAATCACTGCCCTGCTGGCCACACCATTCCTGATCCAGGCCAGGTGCCATTGGCTTTCCTGGCCACCTGGGCACGCTGCTGGCTCATGTTCAGGTGCTGTCAGCCAGCACCCACAGGTCCTTTTCTGCCAGGAAGTTTTGCAGCCACTCTTCCCTCAGCCTGTGGTGCTGCAGGGAGTTTTGAACCTTCTACCATTGCCCTTGACCCCTCAGCCTGTCCAGATCCTTCTGCAGAGCCCTCCTGCCCTCCCGCAGAAGCTCAATAACAAAAAGCAGGACTCACCTCGAAGGAGCGTAGGGATGAGTTGGCTCATGCTCAGCTGCCCACCCCATCCCAACACTGTCTCTGCAAGCAGGGAGGTATCAGGGCTGAGGTCCTGTCAGTCCTGGGTGAATGCTCACTGTGTGACTCTATGAGTGCTCTGCAGAGAACCAGGTG
Source organism: Thryothorus ludovicianus (assembly GCA_013397245.1). Lineage (NCBI taxonomy): Eukaryota > Metazoa > Chordata > Aves > Passeriformes > Certhiidae > Thryothorus > Thryothorus ludovicianus. Next base: position 190,091 of record VZTB01001199.1, read on the forward strand.
CCTTTTGGCCACATCAGCCTTGCTGTGCATTTTCAGGCAAACCTGCCAGGAAGCACGTGCTTAGGATGTCACACACATGCTGCATGTGCTGCAGGTTTCCTTGCTGCAGGTAGATGCAAAGATGCTGACTCAAATCTCTCAAGAGAATGAGGCAAGTTCTTTGTTGGCTTCTTCATGTCTCTGAATTATTCAAGCAATTCAAAGTAGAGAGTAGGTTACTCAGGGACCCTCTGTGAGAAGCCAGAATGGAGACAGTCTGGTGAAAGATGCAGGGAGATTAGGAAAGCTGAAGCAGTAGGATCCCCTGGGCAGATAGCCAGGGAGGCTCTGCTGAGGCAGCAGGATGCTGGGGGTGGTGATTGGATCAGAGGAGTGGGTTCTTGTAGGTCCTGCTGGCTCATTCTGGACCCCCCTTGCAGGCATTTTGTCCCATGAATTTCATTAGTAATTCACAGGGCAGAAATCAGTGCAGCTTTATAGGATATAAGACAGTGGCTCCAGCCAAATCTGGTTTTGAATTCAGAAGCAGCAATCAACCAGCATGGCCCCCTTCTTGGACTTTTCACAGTTGTGTGTCCATTTCAGGCTTTGCACATCTGTGCATATCAAGTGCTCCCCAATTATAGAAATCTGGCATACAGAATCACTCGTCTCTTTCAGGAGCAAGTGAAAAATTTGTCTTGTGTTTCCTGGTTTTGGCAGGGATTCTCACCCTTTTATGAGAAGCCCTTGAGATGTGAGAAGCAGGGATGGTTCCTTGCACACTGCAGATGGGCTGCTGCATGACAGAAATGAAATGATTTGTCTTGTGTGTAATCCAGAGGCTCAGCTGAGTTACTCATCAAGCCCTTTATAAACCACTTTGTAGACTGCCACTGCTGCTTATTACTTATGATATCTTACATTGTCTGATGAGTTACAGGATTTTGCCTGCTGCTTCTTCCATCACTCTGGAGCAGCTTTAGTGTCTCAGGCAGCTTCTGCTGACTCAGAGCAACGCAGCCCTGCCGAGGAGCAATGAGTGGTTTGGAATGCTCTGTGCAATCCACTGGGCACCTGGAAGATGAAGGGTGTGGGCTTCCAACAGGTACACTTAGAAATACTCAGCATGGTGGTATCTGGAAATTAAGGAACTTTCTCCAGCTCTCTGTGTTTTGCTGCTAAGCACACAGGCATTGGTCTCGGGGAGGCATGTTCTCTGTCTGATCTGCATGGAGTTTGGGTGCAATAGGATTTTACATGCATTTTCTGGAGTTCTGAGTTTCATTTCCTTATCAACAAATAAAAGTCTGTGCAGGGATGGAAAGCACTGAAGTGCTGGAGAGGGTTCTGGTGGAAGCTCTGTGGAAGAAGCACTGATATGAAAGTCTCCAACTTTGGCTCATCACGGTGTGGTGGAAATAAAGGGATCAGCTGCAAGTCTCTTACATTGTGTTCTGCCGGCTCTTGCTGGAAACTTCTTCTTTTTTCCTTTTTTTTTTTTTCCTTGCTCTCTGCAAGGGGAAAATACCACAGCTGCTTTCTCTGAAAAGTCATGTCTCCTAAACAGCTCATGTGTCTGTGAGGTACTCTGAATGCATCAACATGAAGCCCCCTGGAAAACATTGTTTATGTCACAGCCATCTCGGTGGCGTGCTGGGAGACAAGCCTTGCTGGTGGCGTAATTCAGGAGCTCACTCTCTGCCTCAGAACTTGCCATCAGTATTTCCAAAATAAAACAGCTAGGACTTTCATGTTGGGGGAGGGGGGGAGGGGTGTGAGTAGAGGGACTGGTTTTGGGCATGGCAGGGCTGGATTTGGGGCACCCTGGCACAGCCCCAGGAGAAAGCTGCCACAGGAGGCAGGGCCCACCTATGCTCCCTGCAGCAGCACAAGCATAATGGGAAGACATTAACGATGTGAGCTGATCCTCAGCTTCTCTGTAGGCTCCTACAAATTTGGCCAGAGTCTGAACTATTCACCAGTTAAGAGAAAAATGCTTTCTTCTTTCAAAGAAGCACTGCCTGGGGTTAGATCTAAGGATTTGGTAGGTACATTTAGCTTTAACTCTTGCATTTGTTTGGCAACCCAGCTCTGTTTTGGAACCATGTGACATGAGAGGGATATCCAAAGAGATCTGGAGTTTTCCCCACCACATCTATCAAGAATCCCTCCATGCAGCCTCACATTCCTGCATCCTTGCACTCATGTCCAGAGCCCAGGGTTCCCCTGTGCTCACACCCTCTTTTGCTGAGCTCCCTGTCCAGCCTCTTTCCTCCTTTTCCTGTGTTGATGTCATTGTCCTTTTTTGAAATTGTTTACTTCCCCCCTTGCCAGAAATCAGAAAAGCCTAAGGGCAGGACACTTTCCCCATGGTTTGGGTCAGGAGGGAGGGCACGGAGGGGCACCATGCTGTGGGCAAAGCTGGCTGGCAGGAGGAGGTTGGGGAAAGAGCCGCAGCCACAGCGCTGCCCCCAGGCAGCGTGGGCCAGCCTGGCCCCAGCCCCAGGCTCCACTGCATCACCATGACCTACATACACCCCTGCTGCTGGTGGATGCGTTCCCAGACTTCTAAAGAGTTTGTTCCCCTTCGCCTTGCTGGGAGGAGCCAGGGATGTTCTTGGGGGCCAGGCTCGGCACACTGCTCGCCTCAGAGGAGCTTCCTTAGTGTGCACTTTTTTGTGGTGTAAATAATGAATTGTACATTTAATATTAAACATCCTGTGCACTTACCAGACCTTGTTGCGCATGTGAAACTTGGCAGATGAAGTGTATGGAGTTTGTCTTTACAGCCATGCAGGGTTTCTAAAGTGCCCCATTCTTTTTTGGAGGGGGAAGCAAGATTTGATCCTTTGCTCTTCCCTCTGCTACTCCAGACACACCTCAGTGCATCTTCCACTGTGCTGAGCACAGTCCTCAGAGTTCCTCTGCCTTGGCCATCCTGCCCTTTCAACCACGACAACCCACATCTCCTCATCCTGCACTAAAACCTCATCTGCCTACCTGGCCGTGGTTCAGTGCACAGCCCAGGAGGACCACAGACACGGGCAGAGAAAGCCTAAGGGATTTGCTTATAGTGAAACAGCAGAAATGTGTGTGCAGAGCTTGGTGGAGCCAAGACAAGACTGTTTGCTGGCAGAGAACTCAGCAGGATGCTGGAGCTCAGCAAGGGTGATGGAGCAAGAGAAAATGAGTCATTTGGAGAGGAAGGACTGTCAGTACAGTGGGTGACGTCTGCATGGTTAGCTCACAGACTTCCAGGGACATGCTGGGAACCCCTCCACTGGTGTAATTTAAAATCCAAATATACTGAGCCAGAGGGAGGGATCCTGCACAGGCAACAGGAAGCTTGTGTGCATAGGCATGAATGCATCCATAGGTGAGGTGGTGGGCAGCAGCAGGATGCAGTTGGTTTTTCCATCTCTGATTTCCTGTGTCTCAATGACCATCGGTCATTTTGGAAAGCTAACCACATTACTCTGCAGCTTCAGGTGAATAAGGAAGCAGGCAGACTCCCTGGGGACCTGACACACTGTAAAGCAGGCATCCATCTAGGAGAGCATTATTGCATGGCCTCAGCATTCCTGTTGGTATTCTGCTCTTGCAAGCGAAGGCTGCGTGGGATAACACACAGAGGTTGATGAGACAATGCTGGGCACCCTCATTTGGTGCTGTTGTTTGTGTAAGATTCATGGGAAGCAGAGGGAGGGGTAAAAAATGTGTGGATGAAGATGAAAAATGGTGCTGCACATAAAGCTAGCTGTGAATCTATAGAGGTGGCCTTTAATTCAGTCGTCATAGTCTGAAAGCAACACACACACACGTGTGTAAAACCCAGGCTGCAGATAATGAATTTCGAGAAAATGAGCCCTCAGCTCCCTCCTCCCAAGCTTTACTTTTCAGAGAATACCCTTCCTTAATTTTGGAAATGATTGCATTATCTCAAAGTGCTTGTAAATCTTGTTAGCCAAGTAATATAGTTTGGACTAAATGTCTGTTCCTACATGAGCCTCAGGGGAGTATGGAAAATAACCAATGCAGCCCTGTTGCAACCTCCCACCAGCTCTACAAAAGAGACTCCTTTTTTCTGATTAACCTCAGTTCCTTTCAGCAGTGAGGCAGAGAGAGGCAACAAGATTAATGAAAATTAGGTCTATTAAAGCCAGCCTCGTTTTCTAGTCGTGTGTACGGCCTTGCCACAAGCTGAACTCGTCACCAAATGCACAATTAATCAAAGTGGAGTGCAGGCACTTGGTGTCTCCATGTGCATGTGTGTGTGTGTTTGTGTGAGCATGCACTAAGGTGACTGCACCAGATGCATTTGCAATTGAAAGGAGCAGAGGAACAGAAGCAAGATGTTAGTTTTCCTATTTATTATTTATGTAGTGGAGAGTCTGCACCCAGCAAAGCTCATGGAGCTGTGACTGATGAGTTAATTGGATACCACACTGGCATCTCTGGAAGAAGCTGTGGAAACCCAGGGACAGAAATAGTAGCTGGGACTGCAGGAGAGCATGTCCAATGTCTGTTGACGTGCTTAGTGATGCAAAGCCTTAGCTCCTGCTCCTGCTCCAAAGGGAAGGGACTTGTCATCGTTGGGTTTATTTCCCTAAGGACTCCGGTGTAGGGTTGGAGCTTCTATAAGGATCAAGATTCCTTACATTAAGGCTGTCTGATCCCCAGCTTTGGGGGAATTGCTGGGGATGTGCCAGAGACAGACCCAGCTGCATTTCTGTACAACCCAGATGTCTTAGAATCTCAGGGCTGGCACTTCCCTCTAACCAGCTGCTGCCCTCCACACCCTTTTCCTGCTTTTCTGACGGGGTTTTTTGGGTGGGAGGACTCTGAAGCCACTAGTGGCAGTGATTTCTCTGGCCATTCCTCAATGTGGGATTGCCCAGCTGCCCTCCTCGGATGTATGTCTGTGCACCTCCTCTCTGCCCATGCAAAACCCAGAGCCTTAGTTCTGTCTCAATGCTGGTCCAGCTCTGAGTTTACCTTTACCATGAACCAAGTCCAGTTTCTCTCCATGGATCCTCCAGGGACTAGGGGACCTCCCAAGATCCCATTAAAGTGCCTGGGGGCATGTTGCATCCATTCTTCTGGCCCCAGTGCCATGGTGGTACTGGATCTTGCCAGACATGATTCTCCCTGTGTGGTCTCATACCAAGGGCTTGTTTATCTCACAGGGACAATGCAAGGAGAGTGAAGGGACTTGGAGACTTTCCCACTGCCCCTTGGTGAAACAGCCCCAATGTGGGGCAAGAAGGAAATCCTCCTGGCCCCTCTATAGTGCTGTTTGAACACTGCTCTGGGGCTAAACCTCTAAACATTTTTCATGTGATGTTTTTGGAAAAAAATCACAAACTTACATTACTGTCTGAAAGCCAGTTTAAACCTGCTAATGGCAGACAGTATGAAGAGTGTCCAACAAGTCCAACACTTTGCAGAGAACCTGGGCAAATGCAGAGCTCCTCATTCTGGTAGACCATGCTGCCTTTAGGAGTAATGCAGTAGCTGAAAATATGGGTCTTACCTTTCCGGTGTCTCCATAAAGAAAGAGATTGTGGGCAGATCTTCTGTGGAGGTTTCCTGTAGGCATGTGGCAGAGTCACATTGTTCCTGTGTTGCTTCCCCTCTCTATCCGTCCTCCCGGAGCTGTTCCACATGAAAGATGTCAGTGCTTCTATGGCACAAGAAGAAAATACCAGCATGTCCAAGGGTACACAAAGACCAGCAGTCAAGCTGTTTCACTCTGCAAACATCCCCCCTACCACAGTGAGAGGCTGGATTGGGCTCGGTTTGTGGATCATGCCAGGAGCTGGAGTTTCATTCCCACCACAAAGCTGAGCCCACTGTGGGAAGATCTTGTCCCTCTTTGTACCCCCACCACTGATGAGGAGCAGCCCCTTTGCTCACTCTTTCTCAGGAAGAGTCACTTTCTGACTCTGAGTGACACCATTGAGGTCCCAGCAAAGACAGAGAGAAGAAAAAGCCTTTTGTTCCTGCCGCAGAGCAGCCCTGACCAGGGTACCCCAGCTGGAGAAAGGCATCACAGGCTTGAGAGTGGGTGGTCAGCTTTGGGCTCCAAAACTGTTGGAGAAGGGTGTGAGCAGAACTAGAGAGCACTTTCCCATAGGAAAGGACAGGAGGATGTGACCTCTGGAACTGCATCCTGGGCTACCTGTTTGCCCTCTGCATCTTGCAGGGATTTCATTTCCAAACCCTTCTCTTCCAACCCAGGCACTCAGCCAAGGTTGCTGTAGGATAAAAACAGCTGATGGTTGAAATCCTATCCACTGAGAGCCAGGGGAAACCCTCCTCCATGGGTTATGCTGAGTCTTACATGGCTCAGAGAAAAGGGAGTTAAATTACTCCCCTTATGGAGTAAATGGAACCCTTTTTGCTTTCTACAGACATAGCAGATTATTTTTGTTCATCTTACTGCATGCAAGTTTCAAAATATTCATCTGGATTCCTTAGGATCCTCTCATTACTGAGCTGTTGGCCATGCAGGTTAGGTCAGACCCTCCTGAAGGAGGAGAAGACTCCTCCCTGGCCTGGGTCCACACTTGCCAGCTGAGCTTTCCAGACCTCAGCTGCTCTTCAGCCTTTTCCAGGCCCTTGAACAACCATGCTGAGAGGTGGCCACAAGAGTTGAAACACCTTTTGGTGCTGGGCTGTCATGTCCCTGACTCCCTACCCATCATCATCTCCCTTTTTTATGCACCCAGCTCAGGACACAGAGAAAGGTGGTGGGAGAGCTGCACCATTTCCAGAATCAGTGGTTTGGGGCTTCCTTCCAACATCTTTAGACCAATTCGTAGTTCCTAGTTGTTTGGCATGGACTGAATGAGAAAGCATATTTGTTAATACTTCCTCATAAAAGCACAGGAGCTTGCATGGTTTTTTCCTAAATTTTCATTTAAAGTAACTGTATTTTCCTCCTAAACATCTGATTCTGTCTTTAATCATGTTAATTTCCTGATCTCAATAACGTGTCAGTGCCACAGTTTGGTGCACTGTAGGTAAGAATATAAAAACCCTTTTGTTTCTTTGAAATCCATTGCTTTTTCATTTCACCGAGATCATTTATTCTTGTGTCAAGGAAGAATAAATGAGGAGTGTCAGGCAGACCTTTTATATATTGCTTTATCTTTAAGCTAAACAAATCCTCTGTGTTCAGCCTGGCTTAGTATGGAAATCTCTGCACTCCTTTATCAGTTGTCACCCTGTTACTTGATGTTCTCCCTTTCTGAAGTGGAATAACAGAATCCTCATATGTGCCCTTGCAGCTGCTTTACTGAATGTTATTGTGCTGGTTTGATACTATTTTTTGTTCAATGTACTGTTTGCACAGCAAAGGTTGTATTTTGTTTTCATGATGTCATAGTTCTTCGCCAGGCTGGCTGCTGGGAAGTCGTTTCCAGGAGCAGCTTCAGCTGATTTACAATGTAGGGCATGTAGGAGTAGTTTGAGTCTTTTGCCATTGGTTTGTGTGCTGCTTTGCATTAGTTTCTTCAGACTTCATCTTCCCACTCCCTTGTCCTCCTTGTGTGCCTTTGAAGCCCATTGGTACGTGTATACATCCATGGACACATCCCTACATTTTTCTCAGCCTGTTCAAGGACTTCTGCAGCCCTGTATATCCTCCCACGCACCCCGCAGGTGAGCTCATTCCTTTGAGAACTGACCACTTATTCTTCCTCCTTGTTTTCCACTTCTGAGATATTTTCAAAGGCTCAGCCTCTCTCAGATCCCTTAACTATTGTCACTGGCTTTCACTGCCCTCCTTTCATGGGAGCTGGACCAGGCTGAAGCCATCTGAACTACGCACAAGATAGGCACAGAGTGCTCTTAGATGCTTATCCTCAATTTTCCTGCTCTGACACCAGACACCTCTGGTTGATGGCTCACTTTCTGTTCAGATTTAATTCAGTTACTGCACAAAGCCACTTTGTGCCCTGAAAAAGTGGTTGGAAAGTTTTTGTGCCACACGTGAGCTGGGGGCAGGAGAGGAAGACAAAACGTCAAAGGCCTTTTCTTTTCTCTGCCGGCAAACCAGGGAGGCTGAGCAGATCCATTGCCACTGGCCCCACACAGCATCTGCCCCACTTGGTGCACAGAAACCTAAATAAGCAGGCACATCATCAAATCTAATTCCCATCCAGCAACTCACCCAGAAACACAGCCAGCTATATTTTACAGAGTGCAAATCACCACAGCCTGCTGAAGCCAGTGGAACAGCCCATGCAGGACCTGGGCCAGGCTCTGTATTTCCAGGTGGGCCATGAAGTGATATCACAGACAGCCTCCCTCAGCAGAGAAGGATGGACAGCTTCTTTGGGAATCCTTAAGGATGCCGGGAGCAGCACGAGCAAGTTTTACTTAAGGCAGTGAGGCTGTCTGGCTCCTCTGCATCCTGAAATAAGATGAGTGAGGCACCCTCTTGGGTGAACATGAGGAGATCCACGGCCCTGCTTGCTTTTGCTGTGGCCTTTCAGCTTTAGACCCACCTGAAGAGGAGCCATATTCCTTCATTTTATGAAAGCTGTTTGGTTTTTTTTTTTTAAGCTTACCTCATGTTCACTGAGTCCCTCAGTGGCAAATTTCCCAGTGACAATTCAAGAGGGGAGTGTTCTACTCTAGTGAGGTCCGGTGTCTCATTCAGCACGGGGTGCGGCTCTCTGATACATAAAATTTGGGTTTACCATGCCAGGAGAAACGGAGAGAGTATCATGCACACTGTTATTGAGTCACTGTGTAACCATGTTAAATACTATAGAGGAGAAAGAGAACATAAAAACAGACCATGAGCTTTTTCTATCCCCAGGCAACACTGCAATGTGCATAGGGGAGGGCAAGATTCAGAATTCTCGCTTTTCAGTAAAGTCACATTTCCCTTCAAACGGGGAAACCAGCCCCAACAAAAAAACACTTGCTACCATGTGAACTTTGCAAGCAGAAATGCCAGCAGGGGCCTAAAGTCAGCAGTTCTGGTTGAGCTGTGTGTTGAAACAATACAGGAGATGAACTGGTGCAGGCTGCACACCAGTGAAGCCCAGGGACAGCTCTGCACATAACATGGTCATCCTGCCAGGGTGGTGTTTGCTTTCCCCACTGCCTGCCTGCAGGTGGCTTTCCACTGCTCCCACAGGTCCCCATCTTTTCAGCCAGTCTGAAAAGAAGGCAGACCTCCCCCCC
>VZTB01001199.1:199358-266853 GCA_013397245.1 Thryothorus ludovicianus
TCCTGTATTTCTTTCATGAATGCAGATGCCATGCTGCTTTGCAGGGCCACAGGGATTTCTATTACCTTTAAGAGGTGAGTAAGGACTCCTGGATTAGACCCAAAGTGTACATGAACCTTCTCTACCAGGGCAAAGCCTTGAGGCTGTTTTTCTTGCTGATTTGGGAACTGAACCAACCCAAGGGTTTAAATGGCTTTGAAGCCCATCTTCACGTGGCTTGCCCTCATAACCTCAAGTGAGACATTGGAACAGGTTGCTCAGAGAAATTGTGGATGCTCCATCTCTGGAATTGCTGATGGCCAGGTTGGAAGTGGCCCTGGGCAACATGCTGTTGTGGGTGGCATCCCTGCCCATGGAATTAGGTGGTCTTCCAACACGAAACATCCAATTATTCTATGAAAATATAAAAATGTGTATACAGCATGGACGTACATGGTTGTAATGGCTCCATTGAGTGATTAGGTTATGTCAGTGTCCTCGGCAGGGGGGACTCAATCAAACTTGGCCAACATCACTGACTGAATTTACTGAGGCTCTTTCATTTTTTCATCATCCCACCAATCTACCCAGCTAGACAAGTGATGAAAGGCCATGTCTGCCACCACAGGAAAAGGAGAAAAAGGAGGAATACAGATGTTGCTGGAGGGGTGTCTCTCAAGGCTGCTGCATGAGGTTGAGGCAAAAGTGAGTCAAATTTAATTCAGTTGCTTCACAAAGCCACTTCATACCCTGAAAAAAAGGTTGAAACTACTTGTGCCACTGGAGCGTGAGCTGGGGGCAGGAGAGGAAGACAAGCCCTGATCTAGCAAGTGAAAATGCAGCTAAGGGCAAAGGGTTCTTGTCCTGCATGGTGCTGTGCTTCCTACCTGTCTGCACACCACAGGGAGTTACAGTCTCGCCTCTTTGCTCAAGCACTGTATGTAGCTCCACAAAACTGTTCAGGAATTCTTGAGCTGTCCTCAGGAGTCCTGGCCTGACATCAGGAGCAGGACCCCATCTCTGACTTTTAGTGCCAGTGGGGCAGTGAGGTTGCTAATACCAACATAAACACTTGAAGTTTCCTGTGGTTTAAGAGCTGAGACCTCAGGTCTCAATTGCACTGAAATGAAGAGCAGATCAAAGGGAAGAATTTGGCCAAGATTCTGGCGTGCCTCTGTGTTTATGAATGTGCACACATGCACAAAACAAGTTTTAAAAAAATCGCCTTGGGTATGATTCACCCAAATATTGTGGGGGGGAATAATTTTCCACCAGGGACCTAATTGCTAATTACATGAGTGTGAAGCAAATTCATTTGCAAGGTTTTGTTCTTTGCAGCCAAATAAACCAAATTTTGCAGAAGCTGAGCTGATGGGTGTTTAGGCAACGGAGGTATTGTTGTTTCTGTCAGAGCCCTGAGCTGAAGTTTTTTGAGAGCTATTGCTCTTTAAAATAACTTCACTTTATTTATTAGCTCAAAAACTTTCCCAGAGTGAATGACAAATAAAGCCTATGTTATTTTTCCAGGGCTTATTTTGAGATAAAAGCTATCTGATTTAAGGGGTTCCTCTGGCAGCTAGACAAGGAGACCATACATCAGCATCAAGGAGCAGGGAGAGCTGCCTGATGGATATGAGATGTGCTGGAGGCTTTCTCTGCCCTGGTGGAGAGCTGCTCAGGCTGCTTGACACTGAGATATGGGGCATGAAAATGGTGCAGCATGGGGAAAAAAATATCTTCTCTCCGCTCTCCTGTCCCCTCGGTGGTGGCTACCTCCTCAGCAGAGGGTTTGTGTGGTCATGGGGCCAGAGCAGAGTGGCAGAACAGGGCTGGGGGCTGCTGAGGATGATTCCATCAGGAAATGCAGTGTGGCTGAATGTGGTGGCAGCAGCAATACCGTGGTTACGTGGCCGTGGAGCTGCTAATTAGGGATAATAAGCTCAAGCAAATGTGGCTGTGTGCCTCTACAGAGAACTCATCCTCCTCCTATGAGTTCTCTCCTCCTTTAGTCCTCGAAGCCCAAGTCCCTTTAATTTATCCAGCCAGTGCTGGGGTGGCTCCCGGAAGGTTTTGATCAGGAAGAATGGAGAGGGCTTGGGTTGCAAGAGCCGAGGGAAGCTGAATGAATCATTAAAAGCAAGATAAGAACCTAAAAGCCTGCACCAAATGCCCTTGCTAATGCTGATTTGATTGTTTATGCCACTTGACAGGGATGAAACCAGAGGCAGATGCAACAACTAAATCCTGGGTCACTGCAGCACGCTGCCCGTGGTGCCTGGCCTTTGCTGGAGACCTCCCTTGTGCATCCAGGCACAAGGTTATGTGTTTGGGGGAGCAATTTGCCTCTCTCCTCAGGGGCTGGCTGCTGCAGGCCAGGCAGGTTGTGTGGCTGCCCAAACATCTGTGGCCAGATGCCGTGCATGATTTCTCACAGAAACAGAGAGCAGCAGTGGCACAGCTCGGAGCGGCCGCGCTCAGCAGGAGCAGTGGCAAGCTTAGTCACCGTCACCCATCGGGCTGGGGGCATTGCTGGTGTCCCCCAAAGACTGCTCGTGGGTGCCTTGGGGTGCCTGCCTGCTGTCCTTCCTGTGCCCTGCAGGCTTTTTGCTTGCAGCCAAGAAGAGGAGGCTGAAGAGGGAGATTTTAAAGGCTTTTTTAATCTAGGTTGAAAAAGGAGCAGAAATCAAGCTCGTAGTCTTTGCTGCTTACCGCAGGGTAAGGGAGATGCCCATATTCTAGAGTCATTCTCTACAGGCAAGGGGAGCAAGCTTTGGGCAGCCTGGCAAAGAGAGGCTGAGAGGGGACATCTCCCATCCCCATTCCCATCCCATTCCCATCCCATCCCCATCCCATCCCATCTCATCACACGTGCCATCCATGCTAGGTCCCCACCTGCTCCCAGCAGGCAGCAGCAGCTCCCTATATTGCAGAGAGCTGGTAAATCTTGCAAGGTGCTCAAACACCATGGCAAAAGTGATAAATGCAGACAATTTCAGGCAGATTATGTATACTAGATAAGCTGCCAGTACCTGGAAAAGTCATTGAGGGACAGCTGCTGTGCTGCTGCTTTGCAGCAGTGGAAGAAGTTTCCTTTTCCTGCTGCTCCCGCATAAGCAGTTGGATTTAGGTGCATTTTGAGCATTCTGAACACTCTTCTCCATTGCATGCTGGAGACACTCCACCATGGAGCAGCACTCTGCCTTGCTTTGGTGTTCTGCAGCTGAAAGCAGAGAACTGAAAGGCAAGCCACCAGCTCCACGAGGAGCAGGTCACTAGAGGATGTGTCTGAGTACACGGCAGGACAGAGCTCTGAGGGTGCTGAGATCTATCCTGACCCTGCAGAGGACAATTTCTGGCAGTGTCTCACACCTCCTCTCTCTTTGACAGCATTTCTCCAACTCACAGCAGTTCACAATAAAAAGCATGGAGGGTTTTTAGAGGAGGGTCTGAGTATGCACCAAGAAGCAACATGCCAGGCAGGCTCTTTGCAGCTGCACATGGGCTTTGCTCAGGGCTTGTGCTGCTGCTCTGAAACCTTGCCAGTGCCCAGTGCAGCCCTGCAGAAGGCCAGACAGGATCAGGTGCTGGAAACTGGAGAGGTCTCAGAGGCTCAGAGCAGATCTTTTTTGGTCCAGCTCTTCAGCATATCCTGCATCTTGCTGTTAGTGGCAGATTGTCACTGGCAAACTTTCAGCACCATCCAAGACAAATCCACCCCTGGTAGCATTGGGATAGAGTTGCCCTTACTTCTGTGAGGTCTTTCCATGTCTTGGCTGCCTTGGGTGGCTGGGCTGGCTGCTGAGCTCCTTGCTTGTGGCATCTCAGGATAACTGCGGCTGGCTGCACGTGGGTTTCACCCCCTGCAGCATGTGCCTGCTTCTTTGGCTCCAAGGGCTCAATTCCCGGTGCTTTTCATAGCATTGTGCTCTTCCGTGTGCTTCCTCCGATCTTCAGAGCGAGACATGTTTCCCAGGGATAAAAGACCAGAGCTAAACCAGGCTGAATTCAGAGCTGCTGCGTTTGTGAAGCGGAGCTGATCTGGATTTAGATCAGCAGAGCTCAGCTCACAGCACAAAAATAGACAAAATTCTTCAAGGCATACTGGAAACGTTAGCAGCTCTTTGAACAGCAGCTCTTTCAGTCTATCTTCCTAACCTTCTCTCTAAAATGCTGCTTGTTGCTCAGAAAGGGCCCTATTTTCTCCTCAGTCCTGCAGCTGCCTGAAGCTTCGCTGGTGTTTGGAGCTGTCTCCGTGGTAGGGTCTCCTGGGGTGATGCCACCCTCCAGCTCAAGTGTGACAGTCTCCCTGGGAGTGCCGAGCCAGAGATATTCCTTCAATCAGTTGGAGAAGAGGAACCCTCTGGTCAGGTGGATCCTTGACTTTGGTGGGGCTGGGGACAGAGGTGGAGGGGAAGGGAATCCTTTCTGCTCTTCAAATGCATCAGACTTCAGTCTCATTTCTTTTCCCCCAGCAAATGTCTTACTGGGAGCTGTGTGTGCACACTGCTGAGTAGCTGTAGCTGCAGCCCCTCATGACAGGAGACAGGAACTTTCCAGGGGAGAGCTTTGCACGGCTCACTTCAGGCAGCCCCAGTGGTGCAAGAAATCCCAGTGTCAGAGCAGCCCTGAATTAGACATTTGGTTTAGGAGGGTACTTGCATAGGTCACAAGAGCTGCCACCTTGTACCCAGTCCACACTTCCAGCTTTTCCTCTGCAAGTGCATAGGGTGAAATTTGATTATGTTTGCAAAAAAGAAAGTGGCTTTGTTCGTGTTGGGCATCCCCTGATGTAAGTAAGATCCCTTGATGGTTATGCCATGGGAGCCCTGATCAGTGAACGCCTGGCTATCGATGGCAAGAGGTGATTGCCCTGAATCAGCAGCAGTTGGTGTTTAAAGATTCCTCTGTGCCCAGCCTTAGCTGGCCTCGGCACACATGGAATCAAGGGGATGAGAGGCTCAAGGCTCAGTGCCTGCTCTATTTTTCCTGATCTCCATTTTTTATTTCTCTCTTTTTCTCGCATCTGCCCTGTGCATTTTAAATCACATCTCAGGGCGGCTGCAGCATCCTGCCTTATTGCAGTGGCATGTCTGTGTATTGTCCACACTTGCTCTCGTCACAGCTGAAGAAGCTTTTCAAAATAAAAAATCTCTCACTTGCAAGCACCATGCAAATGAAATATGCTTTCCTTAGTAAAATATTAAAACAAATCTCTTCCACACAGGCACAGCCCATGAAAATGTCTTTAAAACACACAGGGAGGCATGGATGCAATATTTACAATCTTGAGCAAGGCAATTTATAATCTGCCTGAGCTCCCTGATGCTATTTGAGCTGCTTTGTTTTTTTTTCTGGAGTGTATCAGAACAAATTAATCAACATTTTCCTAACTATATGCATGTGGACTTCTAAAATTTTTTGGCTGTAGGTTGTAGCACTGATTGCTCACAGGGCTTATCCAAGCATCTTGGATTTGATAAGCAGGAGAATGCACCAGCCACCCCAGTGAAATTCTAATGCAAACTGACCAGCCCATTTTCCCTTCTGCAATTATTAAAGGTCAGCTCAAAATGAGCCAAGGAAGGGGAGGGATCTGGTTGCTTTTTGCTTTGATACTGGGCTCTTATTTCTCTTCCTTGGACTGGGGGTGGGGGGGAGGAATGGAAGCAAAGTGCCCTTCTCCCCTTGTGCTCCTGTGTCCTCATTCTGAACACAGAGCTGGCCAGAGACCTGGACCCTGCCAGTGCTGGGAGCCCTGTCCACGAGGGCTTGCAGAGGGTCTCTTACATCACTTTTTTTGGCTTTCTGCTCATTTGCCTCTCCATGAATTTTCCCATTAAAAGAAGTGTATTAAAGACACCATCCCACTGCTCTTCCAAGCTCTTCAAAGCCCATGAACTCGGCTGTCACTGGCTGAACCATTTCTCATATGGCAAAACACAACTCCAGGCACCTGCCTAAAGACTGACTTTTATTGTTGCTATTAAAAAAAGAAAATAAAAAAAATGAAGAGTAATAAAAACTGTCTCCACCCAAAATGTCAAATTTTATTGCCAGGCTTTGCCAGAGCTTGAGAGATCCCAGTGCTGACGCCTTGTGTATTTCACCTCTGTGTCCCCTGCAAGCACCGGTGCTGAAACTGCAGGGGCAGAGCAGGAATGGGAGGGAGGTGGAGACTTTTCCTGGTGAGATGGTTTGGAGAGGCTTGTTCCCATCCCCTGCCACTGCTCGGATGCCCATGGCTTGCCAGGGATTTCCTGCATGTGCTTCCTGCTGAAGCTGAGCAACACTTCTACTGCCTCAACGAGTTTTCTTGCACTCTTATATGACAGCTGCAATTGGGAGAAATATAGGAGAAGAGGACTGAGGAGAGGAGCAGAAAGCTCCCTGAGGAAACCAAAAGCATTTCTACGTGTGCCTTTGCTGCCTCATGCCACAGGGTGCTTGTGACCCGTGGTTGTAATGGGGCTTTGTGTGTTGGTGGCCTGAAAATGCTTCAGCCAGCCCCAGCCAAGCACTACTGGGGATGGTCTGGGGTGGCTGATAAATTGTTGAGAAATGACTGCTCACTGCAGCCATGTTGCAGGAAAACCAAAACTGTTTTCCACGTTTCAGGATCCATGTTTTAGAAATCTGGTTGCTGAGTTTTAAGACGTGCCATGTATCCATGAATACTGGCTTGCTCTCACATCTCATGTGGAGACCCAGAAATGCACAGAGCTGTGAGGAGGCAGCTCTCTCACAAAGCAGGTCTGAAACCACAGCAGACCTGGATCATATCACATCAGATCAGGACATCTGGAGGCAGGGAGGGGATGAGATTGCTGTGGAACAGGTGACACTGCCTGCACATCCCTCTGAGACCAGGTTTTGGAGAAGTCCTGGTGAATCTGTAAAGCTATCAGCACAAAGCAAACTACTTTGCAGAGGTTCAGAGCTTGCTGATTGCCCCTGGAAAGAATCCACTCCAGCATCTTCCAGCAGGAACTGCCAAGCCTTTTGTACCAAATGCTTGGAGCTGATTTTCTATTTGCCACCATAAATTAAGACTTGGTGTTTCCTAAGTTTGCCCCAAGCAGCTGAGTTGTGTGTCTGCTAGCCAGGGGAGAAGCTGACCAAGGAAGCAGCACTGCTGACAGGGTTCCTCTCTGCCAAGGTCCTGAGGGATTCTCCCAGCAGAGATGAGTTTCTCTGGTGGTGCACTGGGGCAGGCTGACCAGTCTAAATCTAAAACCTCCAAAGAGAGTTGCAGCCAAAGCTGGGTTGCTGCTTTGGCCATGCCATGACTGCAAAAGGTCAGTGCTGTGGCAGAGTCCCTGCTGCAGGAATGGCAACACCCAGCTAACCTGCCCCCAAGGTGGATCCTTTCCAGCCATAGCATCAGGGTTCTGGGGTTTTTCTGGGGGTTTCACAGCTCTGCTTTTGGCCACCAGCAGCTCACAGGGCCTGTTGGTTCACCCCAGAGATCACGATGCCCCAGTGCCATGGCAGGAGGGCTGTGGGCAGCTGAGCACTGAGAGGTTATTGCTGAGACTAAGTGGAAGCTGATGAAAGTCTCTTGGATGAAAGTCTTTCACAATGTGACTTGTGGGGCAGCTGAGGATCAATGTCTGGTCCCTGAAGAAGCCTGGCAGAAAAGTTACACGTGGTAAATCCCTGCTCCACAGCCCCTCCCATGCCTGTCATGCTCTTACCATCCAGCTACGCATTTGTCAGCACTTCTTGCAGATAAGGCTGCTGGGTGCTCCAGCAAGTGATCCTGCAATATTTGAACTAGGCATACGTGTCCTGCAGACCTCAATGCGTCTTCTGGGAAGTGGAGGGTCAGCAGAGAGCTGCTGATCAAGGTTTGGCAGGTTCCTTCTGCTCTAATGCAGCTCCCTGCTCCCCTGTACTTACATGGAAGGGACAGGAGGAATAAATGTGAAGTGGGGTGCAGCCAGCTTCTAGCTTTACAAGAGTGTGGGGAGAGCTTCCTGAAATTGTTGCATCCTTGGTTTCCTTGCCTTTCCTAGAGTAGATACTGGCATCATTGTCCCTTTTCCCAAATAAAGTGCCACTTTAAAAAGTGCTGAGAGCTATGACAGTGTCCAAGGGCTTGTGCCAAACAGCGCCATGGGGTGACAAAAACCTGTCCTTCCTATTCAGTAATGGCAGCAGATGCTGGAGTTTCTTTTTGCTTGACCAACAGAGTTTCAGCACAAGCTTCAGGAGGACCAGGACTTCTCTGGCTGCCCTCGGAGCATAAAGATGGGACAGTGGGAGGTCCTAGGCACTTTGCCCATGGTGCTGCTGGCACCCTTGCAGCACACTGGGAATAGCAGGGATGGGTGTCCAGCACCCACTGCATGGACAGAGTCAACAGAGATAAGGCTGTGGGGGCTGCTGAGACTCCAGCTCCCTGCGAAGTTTTGGGAGACAGAAGGCTTTGATGTGCCTTTATAAAGCCAGCTGGGCAGCTGTGGAGTCACAGCTGTTGGCAGAGGGATTCCAGAAGTGCCGAGTAATGTATCACCATGGTGCTACCCTCTCTGAAACACTCCCTGCACTTGGTACTTCCAAGGTCCCTGTGCCAGGCACCCAAGCTCCACAATGGGTGGGAGAACCAAGAGGACGAGCCATTTGGTGAATTATTTATCCATTATTCATTTACTCAATATGCGTATAATGCCGTGCACTGAGTGAGCAGGCGCAAAATTAAAAACCAGAATGATGGATGCTGCCTTATCAAGCGCTTTTCATCCCACTCTTGAGACTCATTCAGCTTTAAATATTGATGGCGGATCGCCTGTTGGCAAACAAAGATTGTGTAAATCCATCCATCCCCGCTCGCTGCCGCGGTTTGGAGGCAGAGACTTGTGCAGCTGCAGCCGTGGCCAAGCCATGTGGTCTGCACTGCCTGGGATGGAGAGGGGGCTCAGAGTCCCTTTAATTACCTCCTGAAGGTGGCAATTAACCTGTGCCTGAGTTCTCATCCACGTGGCAATACAGCACCAGCAAATTGCAGTGTTTAATAAGCTGATCCTCAGAACATCCCTCAAAAGCCTGGGCCACCCTAGCCGGGACTGCAGCGTGGCTCTGGTGGCTGCTCTTCCCTTTGCAGAGCTGCTTGAATGGCTGCTGCCTTCGGCTGCTGTTCTTTTACTTCAAAATCTGCCAGGCATGCATTAGTATGGAGGATTAGTTTAAAAAAAAAAAATTAAATTTAAAAAGCAGATCTCTGCTGAGAAAGGTGGTATGATGCCAGAGGAGCTTTGGGAGTCGCTGTGTTGAGGGACTAGCGCAGTGAGGAGCAGCTTCTCCAGTCCAGGCAGGGCTGCACAGTCTTTCCAAAGACCTGTAGGACCCTGAATTTCCTGGGTGGATCCTGTCCCTGCCACCCCCAAGCCTTCTCACACCTTTAACAGGAGCTGGATTCCCAATATCAGCCACAAGCTGAGCAGACCAGGAGGGGTTGCCTGCACAAGGGTAAATTCAGGGCTGTCCCAGGTGAATCCTGACACTCGGGATTTGCTGTTTTCCTCTCTCACAGCCTCATGCTGGGCCCGTCCCTGTGGCCTGAGCTCCTCACAAGGGTCATTGCTGAGATTGAGAGTGAGGGGTGCTCGGCTCAGAGGGCAGCAGGGCCATCACACATGCCAGCCCGAATGTGTCGCCCTCATTTTTTGAGTTTTCTGAAACACATTCTAACTTAATGTTTTTCATAATTCTTAATTCTTTCTCACACACAGGTGTTGTTATCAGAAATATATTTTTAATACAACGAAGTTGTTTACATACTTTCTCTTAGTGTGAAAAACAACTGATGGACTGTTGTCTTGACCAACAGGATGGAAGAGGTGTCAACCTTCTCCAATCCCTGGTCCTTGTAGAAATACTAAAAATTTGAAGTCAAATGTTTCAATAAATAAGTTTTAACTTTCTCATGAGAAAGTGTGTCCATGTGTGTCCTTGCATGTCCCATAGTGACACGAATGCTTCATTCACAGTATGGAATGGGGAAGCAGACACCTTTCCATGCTGGAATGTTTCAATAAATAAGTTTTAACTTTCTCATGAGAAAGTGTGTCCATGTGTGTCCTTGCATGTCCCATAGTGACACGAATGCTTCATTCACAGTATGGAATGGGGAAGCAGACACCTTTCCATGCTGGCTTCTCCCTGTGCTGTCACTGTGAGAGCACAGGGGAGATCTCCAGCCACAGCATTCCCACTGCATCTCACTCTCTCTCCTTCCCTCCCTTTCCCAGCTGTCAGGAATGTGGGGAGGGATGGGGGCTGTGCACAGAGGGCAGGGATTTGCCTGCTCCTCCGCAGTCTGGAGGCACCCTTGGGACCGAGGCCGCAGATGGATGGCCTGGGGGAGGTGCCAGCAAAAAGCACGCTGGAAACCTCTCCGCTGGCTCTCCTGAGCCAGAGACATGTGGCAAGGTGCCTCTCTAGGGATGCTGTCCTTGCACGACTCCAGGGCTGAACTCACCACGTGCTGCAGCCTGACTCCCACGTGGCATCTCCTGCCTGCTCTGGCAGCGCTGTGCAGGCAGCCCAGGGCATTGCAGGGCTTTCAGGACAGCAATAAAGAGCAGGTTTTCATGCTGGCAGCATTTCAGGGGACAAAGCAGTGTGACTTTGGGGTAAAGGCCCAGAGGATATGCAAGCTGAAGAAACAAATGCCATCAACCCCTCTCATCCTTGCTCTCTGGAAGAAAGAAGTGATATTCTTTGCACATTCGAAAAGCCCAAGACAAGTATCTTAAACATGGAGCATGGCCAGTCCAATTACTTCTCTTGGTCTCGTGCCCAGGGTTTATTCCGTGAAACATCTCAGTGACAAATGTTCCCACTGCAAGAAACTTTCTAGTACTTCTTTTTTTTCCATTTCTTGACACTGTAAATTTATGCCAGAGGCTGCTCAGAACCAAGGTGCAATTCAGATCCATCCAAACCTCCACAAAGTGCAGTTGGAAAATATCTCAGGAAGGAGATAATCGCTACAGCCTTGAGAAACAGCTTTGTGTAAATGAACTCAGAGATTTCTTTTGTGGGAATAAACTTCTCTTGGAGATATGTCCTTTCACTCCTTTAATCTTTCCACTGGGATTTCCATATCAGCAACCTAAGACCCAACCAGACTGTATTGCTCATTTTCAGTTTTAAGCACAGATTAATTGCAGATACCCAGCTGTTCTGCTCTAACTGGCCATCTCATACCGTTAAACTAAATAACTGCCAGCCCATCTGAAAGCATGCATGAATAACATTTCTAATTGCCATTCTTCATCTACTGAAAAGAAAAATGTCCTGGTGGCAATTCAAGTTCAGACCTTTGCCTCGGAAAAAATCAGTGCCTCTCCGCTGAGCACACTTGGCCATCTTGTGCTGGCAGAGAGCTGCTGTGTGTGTTGCTGCTTGAATGCATACTGTTTACATAAATGTTGCAAGAGCATGGGAGAGCAATGGGAGCTGCCATCTCCAGAAGTGGAGATGCACTGGTCTGGTCTGCACTTCTAGGCTGGATCACAGCTTCTAAAAGGGGAAGAAACTGAGAGGCAGCAGCAGTTCCTCTTGGAAGGGCAAGAAGTGTGCCGGTGACAGACCCACAGGCATGGGAGGCAGTGGAGCCGGGCAAGAGGAGCAGGCCACGGCTCCATCCTGGCCCTGAATTGTGTCTCAACATCAGGGCTTTTTATTCAGAGCAGGACACTGTACAAATGTGTTGCCACTCTGGCTGCTTAGCCAAATTAATAGAGCCAAGCAGGAACAAGATGTACTGGCGAGTTTCCCTGGGACCAGGTGGGTCCTGGCCGTCCCCCCAGGGGAGCCAGGGAAGGGAAAGGCTGCCCTCTCCCAGGCAGAGTTCAGCCCTGATGGCCTTGCTCTCTCACAGCTCCAGGAGCCCCAGTGATGTCTTCTGGAGGCTGACCTGGAACAGGGACTAGACAGAGCAAAAGGATAAAATAGGTATTTATTTAAAGGTCTCAATGGGTACACCTGGGACACACAAGAGTCCAGCCAGACCACATCCAAGATGCCCCAAAATGGTCACAAAATGAATGTCTGATCACAAGGTCCTATTCTTTTATAAGTTCTGGTCCATTAGCATATTAGGGTCAGTTGTCCAGCCATAGCTTCAGGTTAGAAGCTCCATCCTCTTTGCTTTATCTTCTCACTTTGCTGTTGTTTTCTTTCTTGAGCCTGAAAGTTGTCCTTAGTATCAAGCTAGAGAAGGAATTGTTTTGTCCATCTACTGTGTGAAGAGAGATTAGTAGTACTTAATATAAAACATAAAACTACCCACTAAAACAGCAGAGAATCTAAAAAAAATAAAAGCTAAAACTAAAGCATCCCTTAAGCTCCACTTAAGGGTTGTATTGATTGGTCATATTGGGAGTTAGGGAGAGGCAGACTGCAGAGATGTGCACCTTCTCCATTCCCCCACCATCAGCACTGGGTGGCACCAGCCCTCCTGACCATGGCTGTCCCCTGCATGTGGCTCCCTCCCTCCAGATATTTCCAAGCACTCATGGCATAGCAAGCACAAAAGTTCCATTTTTTCCCATTATTCTTGGAAACTCCCAGTCTGCAGCCAGTGGCTCAACTGCAAACTGCTTCCCTTTGGAAAGCACAGGGACAAATGGGCTCTGGGGCCTGGGGAGCACAGTGTGCAGAAAATCAGCATTACCTGGGACACAGCAGGCACTTGCAGCTCACAGAGCAGCTGCTGTGTGATGATGCTGCAGACCAGCAGGCTGTTTGTCACTGCCTTCCCTTTTATCTCCCCTCATGTGCTGTGTGCACGGTCTGTCCTGATGGAGCTGCTGATCTCCACAAACCCAACCCTCCCCATGCCTCTCTTGAGATCTCACCTGGAGAGAGAGTCTTGAGTTTTGGCCATCCAAAAGTGGAGACAAAATGGGAATTTCCATTTTGAAGCAGCCTGAAAACCCCAGGGTTTGCACACAGAAAAGGACTCCCCAGCTCCTGTGCTGCCATGCACCACTAGCAGTGCTGGCAGGTACCAAACCATGTTTGGGGTTTATTTACAAGCCAGGGACTTATATTTACTTATTTGCTTGCTGGAGGGAAGGCTGCTTATGATTCTGGTCCCCAGAATTTCACAAAGGCTTAATTCACAGTTCAATTTGGGATCCAACAAAGCTTCAGATTTGTGGGAGACTGCTGGGAGTTCTGGTTAGTTAGTAAAATATTCCTGGTATTGCTTCCATTACCCTCACCCTAGCAAAAGATGCTGGAGAATGTGAACAGTATCCTCTACAACCTGCAGAGAAATGGAAACCTCCTCAAAGCAAACTCAGTGACTGGAATTCAAAGCACGGCATTGAATTTTTTTAGCAAAATGCTGTCATTATCCTAAATATAAAAGTGTTTGATTCCAAACCATTTTTTCATAGTAATATTAGACAAAAGCAGCTTGTTCTAAACATGTCACTTTTGACAAAACCAGCATCTTTGTGGCTGAAAATAAATACTCTGCGAATAAATCTCTATGCCAGTACTAGTGATAAGTCTTTCATTTCATGCTCTAATTGAACATTGGCTTTACAACTTAAAAGCAATCATCCTAAATTGCCTTCTGCTAATATTAATGCTTCAGACAAAGGGTAGCAGCCAGATTATAGGTTCGTATATTATTCAGGCAAATCTGTGTTCTTCATACATCACATTTAAAAAGAAAATTAATTTTCCCATGTGTCAAGAATGAAAACAGTAATAATGGATGATACACTTACATCACCCTGTATTGCTGAGACTGGCAAGAATATTACCTCTGAACGAAGTGAGTGTAGATAGCATGCGTGCCCTCATGCCAACCCAAGCGGGTGGGTGGGCAGCCTCAAAATGCCACTGCCTGTGACTTAAACCTGCCCTTCTTCAAGTGGCAAATTAGATCTCACCAGCTGCACTGGTGAGCAGCCCCCCTTCCTCTGTTTAGGACACATCATCTGTTGAAATCCCTCACCTGGCAGGTGGCTGTGTGAGTTTGCAAGGGCTCGCCCTCTCAAACAGAGCTGAGAGCAGAGCTACAGAGGGGGTGCTCTGTCCCACCAGCAGCGATGCCATGGGTCTGGTTCTGGGGAGGGTTGGTGCCCTGCTCCAGCCAAGTGACCAGCAGGGCTGACACTGAGTCTGGACAGATTCCAGCCATGGGAGTAAAAGTTAGGCAACAGACAGGGTCTTCTGATAGGAAATAAAGAAAAGCTCAAACCTTAGTCATCACCTGAGGCTGTGGTGTCAGGGCTAGGCCCTGTCTTTGAAGCATCTAGATTGTCCTCTGCATGGGAGTCACTAATCATTTGCACATGTTCCTCCTGCTTTATCCATTTCCCAGCCCAACTCCCTCACAGGGATGATGGTGGCCTTGCACAGCAGCCCTAGTGCCACTGTGCCACCCTGCATGCCCTCTGCTTTTCTGGCTGTGCCATGGTTACAAGCCACACTCTTTCCCAGGCATCTGCTGGGAGTGTGGGGTTTTTTTAGCTCTTGGTGCTGGGGCTAGGTGTCTACAGGGCAGAGGAGTCCACAGATCCCTGGGAACTGCTCCCACTGCAGCTGCTGCCCTCCACTTGCAGGCACAAGCACCACCATCACCTCCTCACTCAGCAGCAGCATTCAGTCACACTTCATTTCCTCTTGCAGGAGCGGTCTTCCCTCTGTCAGCTTCAGAGGGCCACTCGTATCACCCTGCAGTTTGAGATCCTGCCTGCCTTCTCAGTCACCGATATGCTGAGCCTCTGATCCAGCCTAGCATGGTCAGGGATTCCCTGGCACCTGAATTTTGTTGCAGGATATCTCTTTCATCAGCTGGAGCAAGCCTGTGTTTGTTCTGAGCTTGGATGATGAGGTGGGATCACACCTGGATGCAGCCATTACATCAGCAATGCCAGATCACCCCTTTGCCTCCCTCAGATGCTCTGAATCTCATGCAAGAGGTTTATGACCCTGGTGATGATGGTGGGAATTGAAGGTCCCCCAAGCTGCTGGGGGAATGGAGGTGGCAGGTGATGAAGGGAAAACACCGCATTCAAACTCTGCTGCCCTAGCACTTCCTTCCTTCCTTCCTTCCNGAAGCAGCTGCCCAGCGGATTGATGGCTCCTTGTGCAGAGACAGAGTGGAAGGTTGTGTGACCTGCAAAGGCATCAACCAGTAAAAATAGTCATCCAGTAAGGAAAATATAGCTGTAGCTGGGAGCTGTGCCTGGCATTGAGGAGCATGGCCCCAACAGGGGACACATCCCTGCAGGCAGAGGCTGGAATGTCATGATGGCACTTGCCCTTGTTGAAGCAAAGGGCACTCACAGCTCTTCTGCTCTTTCCTTGCAGGAACTGAGGCTCCAAGGAGAGCTGGGGGGAATGTGTCACAGCTCAGGGCTTTCTTCTTGAGATCAAGATGCTTGGACAAGGAGGGGGTGAAGAGCAGCTGCAGCCCTGGGGAGTGCACCGTGCCTGGCAAAGGATTGCTCTTGTGCTTACTGAGGAACATCTGGTACCAACAGGGCTGAAGTGGTCACACAAGAAATCCAGAGCTTGTTTAGGCTCAGGAGACCAAATCCCAATTGGTCATGCTGCCATCCACATCCCATACAACTCCTAAGGCTGCCATCAGTGCCAGTCTTCAGTAGCTCAGCAATTTGCAGCAACATCCAGAGTCTCTTGCAGCACTCTCAGGTTAGAGGTCCCCAGGTGCTTCACAAGCCTGGCCGGTGTCATGCTATCACAGAGGTAGGGGACACAGTCACGGAGAGGCTGGCACAGAGGTGATGTGTGCTGGAGCAGAGTTCCCCAGCATGTGGCTGGCAGGCTGGGCACTGCCCCGGGCTGTGAGCAGCACCTCGTAGAGACAGAGCAGCACTTGGGGCTTATCTGCAGGCTGGTATTTACTCTCAGTTGTCAGTCTCTTGTTAAGAGCGGTACAGGACGAAAATGCCTCTTGTTAATAGCTTGTTATCAGGACTGGTGCAGCTCTGTACAAGCATTATCTCCTTGATCCCATCTGTCTCAGGAAATGTGTGGCTGAGAGGAGAGCGAGGATGGAGCTCAGTGGCTGCAGGAGCCCAGGAGAGAGACCTGGGCACCCCATGGCTACATCATGGCCATCTCTAATTCATTCCCGCTCAGCGGAGCACTTGGAAATGTCACTGGGGAGCTGCAGTGGCCATGATTGATCATGTCTCTGCTGCATGCTGACGGGGGAGAGCAACTTCAGCAAGAGGAGACCTTGGCTCCTGAGCCTCCCCTTGAAGTGCAGGAATGAATTATGCAAACTAATCCATCCCTTGGCTCCTCTGACAGCTGCTGCCTTCCCAACACCTCCTGCTTTCACATCTTTCTTTATCTCTGAGCAGTTTCAGAGCCATTGAGGCTACATATTATTTTAGTCTGTTGTCCATGTGTGTCCCAGGATGCCTGTGGAGATGGGGGCAGCTCCTACCTGTTGTACGATGTTGTCCCATACACAAAGATAAATTGCCAAACTATCCTTGATCAAAGCCTCTGGGCTCCCAGGCTCATGAGGCAATCATAAACCATATTAAAATATAACCAGTTTCTTCTGGCAGCCTTCTTTTGGCTCAGCCAATGGATATATAAGATATATAAGGGCTCCTGTGCTGGGGACACACACACAGGCTGCAGGCAGGGTGTTAGGTGCCCTGCATGGACTGATGCTGTCTCCAGTGGATGGGAAGAGGGAAAAGGATGGAGAGAAAAGTGGGCCAATGGGGTGGGGCATCTGCACAAAAGTGGTCAAATTTTTGTGTCCATGTCCTGTTGCAGAGGAGATTTGAGCCTCTTGTCCAAGCTAAGCAGCTGTCCCTTCCTGCTGTCACCATGGCTGCTGCTGCTGTGCTGCTTGCTGGGATTTTGGTCCCTGAGAGAGCTGAAAGCTGAGGCAGGCAGAGAGGAGGACAGAGAGGAACCAAATGGGAGAGGGATGGACATGTTGAAGAGGGTGGACATAGGAGCCTCACGAAACTCATACCTCAGCCACCTCTCAGCCACATCCCTGCTGTGCCTCCTGCCCCGGTGCGATGTGCCCAAGTCACAGGCTGCCAGCACAGCACAGGAGCCAGGGGAGCTGCAATTTCCCCAGCTCTCCCTGATGAAAGCCACATTTTATATAGAAGTGAATTGGCAAATAGCCTGCCTCATTTTGATACAAAAAGCTCCCAGACTGGAGAACTGCAGTAAAAGTGGCTGTTTTTAATCTGTCACTTGCTGGCAGGTGGAGGAATAGGGCTGACCCAGAGACAGGGAGGTCATCAGCTTTTGGGGGAATTAAAAAAGGAAACCTCTTTTTTTGTTCCAGATGTTGGGGAAAACACAGCCTAAACATCTAAAATCTTACAGAAATGACTCCTCTTCCTGCCTGCAAGGCAGGAGGAATATTTCCTTCCCCCTGCTCTTTGTCCATGCAGAGCAGGGGCAGGCAGGGCTCAGCTTTTATGCCAATATTGTCAGCCAGAAAATGTGTTTTAGTTATGGCTGAATCTTGAAAGTGATGCTGAGCTGGGAATGCTCCCAGTGATGGCAGCTCAGTGTGGAAATGGTTTAAAAGGACTGTTTCCCTTTTGCTCTCCCAGGGAGCACTCAGTTGCATGTGCTGTCCCTGCTGTGTGCTCAGAGAGATTTGAGCAGGCAGTACCATCACATTGACTGCTAGAGGTGTAGTATGGGAACACTGAACATCGGGTTTATGGTGAATTTTTACAGAATTAAGGTTGTAGGGACAAATTTGCTTTCCTACTCGTGGGCACTTCTGTGCACAGGTGGCTCTCAACACACTCCCTGCAGCGCAGCGACTGCCAAGCCACTGAGAATATGGTGTGCAATTACCAGGGCATTGCTTGAGGCAAGGCAGCACTTGAGAAGGCCATGGGGGCAATGCTGTGTCTGCGTGGTCACACTGCCCTGCTGCTGGGCAATCAAAGCATGAAATTCCTACTCACATCAGGAATCTCTCAGCAAGTGGATGATAACAGGTTAACCCTGCTGAAATGGGTTCAGGTCATCATTCTTCCAACCAGCTCTTGTACAGTTTGCATTATTGAGATACAGAGTTTTAATTTCTCCCTTTGCTTTCAGCTGTCTAGAGCACATGAGGTAATGAAATCCAAGATTATTAGCTTTTGTGGTTTGCCACTGTTTGCAGAAGAAAATAATAACTAGCTTAAATACCTATTAGTAACGCATAGGCTCTGCATGTCTGCGTTGTGAGTTTAGAAAGCAGATGCAATTTAGAAGGTATGGGGATTTTTTTTTAATTTTCTTTGTGAAGAATATCTTAAAAGTGCACTTGTGAAAAATCAGCTTTTTAGTATGGAAAACTTGATATGGCTTGGCAGCTCTCACCCATGAAAAAGCCAGTGTTCAAACCCATTTCTAAAGTGCCAATAGGAAGCAGAAATGATTCCTGCCAGGGTTTAGAGCCCAGCTTAACCCTGAGCCCAGCTTCAGGAAACAGATGCAAAATGTTGCGTGTGGTTTTGCGGCATGTTGTTGTCTAAGGCTGGTTTTGTGTCATTAGCCTGGGCAGGGAAGTTCAAACTGTTTGCATGGATCTTTTCCCTTCTTAGTGTTGTTTCATTTCACTTTACAGATGAAAGCATCTTCCTCTGACCTAGGCAGCCCCAGAGCTCTTCCCTGTGTCTGTGGGATTTCTGACCAGTTTCTTCTCAAAGGCTTTTGGAAAGAGGGCATGAAATAACCACAGAGAGCTGGAAAGCCTCCTTCCTGGCTTTGCCTAGGAAAAAATCCCAGCAAGATGAGCCATGCATCCATGGGGGAAGCCCTGACCCAAAAGCCTGAAGAACCAACTGGCCAGGCATAAGGGGGAAGGCAAAGGTTGGTGGGGAAGTTGAAACTAGAAAAGAGGGAAGAACATTTTTATTTGGCATCATCTCATTCCAATGGTGTTTTCACCACCATTTCATGGTCTGCAGTAGCCTCACATAGATTTCGAAGTGCTGTTCCCATGACCTTGCAGAGGAAAGGCTGTGGGGATGTCTTTTTTAAGTTTGTGTTTTCACTATAGACAGAAAAATAGAAAAGCAGCATTTGAGAGTGGATTGAAGATGTCAGCAAGGGTCTATCCAGGGTTTCCTTGTGTAGCCCATATCACCAAGGCAGGGCTCAGCCATGGAAAGTGCAGAGGGTGCAAGGAGAGAGCCCCAGCTGTGATGGGCTGGATCAGCCCTGCTGCCTTGGGGAGCATCCTCCATGGATATCCACACTGGACCCCTTGCGGGGCTCACAGCCCATTGTTTACCACCATTGTTTGCAGGGCTTCTCACTCCTTAGTGCCAGCAGAGCAGGGAAAGGCTGCTTCTGCTGCAAACCAGGGCATTTAACCCATGGCATGCTACAAGCATGCTGCAGTGCCTGCATCAGCCTGGAAACATCCCAGAGAGGTGACAGACCTTGCTCGCTAAGCCCTTTCTTGCACGGAGAGATGGTGCAGGTCTCTCCAATGCCGATAAAATTCCACTCCAAGAGGCAGAGGGGAGCTGAGCAGGTATTCCCACTGCAGGAGCTAGAGCTCCTTGCAGCCTCTCCCACTGGTACAGAGGGACCAACACCTCTTTTTGCTCCTTGTCCTCACCAGGAGCACCAGTGCAGCATGCAGGGCTCAGAGGATGCGCCATGCTGAAAACAGGGCTGAATCTGATTTCAGATTGCTGATCCAGTCTAGCATTGGTCTGGGGAGGAAGGGTTGCCCTTGCTACTCAAATCTAGAAAAAGTTGCAAGTAATCGGTATTGATCAGAGGAGAAAGCAGATCTGTGGGCACAAATTTATGTGCGAGCTTGAAAGAAGTATGTTCCCTAAAAGAGGAACAGTGTGAATAATCAGGCTTTGAGACAAATGCTAATCAGCATTGCATCTTGCCTCTGAATCTCCAAACACAGTGTTTAATCTCTGAAATTAAAAATTTCCCTGGTGAGAAGTTAGACAACTTCAAGAGGCTTGTGTTTGAAAAACTCAGCTTGGTGTGCATTGGTTTCAGATCTTTCTGGCTGTGTGGAGTTCAGTCTGTCCAGAAGCCGTCCCAGCCCCTGGGTCTCTGAGCAAAGCAAAAACATCCATTTCTTCCCTGCCTTATTGAGAGACCAACAGAGAAACATGTATTAATCAAAGGCGACCCAGGACAGCCTTCAGTCACATCTAAAGGCACTGAGTTCTTCGTTGTGAGAGCCATGACACAAACATTTTCCCACTGGGAAATATTTTATCTAAGATTAAAGCTCAGATGTTTGTTGTGTGGAAAAGTATCTCCTGCAAGTGGCATCTCGGTTTGGGTACTCTGTGGAACTATTGCATTGGATACAGGAGTTTAGCCATAGGAGAAGAATGGATTTATAGGGATTTGAGTTGGACATTTGGTGACTGTAGGCCCAAGCAGTTGATTAATCAATAACTGGTATTAGTGCAGCTTTTCACTGCACTAGTGATTTAAAGTTTAAAGCAGTCTCAGATGGATTCACCCTTTATTATGTGCTCTGAGAGCCTGGAAACTGTGCATGAGCATGCATCTATACAGAAACCCATGTGAGCACCCTGTCCTTTCTTGGGGGTGGGTCTTGCTTTGACCAAAGACCTCTTGAGGTCCTTGCCCACCTGTGAGCCCTACTACAATTCTGCATTTCTGTCCAGGCTTCAGCAGAGGGTGTCTGTACTTCCCTGGATGCTGTGTGTCCATATATGCATGTACGTGACGCTCACTAAAGCAAAACAAGCTGAATGAAATCACAAAGATGCAAAAATAAAAACTGTGCCTTGCTAATAAAAAAAGTAACTATTAAAAAAAATCCACCAGCAACAACAATATATAAGGCAGAGGTTTGTTTGTTCGTCATAGGAATAAGTGTTCTGGTATTATAGCACTTATTTTGGAAATTTCATGACAGTGATTTCATCCTTTGTAGCCACGTGTGGCTCAGTACATTTTTACCATGGTTGCCAAGTAACAATCACTAAGCATTTGTGTCTAGATCAGTAAAGGCAAGTGGAGGGAATGGATAAAATCTATTTTCAGAGGCATAATCATCAGTGGCTCTTTGTAGGTTAAGTTAACTCAGCAGGGACAGTGTTTTGAAGGCCTTGGGATTTACAAACAGGAAAACAAAAAGCAAAGAGACTGAAGGGAGGGGGGGTTTATCATCATTATTATTCTTTCAGAGCAGAATGGCTTATGAGTGATTAAGAAGGCATTAACTATGTTGGACGTCAAGTCCCACGTGCAACAGGAGCTCTGTAATCCTCTCCTTGGGGCCGCTCTGCGACCTGCTTGTTTCCTCCCATGATTACTGCACCAAAACCTCCAGCACCACAGGCCCCACTCTGGCCTTGTTCTGCTCCTGGGGCAGCTCACGACTGCTGCAGGTGGAGGAAAGGTTTTCCTCGCTGGAAAAAACCTCATTGGAGCAATGGGGGAAAGGCAAGGAGGGAAACCAGGGCACTGGCAAGTTCCCAGGCTCAGCTGCGTGACAGCACCTTCACTGCGCCAGCAGAGCTGGTGCCATCACACAACTCCCCTTCCCCTTTCTCCCAAGAAGGAAATGTCAGCCCTGGAAAAAGGGCCAGGTGTTAATTACATTTCATTATTCTTTCTGTGGAGGGTCAGCATGTGGGGCACACCTGGAGAGAGGGTTTGCCTCCCGTAATTCTGTTTCCATCAGGTGTGCACTCAGAGGAAATAAACCTAAGTGAGAGGAGCACCTGGGCACATTTCCAGGAGCCCTCTGTGACCGGCCTGGGTTTGTCTTGGCAGATCAAGACTCAGGGATGAGCCAAGGAGGCAGCACTCACTGCTGACTCTGGCATAATTCAGCATCCCCTCCTGGGAGAGGAGTCAGGACTGCCCTGCAGCCCCTGCTGTTACAGGGGCAGTGATGAGGGAGGGTTGGAGAAACGCCAGGGAGCAGGGGTGACCTCAGCTCGGGGTGCTTGGTGGTGAGCATGCTGGGGAAGGGGGTACACAGAGGGGCTCCCCCTCCCCATCATTCCTGCTTCTTATGGAATGATACCTGGCAAGGGGCACTGCTCTGTGCGTGGATTGCAGGGATAACAAACCAGTGTTTTACTCCAGAGGCTGAGCACTCTGTAAGATGTCTGATCCTGCTCACTCAGGGGAAATCATGCCCCATTTTGTCAAGGTCTGAGACACCCACGAGTGCTGCCTGCTGCCCACAGCCCTGGTGCACCAGCAGCCCTTGCTTTTGACATGCAGTGAAGAGCCAAATGCCATGGGTGTGTTTGGCAGGAAGAGGCTGTGAGGAAGGGTTTGGAAGCACTGCCACACCTGGCACTGGCAGCACATTTCCCTCCGGTTTCACAGGGCCATGAAATTCCTGCCTGGTGTTCCCAAACCTCCCGCACACAATTCCCACCTGAAAGCCAGCTTGTCAGCAGACAGGAATGGGGGAGAAAAAGGGATTTGCTGAGTGTTTTTGCCAGGTGCCCTGGAGATGGGGATCCATCTCACACACGCTCTCCCCACGGCAGGAGGAGTGGTTCATGTTTCATTGTGGGATGCAGGAGCACTGTTCCCACTGCTGAACAGGCTGGAAACCAAGCAGGCCCAGACCAAAATGTGCCAGAGCAGAATTGCTGGTACTCTCCCACCCAGGCCCTCCCCCTTGTGAAACAGCAGTATTTTTAGAGGATTGGGCATATCACAGAGTTTAGTTCTTGTCTGTTGGCTGGGACTGCTGAGTCCATCTGTGATTAGTAAGTGATGTGAAAGGGGTGGAGCTGGAAACCACGATGAGCAATGAAACACAAATGGGAGTCCCAGAGTTTGGCTTAGATGTGAGGAAAAGCATGGGAATTCTGTTACTTGGGCCAGAGGGCCAAACAGTTTTTGTGATCTGCTGGTCTGTTGGATTGGTGCTTGGTTTAATGAGAATATAAGGACAGCTGGATTTAGGACTGGGAGGTTGCTTTTGTACAGCTGAGAGTTTCAGTCATTTTTGAGGATCTTGTGAGCGTGTTTATAGGAGTGTTGTGGCCCCTATGTGATTACAAACATGGAAAGGAAGATTGTAAAGGAATCAACTAAATGCATAAGCATTTAGCTTATGCAATACCAATATTGCATAAGCTCAATATTAATGCAAATGCAATATAAATATTGCATTCAGCTTATGCAATACCAATAGCATAACATACATTAAATGGATCCTAAGACACAGGGAAATGCGTCATTTGTAATAAAAGAGGCATCTACATATTTTGGGTCATAAATACCATATTTGAGAAAATTAGTTCTCCAGTGATCTCCCATCCTTCAGCATCTTTTTCCTCCAGGGCAAGAAGGTTTTGAGGATGGGAGGGGTAACAGAGCCAGTTCAGCCTTTGGGCATTGTCACTTGTGCTGCCAAAACCCCCAGAGCCAGGGGCAGCTGCTGCCAGGCTGGACCAGAGCTGAGCTTCTCTGTGTGCAGCCCATTGGTGACCACAGTCCTGAGCAAGATGGGACCAGATGTGTCCACGGGTGAGGTGTGGGCTGTCTGTTACTGCTGCTTGGGGAGTTACAGTTAACAGCTGCGAAAGTGAGGTGCAGAAAAGGCTTAGTGCTCAGATCTGCATAACAGGGCCCCATCTGCTCTGCAGGAAATACACACTTGTAATAAATTAACATCTTATACCTTCTGACCAAAAAAAATTTAAAAAAAATCACCAGCTCTGCTGAATTCAAGTGAAAGAAACTTTCTCCTTCCACTTATAAAATCTAGTATCTAGAGCAGCTGCCAGTCCAGCAGGAATTTAAGTTCACACTGAAGGGTTTCAGGGTTGAGTTGAGCGTGGTTTTTTTCAAGTAGATACTGACATCTAGGTCCAAACTTAATTGTCCTCTTCTGATGGACTGAGATTTGGGAAAAAATAGAAGCAGACCACTAATAATTGCCTATGCTTTTAAAAACCCTGCCTTCCTCTGAGAATCACAAGTGTTGGGGAAAAACACACGGCCTCTTTTTCACATCTTCATCTGACTGCATTTCATGGAGCAGGAGAGATAAGGAGCCCTGCAGGACCTTTGCTTTTTAAACCTGGGCTCAGTGCTGACTTTCACACCTTGCTATCAGAGATTTTCTGCCTGTGCAATGCCTTACCTATTTGGGAAGAGGTACGTGGCATTCCTGCCTGGTGTGCCAGCACTCAGCCCTGGAGGTGTTGAGAGAAAGGCAGCTGAGGCTGGAGCTGTCTGGCTGGGACCCAGCCAGACATCACTTTTCCAGCGTGTTCCAGGCAGATATGGACATCTTGATGCGCCAGCAACCCTCCCCATGCCACCAGCTGGCTGGGACATTTCACTTGGCACCTGCCAAGGCTGCTTGGTCAAATCCAGCGTGCCCATGCCATCCCATCCCTGCCTCACAGCCGCTGTAGTTCTGTTGGGTCTCCTGTCTGATGAGGTATTTTGGTGCTTGAGCCCAAGCAGCTGCTGCTTGCAGAGGTGTGCTCTGTCATTTTTCGGGTGACAGGAGCCTGGGAGGAGGAGTGTGTGGCAGTCTGGTAGATCAGCAGAGCACCCGAGGCCCGGAGCGGACCCCGCCTGCCTGTTCTGTGGGTCCTGTGGGTATCATCCCGCTGGGCCTGGCAGCACCGCTGCTCCTGGGCATCTGGAGACACCCACTTCATTGTGTGGGCATGGCATGGGGACAGGTGGCAGATCAGCACCATGGGAGTAGCAGTCAGGAGGGGGATTTCCTCCTGCATCAAACCCGGGTTGGCCGGGAAAGCGTGGCTGTGCAAATTGGGATGGGAACGATGGATGAGGCACAGGGATATTCTTTAATCCATTTTGGTCACCATGTGTTCTCTAGGCAGCAGCCGAGCTCACAGGGCCTGCAGCTCCTTCCAGAGAGCACATGCTCCAAGGGCAGCATCCAAACACCTGGGGGTGTGGCTAAGGCTAACTTGGCAAGATACAGGGTTTGCCTGGGACAGGTGTCCAGTCGTGTCTTATAGGGCAGGGGCTTGACCTTATAAGTCTAAGGTCCCAGCCTCCTGCTCCCCAGGGTCCTGGGCCCACTCCCTGGTGCAAATAACTTGGGCTAATTTTTATTTATCCCAGCTAATTGGGTTACCAAACGTGGGGACACTGGGGATAAGTAACAGAGACAGGAGCGCTCATGTCAAACCCCCTTCTGGGTCAAACCAGGCTGAGAGCATTCACAGGCAGACGCTGTCATGGTCAGACTTTTTTTGGAAGCTAAAAATAGCAGCAGGCTGGAGTCAGTCCTTGGTTAATCTGGGCTTGTTAAGGCCAGACATTCTGATCCAGTTCAGTACTTTTGTTAAAAAGACTGCATTTGCAGCGCTGCCGGACTGGCCCATTGCCCACTAGGGTGACACTGGCCACTGGGCACAGGGCCAGCTTGACTGGGTGACTTCACCATTCTCCTCCAAAGGCTGTGATAAAATCCTGGCCTGGCTCATTCTCCTGAGACCTCATAGAGTCAGTCACAAGCAGAGTTGGAATTTCTCTGCTGGATGTCTCGGCCCCAGACTCACGAACATCCACTTCTGTCCCCAGAATTCTGCTGGCAGGCCAGAGCTTTCTAATGTCTATATAAGAACACTATCCCAAAAGGCATTTTTGAATGTGGCTAAAAAGTTCAGGCCATCATGGATGTCCCAAGGAGAGGAAAGGGAGGGGGGCAAGGTAGGAAAATGAGCGTGCGTTGGTGATCCGCTGTGTTTGGCTTCATAATAGCCTGAATGTTGTTCCCTGAACATTCTGAACTGTCCAGTGATGGAGGAGGCTGCTGAAATCCAACAGTTCTGGAAGCACTGGGATGAGTCCTGTGCCGCTTTTCGTTGAAGAAACTATCACTGCAAGGGAGAGGGAACAAGAGAGAGTGTCCTGGTGTCTTCAGGCTGGCTTGGCTTGCCTGGGAAAAGCCCAGGCCATCCAAGTGGCAATATGTCATTTCTGATGCCAGGACAGAAGGTCACTGGCTCAAAACTGGGAGAGAGATTATTTTGTTTGCCCACAGTCAGCTGATTAAAACCATATTTTCCACACATTTGAGTAGCGATTAGTGATGAAATGCAAATTTCATGCAAATTGGTGCAAATGGCTGGTGTGCACAGCCAGCTCCAAAGTCAGTCATTTTCCTTCCCTCTGAGGCATCTGGGTACTTTTAATATTCACGTGGAAGAGCTGGACAAACCCACTTGTGCTCCAAGCATGTAGCTGAAGCGAACAGCCTGGAGAGGGTGGGAAATCAACTCACCAAATTTGGGAGGCACCTAGCTTGGTTGCATCAATACACGGATCTTGTGCAAAGATCTTTAATTAATAGATGGCTACAATCAGCTCAGTCAGGCCTTGCACATCCCTCACTTCCCAGCCTTCTTTCTCTTGTTTGCCAGGGCCTTCCTGCAGTTCTGTCGAAAGCAAAAAAATTCCCCAAACCCTTGCCACAAAGAATAATCACTAATATATGTGCACAAAAATATGTGCATATTTTTAACTTGACTTCTGTTTTCCTTTGGCTTGCAGATCCAGAGCAAGTCTGAAATGCAGTGAGGCCAAGTTTCCTCACTTCCAGGCAGCTTTGTGAGGACAGCAGAGCCAAGAGAAATAAATAAATAATGGCTCACAGAGTGAAATATTATATTTAGCAAGGCTGATGGGTTCTTCAGAAACCCGGTTGTGAAAACTTTAAAAAGTGTCTGTTTCCTGTAGCTATCAGCATGTTAGAAAAGGGGAAGCCCTACAGGCTTGTCAAATGTTCCCCAAGGGCTGCAGCTTTCACAGCTGGTCCTGATTTGCCTGGATATTGCTCATTTTTCTAGAGCTCGTAACAACCCTGGAATGGAAATCCTGGCTCCCCTGTCACCCAGTGTATCTCCATGGTGTGCTGGCAGGTGAAGGGTGCCAGCCCCAAAATTACTCATCCTGATTAGCTCTTGGCTTTCCCTGTAGTTTGAGAAAATGAATTTCTCAATCATGAATAATAGAGTGGGTAGAGGAGGCCTAATAAAGGACAAAATTCACAGTGTGTGTAAGTCCCATCACGTCAGCAGGCGGGTTTGTGCTGCTTGTGGCATGGCCCTGCTCCACACACCGTGTTCACAGGGTTTGAGTGTGCTGGAAAGCAAACCCCTACCTGTGCCTGGCTGGTGGTCACGAATCCCAGAAGGTAAATGGGGCTGCTCTAGCCTTAAAAAGGCAAAAGTGACCCAAGCCAGCAAGGAAGCTGGGAATGCTGGGGCTGAGTGCCTCCAGGCTGTGCATGTGTGTATGCCCATGCCTATTAAATATACATGGCCTTGCTATTTGTGGGACACAGACAGGGTGTGCACCAGGGAAGTGGCTGGACTGACATGTGGCTGGCTGTGCCTCATGGCAAACACGGAGGAATCAGTACCTGTGCCCAGATCTTCTACAAATCAGGCCTGAATCTCACTGTCTTCAGCTTTCAAACCAGCCTCCCTCTGATGTATTTCATGGTACAGCTGTTTCAGGTGGGAAACAATGGCAGTTTCTGGCCCCCTGGAAAAGCTGTGGTGTCCCCCTAGCCCAAGGACATGGTGCAGGGTTCTCTGCTCTTCAGCTGGAAATCGTTTCTGTTTCCTGCTTTTCTTGCAGGGCCCACTGCACACAAATCGTTGTCCACTTGGGCATTTTTATCTAGATTTCAGGGAGCTGGGATACATCTTATTCTGCCTATTTGCCTATTTCTAGGATTTTGACATGCAGCTGTTTATTTGAGATGCAGAAATGGAAATCTCATCTTCACGAGTCGCTCTGGAATTTTCCTCCAAAGATCAGTGAAAGCAATCATTAATATGGGGCATCATTTATAGCTCTGTGCAGAATAATCCTCCAGGCTCTCTGGCAGCTGTGAATTGGAAAACAATAAAGACCATTGCTAGAGGATTCTTCTCTTAAAAAAACAAATAAACAAAAAAAGAAAGAAAAAACTATACCATCCCAGATATGTTCTTTGAAACATTGTCTAGCTCTCAGAAAAGGAGGCAGCAAACTGAGAATCTCTCAGTTTGAAAAGGCATGCAGCACCATTCCAGATTCTTAAGATTTTGGGATTTGGTTTTTTTTCCCATGCCCTGACACCTTCCCTGTCTAGTGCCACTAAAATTAGAGACTTTTGCTAGCGTGCTCTGCAAAGATTGCTCTGGGGAAACAGCAGCTGTGAACAAATGGGGCTCCCAAGGCTGCTGCCGCTGCCTCTGGGCTCCTCAGCTTGGCCGAGCATGTGAGCCCAGTGCTGGGACTCACCCCTGGTGCTGCCACTCTCAGAGCTCCCTGTGTCCTGTTGAGATTTTCCCCAAAATGCAGTCGAAACACGCTGCAGATCAGAGCAGGGGGAGATTTCCCTGGATTGTATGGGCTCCTCTCTCCAGCTCTGGATCCCCACTCGTTTTGCTGCACAGGATGGTACCACAGGCTGAGTCTTTGGGTGCTCTTGCACCTTCTGGCCCATCACTCTCCAGCACATGGCCAGAAACCCTCACTCACCATGCTTGAGCCCTGCTGAGGTTAGGGTTTAATTTAACCTAAATGGGTTTAAAATGTGAACACTGGTAAGAAAATAAAACTTAACTGTGTGTGGCTACAGGAGGATCCCTACCTGGCTATAGTAAACAAACACTCTCATGGTCAGTTCGGCATCATGATACTCAATGGGAAGCTAGATATCATGATGAGATGATGTGAATTGGTGTGATGAATGACAGCAGGGGGGCTGCATTGCAGAGCATTTGGAAGGGCACCTCAGCCTGTCTTTGAATGGCATCTCCAGCTGAGATTTCAATTCTCTTCTTTGAGAGCATTAATAGCCCCACAACAACACTTGTCCATGCTTGAAGGAAAAGCAAATGAGTGTCAGAGAGGAAGAGGGGCAAGATACAAAAGACAGCTTGTATTTCCTGGCTGGTTGTTTTGGTCAATTTGTTTTCCTCTTACTACACTTTACTACAGATTCCTTGAATCCTGACAATGTCTTTAGAGCACTTCTTAAAAGCTACTTTGATAATACTGCAGTCGCCACCACTGGGGAGGCTTTCTGGAGCCAAAGGCAACTCATGATAGCTTTGCTTTTATCTCTCTCTCTTCCCCTCTCCAGCTTTGCACTGGGAGGACTCTTTGTGAAACCACTTTTTCCTTGGCCTCCCTCCTGCCTTCCTTCCACCCAACAGCTCCTAACCCATCCCAGTGGTTCCCACCAGGTCCACACTAAGGAGAAACTCCCGGGCACAATACTGAGGTGCATTTCTACTTCTTCCTGCTTTAAATGCTTCTAAGTCTTCTGGTATTAAATTGCCCTTCCCAGGAGCAGCAGGGTTTTTTTGGCAGCATCATTCTACCTGCAGCCAGAGAACATAGCACAAGGAGCAGGTTCTACCTACCCAGCCAAGCACTTTGGACAGAGTTAAACTCCAGCTTTCCCCAGCAGCCCTGGATCACTAAGTACAGCTCAGGATCAGGATAGACAGAAAAGGAGAATCATCCCCTGCAGATCCCAGGCTGAGTATGAGGGGGCAAGTTTCTGTGTCCCAGCAAGCTTCATCATTCACCTACACAAGCTGCTAAGGAGGGCTACCAAAAATGCTGCAGAGAGCCTGTCATCCTTGCAGCAAGGATGCAAGGTCTGTGATGCAGAGTCCATGTGCCTGCAGACATTCCTAGCTCAGAGGCCAGCAGTAAAGGAGGACGAGGAGAGGAGGCATGGCTCTGGAATTTCTCATGCCCCTGCCATGGGTACCCAGGGCAGCCAGCTTTCCTGTTGCTGCCAGAGCTCCCCAGAAGCTCCCAGGCACAGGAAAAGCCCTGCTGAGGGCGCAGCCTGTGCAAAAGCAGGTTTGGCACTGGGAGAGAATGGAGCATTTCCAGAGCAGTTTAAATCTTCCAAGACTTTGAGCTGCCA
The DNA here is from genome assembly GCA_013397245.1 of Thryothorus ludovicianus. Lineage (NCBI taxonomy): Eukaryota > Metazoa > Chordata > Aves > Passeriformes > Certhiidae > Thryothorus > Thryothorus ludovicianus. Next base: position 229,258 of record VZTB01001199.1, read on the forward strand.
GTTTGAAGAAGCCTACGCATTTTGCAAGTTTTTAGAGTCTTAGGACTTGGTCTAATTTAAGGAAATTGGCACATTCTGAGCACTGGAGAGAGATCCTTCTGCTAAGTTCCGTCCTCTGCAGCAAATCATAAGGAAGATAGACTTACTCAATATAGTGTTTGGGAAAAAAATGTTTGCATGGGCAGAGCAGCTTTTTCTTTTTTTTTTTTTTTACCCAAAGCTGAGACGGTGGGCCTTTTCATTACTCTCTCAGCAGTGGCCACTCTGCATGGAAAGTTTCATTCTGAATGGCTAAAGTCTGGCAAAGCACCAAGCAGCTGAGACAGACTCTAAAATAGTGGAAAGTCGTGGGCAGGCTTAACAACAGGCACTGCCTTTAACTCACAGCCCTGACTGCATCAGGCATCCGGATGAGCATGTGTAAGATATGAGGATCTGCTGGAGAAACAGCATCTGGGAAGTTTTCCCTCTCCTTGTCTTAACTAAGAATTGCAGAGGGATGGAAAGCAGCTTAAGGGCTCTGAGGTTTGTGTGGGAATTGCCACTTCCACATAACATCTGCAGTTCCCAGCACACGAGGAATGTGCAGCTGGACCTGAGGCAGTCCCAGTGCAGCCCTGGATTGAGGTAGGGCTGGAGAAAGCCCTGTCTCTGTGTACAGTCTGGTGATGCTTGTCTTCTGACCTTTAGTGGTGGATCTTGATGATCTTAGATGTCTTTTCCAACCTAAATGATTCTGTGATCCTATGACTGTCACAGGAGCAAATCCAGCACGTGTGTGTCCACGGGGCTCTGCAGTAGGATTTTTCCACCCCGTATTCCAGGTATCTGCCAGTCCTCTGATCTTACAGGCAGACACTGGAGTGCTGAGCTGGCCACAAAGGGTGGAATTTTTAGCCCCATGTACAGCTGGATTTAGTTTGCTCCCACAGAGAGATCTCCTATGAGAACCTGAGCACACAGGTCCAGGCTGAAGCCATTGAGTGCTGTGTCCTGCTGCCACAATTGCCATAAATGGGGCTGACACGTGGCTGAAACCTCTGTGGGCAGGGGCTTTTCTGTATTGCCATTTGTAAAAGCTCTTGGGCATTTTCATGCAGGTACACAAACCAATATATGGACATTTTCCCCTGGGAAGAAGGGAAGAGCTGCTGGCCAAGGCTGAGCCCATCACAGGCACCCTGCCCAGCAAAGCCATCACAAAACATTCAAGTGCTCTTCCACTCTCATGTTCCTCTTGACCACTTGGTTCCTCTTATTTTAGCTTTGTTTGAACAATCTCCTTGGTAACTGGAGACAGAAGCAGAATTTTTTCATGCTCCTCATCTGATTGGTTTCCTGCCTGTCTCAGCACTGGGAGGGATCCTTGGCAAACCTGTGCTTGCTTTTGTGCTCCTACTACAGGCTTTAACCCCATGGATCACTGGGGACTTCAGGATACCTGGAGTCTCTTCCAAAGGGTTTTTGTGCACAGTTTCAGCTGAGAGGGATGTATTTCACTACTCAATTTATTTGACAGTAAACAGGTGGTATGTCAGTCACAGAATGAATGGTGATTCTTGAAGTTGTCTGTGTGCTCCTGACCTCCAGAGCATCCAGCAACAGGGAAACTCCACTGGAATGGCTCTTGCCAGGATGCTGCAGCCACCAGAGTGGCAAAACCCTTCATCAGGGGCAGAGAATGGCTCCTTGCTATGGCAGCACCCTCCACCCAGGTCCCGCAGCCCTGCACACCTTCTAGCACCTGCCTGAGGACATTGGGATCCTTCATTGGGGTCTTTTCGGAGCAGTTTCTGTGAAGGTAGGGGCTTTAATCCCTGGCAATTCCTAAAAACCTGGAGGTGTTTGAAAAGACAGGGGAAGAATCCCATCTCAACTGCCACACATTTTTCATCTGCCCTCTGGAGATGGAAGTCACTGAAAAGGAAGAGAGGGGGAGAAAAGCAACAAACCAAAGAACTACCAAGCTGTCTGAAGATCTGCTGAGCTGGAGACAAAGAACCCCACTGCTGGCACTCAACCCTAGCATATGCTTTTCCTTGGCCAGAGCCATCCCCAAAGGATGAAAATAGCAGCGTGAATACATAAAGCAACACCTTTAGTGCAGACTTGAGATTTTGGGATCATCTGTTGATTTAATGGTCCAAACAGTATCCCTGCTTAAGGCAGCATTGTCCCAGCAGCAGCCCCTCTCTGGGGGTGGCTGAATACTTTATGGGGCATTGGCTGAGCTTGCTGGCCTTACCCCTGGACAGAAAGGAAAAGAATGCAGGATCTGCATCATCTCCCTCGCAGGGCATTGTAACAGCATGGCAAGACACTGGGATGTGGCTCTCAGCTACACAGCTCAACTCTCAGCTGGTTGATGGTCTTCAGAAATGAGCATCCCTGATGTTTCAAGCCTGTATAATGACAGCATTTCGTGTGCTGGTACCCAGACACTTCATGTCTCTTACACCATCAGATAACCTCTGATACTGTCACTGCCAAAGGGAGTCTGGACCAGGGGTGAACTCTGCATCCAGTCACTTAAATTGCTAAAATGTGAGCATTCCACTTGAGCCTCCCTAGAGCCCTGACAGAGGCTAACTTACAACTTCTAATAAAAGCTTAGTGTGTGTCTACTGTCCAAGTCTGGGACTCAGTCCCTCGCATCTTTCACTGGGCAAGGTGTGATAAATGTAGAGATGGCCAAGTGTTTATCCCTGCCACAGCATAAGGAAGCTTTGATCCTGCTGCTGGGTCACCATGCAAAGAATTTCGGAGGAGTGTCTGGAAAAGCAGGGCCTGATCTCTGGGGCCAGCCATCAAATAAGAGGAGTCAGACACAGGCCTGGCTGAGCATGGAGCTAAAATGACAGTGGATGCTGCTCTTGAAAGCAGGCAGACCTGCACATTCTGTATTGATGTTTGCCCTTTGAATTTTTGTGGCATGCCCTCTGCTGTCACTGAACATTCCTCGTCTCCTCCTACTTTTCCCATGTCCAGCTGCTTTTCCAGCAGCAGAGCTGGCTGTCAGCAGCCCTGGCAGAGTGGCAGGGCACAATCAAGGCTCCCTGTCAAGTGTCTTCCCAAATAAGAAGGGAAATTCTCCTTCGCCCTGAAACCCAGGCAAGCAGGAATTGAAATGTGCCTTACCTGGGAGAGAAACACTGCCAGGATTGATACAAAGTCTTGCTGTAGTGGCGGTGCTGGAGCAATTCATGCACAGCCTGTGTATTTTGGGCTTTCTTGAATCCTGATTCCTGGTGCTGAAGCCATGCTGTTAGACATTGAACTGTTATTTCTAGTGGTCTTCACTGTTTTGTTTAGTCAGGTTTAACTCAGCAAAGTTTGATAAATGATTTACAGAACTGCAGAAATGCCCTTTTTTTGCTGGCAGTTGCTTGTTGAAACTCATTTTCTGGAGGCCAAAACACCATTTAAATAAGAGTGATGTCTTCTGTTTGAGGAGCATTGTCATGGCAACTATCCAGGTTCACACAGGGAAGATTTATTTGAAAGGTGAGAGCAATTATTGTAGTGAGGGGGAACCTGGCTGCAAAGAAAAGCTGGATGTGTATTTGGGTGCAAGAAGTTTGTGTGCCAAGTTTCTGTTCCTTTATTTTCCTGCCTGCACCACCCACAGACCTGACTGCCCAGCCAGGTCAGTCGAGAGAAAATCTCAGACAGGCAGACTTGGGGGAAATGCCAGGTTTTGGCTCTTAACCCTGCAGGCTTAGAAGTGGAATTTGCAGGGTTTCATACTGAGCAAGGATGTTGGGCTGAGCCTTGGTCAGTCAATCCTTTGCTTACAGCACAGGCTGGATTTTTCAGGACTAATGCAGTTTTCAGCTGGCATGGGCAGGGCTGTGCACAGCCAGGGGATAAGTTATTTCTACTCTGTCAGCTTTCCTAGGTACCTTAAGTAATTGCTGCTGGGGGCTTTTTTGATCAAATTCACATCAAATGTGTTTTCCCTCCTAGTCATCAGTGGTATTGCACTCTTTGTGCAAGCTGTCCTTGGAGCTGCAGGCACCGATCTAGACGGGTCTCTCCTGTTTTATCTCTCAGGGATCCTCCTCCAGCAGGCACTCTGGGATCTTTAAGGACTGTGGATCATAATCACAAGAAATGCATGGCAATGAGGTTGGGAAAAAGCAGGAAAACAGTTTTGTCCTGGTGTCACCACATTGAAAGCCAAGGAAGAGGAGGCCACAGCTAGAGTTGTGGAAACATTTAAGCATGACCAAGGGCTCAGGCACTGGTTTGGGGCAGATGAAGAGAGTGCCATTCATCTTCACCCAGCCGGTCCTTTGCAAGATGTGGCACTGACAGATGGATGAAGAAGTGCATTAGTCAGAGCACAGAATTCACAGTCACATCAGAGCAAACATTGAGGATTCGCCAGAAAAACATTTCTGATCTGACAAATCCTTCTCAATATGGTCTTCTAGGAGGAGAGTCAAGCAGCATTCAGTCTGGCATGTGAAATCATCTTACCTGGCAATCGTTTCTCCTAAAAAGTATTTTCTGAGACACTGAGTATCAGCTGTGCCTGTCATCTCCCAGCTGTTTGAGCAGCAACAGCCCTCAGTCTCCCTGTCTCCGCAGACCACCTCTCATGCCTTGTGTTTCTGCAAGGCCAGGGAGGAGCAGGTTGGATCTTTTTCCAGGATTTTCCTGGTAGTGATGCTCTGGTGTTATGTATTTGAGCCGTATGTTGTCATTTAAACTCAGCACATCCCGAGGCCAGGGGAGCAGTTGGTTTATGCAGACATGGAAATGACAACACAGCCTGCAGTCTGATTAATTCAGGAGGCCTTGGGGAAAGAGGTGGAGGGCATACAAGGAAATGAGAGTAGCCAGATGGATTTTGGCTCCAGAGGTAGAGGAAAGGTATAGAGGGACCAATTCCACTTCCCCCTCCCCTTGTTAGCTGTGTCCAGGCTGGTGTGCTCCATCAATTTGGGGAGGCATTGGACTGTGAAGCCCCATGCAGACCTTGGCTGCTGGACCAGCAAACCAAGCTGCCACATCACATCAGCTCACATCCATACTTCCCAAAGCATGCGTCACGCTTCGTTTCAGGCAGGTTTTCCTTTTCCCTCCCTGTCATGTTCACAGTGTACTGCAGGCAAAATTTTCATTAAGTACAGACATTTCGTGTCAGCAAGGCTTGGTTTGGCAAAGGATCCTGCATGGGTGACTCATGGGACATCTTACACAGATGGGAACCCATCAGCAGGGACAGAAACCCTGACAAACCCTCTCCTCTGTCAAAGACCATTGTTGAACAGCTAAAAGTACATGTGGCACGAGGTCTTTCACAAAATCTGGCCCATAATTGCCCTTCTTCTGTTCCTCAGGAAGGTTTGTCCCTAGGCTGGCTGAGCAGGTGTCACATTGCCCTCACTTCTGTCCCCACACACACGCCCTGTGGCTGGGGCAAACATCTCCATCACAGACCTGAGTCTGTCTCTGTGTATGAGGTTGCCACCTCCTCACCATAAGGTGCAATTTTGTTGTCAACTGATGGAAAAAAGCCCCATCACCTCCTTTTCCTTCCCAGCAACAAGCAGTGTCCTTCTGTCAGGAATTTGAGCAGAAAAGCTGCTCCTGGTGGTTGGTTCCAACCATGCCCAGGGGTCTGGTCCAGGCTCCTTGCTGTGACTGGGGCCCATTTATGTGGCCTTGCCCTCTGGCTCGGGTGATGCTGAGCTGTGATGGTGATGATGATGATGATTTGGGAATTTTCTTCCCCCAACGCCCCTCTGCACAGGCACTGCCCAGTGCCCAGTGGCCACACAAGCTGTGCGAGGCTGGGAGCTCCCCAGGCCACGTACCCATCTCTCATGGCAAGCTCTAACTTCAGCTAATTGAGTGCCTGGCTGACAGGCAGACGTGTGAGAAATCGATGTGGCAGGGTTCTGTGGGAGTCTGGGAGCGCATGCTAGGACAGCCAGCACTGATGGATGTGGCTTTGCAATGTCACCTCCAGAACACCCGTCCCTCGTGGCTGTTCCCTCGCTGTCATTGACGGCCCTCTGGGTGGGAAGTGCTGGTCTGTTGGGACATCAGGGCTGACAGCACCAGGCTTAGGCAGCACAGCCCACTCCTGACTGCCCAGCCTGGGTGTTGTAGCTGTGAATCTGCAGTTGAACAATCTCCAAGCTACTCCTGTGGCTCTCCTGGGCGATCAGTGGTAGCTGGATGGGTGACAAGCTGCAGAAGTGCATCATCCCCTCTATTGATTCAGGAACAAGTGCAGACAGCTGCAGTGCCATGGTCTCATGGGCAAACCTGTTACTGACTGCTCTGACAGCTGGTTGTGTGTTTAGAGGTTATTGCTTTCCTGCCCACTGGAGACACCACTACTGACTGTGCAGAATTTCTTGGGTATTCCAGCTCTGGCATAACTGTGGTTCTGAAAGAGAGCTGAGGAAGTAAGTTCTGGACTTGTGACATCTCTGCTCCTGGAGATCTGGCCCAGCCAAGAAGTGCCCTGGGTGATATTCCCTGTCCTCCAGCATGTCCTGCCTGAATCTTTCCAGACCTGGCTGCTGATGTCCTCCAGGCTTCCATGGTCCTTGCACTGCTGCTTGCTTGTCTGAGCCAGGAGAGGGTTTTCTGCCATTTCACGGAACCAAGTAGTGCAGTGTAGATTGGGGATGGCAGGATTTTTGTAAATATACTCAGGATTTCCACAGATGTGCCATGACTGTGCAAAATGAATGCAAAGGTCCATGGAAACCCTCACCAGTAATTTCTGATGTCATTTGACCCCTTGAGGGAAAAGGCCAGTGTAGACAGGAGGGCTGGGAGTCCCAGATCCTTTTATCTTCACCATGTGCTGCGCTTGTCTTCTCCCCTGTGGTCAAGAAAATACTCGTAGAGAAATATTTCGCTGTTGATCTCTGTGCTGCTCCTATCACCCTGTGCCAGGCTATTCTAGCTCATTACACGTGTACCTGTCCCTGCACACACATGGGATTGTTCTGAGTGCCTTCTCCAGCTGGCATTTTCCTCTAAGCTTTCTTTCTCTTCTTGCCCTGCATTTGCCATTGTACGTTGGTGTAGCAGCTCTTCCCTGGAGAATCACCAGACAAGAGGACTTTTCCATAGGCTGTTGTAACTAAGGGTTATGTGTGGGAACACTGTGATAAAAATCCTCTTCTGTTTGAATGAAGTAGCATGGTTTGAAATGAAAAGTAAGCCCTGATGGAGAGCACTGGACTTGGGGCGAGGGCAGAGCTTTGTGTGACACGTTCACAAAGTCACCAACCCTCTCCTGTTGATGCTGGGTGTCTGCAAGAGGAGAAGAGCTGGAGCTGAAATTCTGCAAGACATGTTTACTCTTTGATTTCCAGTACATGGAAATGAGATTAAATTCATCCTCTCAGCAATTGCTTTGACAGCAGACTCAGGAAAGTGCAATTTCTGGTATGGAAGTGTGGACAGTCAGATGGGTCATGGGTGCCCTCAGTCTTCCTGCCAGAACAGGGCTCCTTAGCTCAGAAATGAGATGGACCCAACACCAGTGGGAGGAAAACTCAGCAGCAGCAGCCCTGGTTTGCTGCAAACTTGCCCCAGGGTGTCTCTGGGGAAAGGAGCAGGGAGGTGTGTTAAGACTGGTGCTTTATATCAACACAGGACCTCTATCCCCGTGATTCTTCAGAAATTGTTCTTTCCCACCAGCAGTATCACTGAGGGTCAAAAGAGGAAAAAGTTAATCCAGCTATTCCAAGGGCTGTGGTGTTGTGCACTCATGAGAATCCTGGCTTAAATACACGGATCCTGTGGACATTAGCTTATGGCAAAAACACCAAATCAAAGCTGATTCTCAGCCTCTGTCTAGAAGGGGCAGCTTAGAAATACCCTCTGTACTGACCCCAGATTTCCATAAGGTGAAGAAAATGGTTTAGAGGCTGTTTTAATCCTTTGGGTTTTTTCCCCTCTGTCTTGTGGGTTTGGGACTCCTGGATCCTGGCCCTGTGCTGTTGCAGCATGAGGGGTTTCAGGGTGCTAATAAATGTCCCTTTGGTTTTCTGTTGGGCACTATCACAGCTTGTTCTGAAAGAGCCACAGGAGAGAAAGATCTTAAAGGCAAGTTCCAGAAGGTGCTTGTGCTGTGGGGACCTTGGTCTCCCCACGCTGCTATGTCCAGCTGGGGCAGTCCAGGGGCAGGGAGCTCAGATGCTGCAGGCAGTGCTGTGGTTGCTCTGTGAGCCTCAGGCAGCCATCCTGGCTCTGCCCACCATTCCCACCACATCCTGGAACACAAGGAAAGCCCGTGGGATCTCGGTGCTGCACACATCCTCCTCACAGCCACAGCACATCTCTGCCTGGGAGAGGAGTAAGGAGCAGGGACTACATCTAAGGGTCCAGCAGGAGCAGGGGGACCTCAGTGCCTGTTCTAGATTGCTGTAGACAGAAGTCCTCTCTCTAACTCAGGGTAAATGGTGCAGTTGCCTGGCCCTCCTCTTTTGCACTGGCCAAGCCCTGCCATGTGTGGGCAGGACCCTGGTAAAGGGCTGTGATGGAGATCTAAGAATAGCCTCTGCTATTTTCACATCCTTGGTGTTTCTCAAACACCATTAGGAGATAATCCTTTCCTCCAGGACTGCACTCGCATCCCAGGGACAAATTTGCCTCAGCAATTTTTACTGATTGGAAATTCATCCAGAGAGCAGACATGTCATTTGTTCTGCCTCCCCATCTTCCCAGCAGCCTGTGCAGCAGGGCCAGCGGCACTGCACAAGTCTACCCAGCTCAGGGCACTTCTTCACAGCCTGGAATGATCACTTGGAAAACTGCATAACACCACCACCTCCTGGCAGTGGCACTTAAAGCCCCATTATTTCTGCTTTCGTGAGTGAAGTCCTGTTCATGTTGTATCTAAGCTTCAGAAATCTAAGGTTTTTTTAATTGGCACATAGATTTCTTTTTGTGAAGGAGAATTATTTTGTGGGGCTTTGAGAAGTGCCACACATGGCAAGCCAGAGTACACCCACAGGAAGTTTTTGTCTTGATGTCTTTGCTACCCTCAGAATTTAAGAAGGCACCTCTCTTAATTAACTTTCCTGAGGGGATTTTTCCAACATGAGGCCAGGATGCAGTGTACATTTTAATGGGAGCTGTCAGGAAAATTATTGATTTTGTTAGTAATGTTTCTGAAATTGTGCCATTCTGGTAATTCTATCAGGTTCTCTTTGAAAGCTTAACTGAGAGCATTTTTATATCCTTCATTAGTTTTTTAATACATGATAATTTCTCCTAACTCATCAACGCAAAGCAAGATCAGCTGCCTGCTTGGCAACCATTTTTCCTGTGTACAAACCTATTGCAGCAATAATTACAAACTGAACAAATTATTACAGATATTCATTATAAAATACAATTACACTGAGCTGTGCTGCATTGTTACACTTTTCACAGCCACCACTTGCTCTTGAGTAAATGGTTTCATTAAAATCATGAAGGGCAAACTTAATACACTTCTGACTCACAGCAAACAGCACAAGAAATCATCCTGGCTGTTCCTCCGAGTGCTTGAGGTGTTTACCCTGAATGAGTAGAAGATGTTGACTCTGCTGCCAAATACTTGTCAGCTTAACAGAGGGGCTCTGGGTGGCCAGTGCAGATGTGCACAGAGAGGAGAAAGCCAGAAATCACGGCAGTGTGGCCTCAATTTCACTCCCCTAGAGCGTGGCTTTCTTCCATGTTTATGGGTTTTCAGTGCTGAGACCTGCCAGGAACAGCAGAACCTCCTTCATCATATCTTGGAGCAGCCTTGGGGCTGCCTCAGCTTGTGCTGGGTGCTTGTGGAACATGCAGAGGGAGCCAGGGGTGGGACGTGGTACATTTCTTTGAAGAGCAGGGCGTTCAGCTTGGGCATGGAGCGAGCAATGGGAACGCTGCTTTAGGTGAAAGCATTTGCAGGAGGGCAGTGCTGTCAGGTGAGTGTGGGGGGAGAGCAAACCCAGCCAGAAGGCCAGCAGCAAGTGCAGGACTACAGTCACTGCCTTGGCTTTTTGTTTTGTGCTGTTACTCCTTCTTATTTCTTGTCTGGATCAAGATGAGAGCTTGAGGGAGGAGGTCCTGTGCCCACAGCAGTGCCATGGCAGCGAGCAGAGCCTCCAGGGAAGCCACTGGATTTCTGCCTCTGTTGTCTTTGCAATGACTTTTCACTGTAGGAAGGATCACAGTAGCACAGGCCCACCACCCCATGTTTGGTCACCTTCTGGTGAGCAGCTTTCAGCTAGGTGTTTCTGTGAGTCTCTGAAAAGAGCTGAAAATCTTCTCTGCTATTTTTTTTCCCCTCGAAGAGCAATTTTTACTTTATTGGGTGGCTCAAGGAGCAAATCTCTCTCCTGGTGGCCACAGCCTCCTGTGAGGCTTTCATCCTCTGTGGTGTATGCTTGTGGTTGTGCTCTGAGCAGTGACTCTGCCTTTGAACCTGTCCTGACGATGTTCCAGGGGCAAATTCAGCAACCCCTGGGTCACATGAGAGGAAATTGCTGCTCAGCTCTCTAAGGGAGAGTACTAAACCTTGGAGGCTTGGGAAAGGATGTACTGCTTGTAAAGTAAAATTTAACAAGTAAAATCTCACCGTCAGTGAAGCTTTCCATGTGCCTGCCGTAACCAGAAAGGCCATTTTTCCTTCGCAATCCCTTCACAGAAAAAGTCCTAACTCCAATGTCCCTTTCAAGCTTGTAAATCAGAGCATCCAAAGCCCAAACTGAGCAGCCGTTCACGATGTTGTTAATGAAGCTGATGAGCCTGGGGAGACAGAGCCTCTTCCATGCCCAAGCTTGAGCATCATGCTTCCAGGGGCTCACTCTGTGCTGGTTCCCAGTGCTTGTGCCCATGCAACGTGTGTGAGCTCTCAAGGGGCTGTTCTGTGCCACAGGTTTTTGGAAAGGGACGTCTCTTGCCAAGACCCCTCTGGAAGAGGTCGGCCCAGGCTGTGTCATGCCCAGCCATGGCCTCTGGCCATGTCAGGGAAGATGGCACATGCAGGTTGCTGGTGCCCTGAGGTCCCTGCCCATCCTTGGCCTATTGGCTCCCGCCCTTTACTTTTGACTGTGCTGTCCCTCCAGCCTGTGCCACCAAAACCACTGTTTTCTGTCCACAGCCCCCTTTTCCTGCTCTTCCCACACTCCTCCTCTACCTTCTTCTCCTTCTCCTGTTCTGCTCTCTGTTTCTTCTCCTCCCTTTTCCCCCCTTACTCTTGAATCTCTATTTCTTCTTCTCTGTTCCAGCAAAACGATATCAATCAAGGTGATAGATGATGAGGAGTATGAGAAAAACAAGACCTTCTACCTAGAGATCGGGGAGCCCCGGCTGGTGGAGATGAGTGAGAAGAAAGGTGGGGGATGGTCTCCGGGGCTGAGCCCAGCCTGTGTGTCCCTGTCTGGCTCACTCATGTCTGGCACCTGCAACACCGAGCTCACATCCCCGGTGCCTATGGAAAAGGACAGGAGCAGGGCCACTGCCCGTGCCCCCTGAGCACAACCTTTCCCCAAGCCATCGAGGCATGGCCTAGGCCAGGTGGTGAGGATGCTCCTGCCCTTCCCCATGGGCCCCAGGGGGGATGTGCAGCCCCTTCCCCCCACCCAACCATCTCTGTCACCACGGCACCCGGGCGGTCGTGACCTGCATGCGTGTGCGACGCCAATCATGTGTTTGCCTTTGTCTTGTGTTCCCACAGGAAATTCATTACCCTTAGAGTACTTGACCGTGAGGAGTATGAGAAAGAGTGCAGTTTCTTCCTTGTGCTTGGGGACCCGGTGTGGCTACGACGAGGAGTGAAAGGTGTGAGAGTAAAACCAGACCAGCTCTCGAGACGCTGCCGCTTTCTCTGTGTCTCCCTACTCTCACACTCCTTTCTCCTCGCACTTTGGCTCCCGGCCGTTTTGCCCTCCCTCCTTCAAAGCTTGGCCGCTGCACCTTTTTGCTCTGTTTCCTTTCCTCTTTCCTTATGAGAGGACCCCATCCCACTTGGGGGGGATTCAGGGAGCGAGACGTGCTCCTGGGACCACCCCGGGGCGCCCAGGCAGGGGACAGGGAGCGTGGCCAGCCCCCAGGGATGTTTTGGGAGCGCTGCCCTGCTGCACCACAGCCGCACCTTCATCCCATCAGAGAGAACACCCAGCCCCGACAAGTGGAAAGGGCAGCGCTGAATCATTTTTATCAGAAGATAAAGCAGCTTTCACTCAAAATAAAATGCGTGGCCAGAGCAGTAATTTTAGCCTTTTTATACTGGCACTGGGATCTGAAAATAGACAAAAATCACAGCCCGAGTAGGTAATGCCGTGAGATGCAATCAGTTTAGGTAAATCAGGTTATGCTCAAATGAAGTTTCATGGCTCTGCATTGGATAATAGCTTCTCACAGGGATAATAAAAACAATTTCCTCTTTCATCACATTTCTAAACCAAATGCCGAACTTCCCAAAAAGACAAAGTTCACCTATTTTCCCATGCATTTTTTTTCTGCTAGAAAATTAAATGAGGATTAATGGCAACAGCTGGTTCTGCACACTACTGGTGGCAGAGCAAGAAGCAGTTTTAGAGTTACTTAAGAGCTGGACCATTTTTACAGCCTTTGCAGAAGATTTGGTCTGTCTACCATGGAGCTGCTTTCTAGTGTCTGGGACATCAGCTCTCCCTCCAGCAGGCATTAGGCTGCAACATTTATTTGATCAGAGCAGAGAGGGCCCTCAGTGGTCCCCACACTGAGTGGGGACATGCCACGTTCCTCTTCAGCTCAGGTGCTAAGTCACCCCCTCCATCAGCTTCCCTGCTGGTTTACATGACTACCTCACAAAAGGCTAAAAAATCAGACACTGGGATGACTCAGGCACTGCAGGTGGGGTCTGTGTCACTAAATGGTGCTGGTGGCATCTGTGGATCATGGACAGTACGGCCAGGATAAAGTTACACATGGACTACTCAACTCAGCAGCTCCATCCTTGCCCACAGGGGCTGGTGTGAGTTCAGCCTTGCTAGTCCAGCAGGAGCAAACATGCTTTCCAGATCCAAGGTTTAAAAACTATGGTCCCAGCTCTGGAAATCCCAGCTGAAATTTTTATCTAAAAGTAAAAGGGAAAAAAAATTATCATCTTCCTGGTCACAAAGATAACTGTGGAAACTTGAGAGAAGCTCAGGCTTGCCAGCTCACTTGGGTGGAAGGCAAGACAAAACTTAAAAGGAATATTTAAAGCAGCTATTTGCTGCTTTGACCCTGCAAGTTTTAATTTATTTTTTTTTTCTTTTAAACTTGTTTCTTTGTACTTGGTTTGGTACAAGAAGCAGCGAGGCAGGAGGAGCAGTGTGCTCAAAGAGGCAGGGGCATCTCTGAAATGGCACCCCGGGGCTGTGGTGGGGCCCAGGATCCACCAGGGCACTAAGTGAGAGGCTTTTTCTTTCGTTTTGGAGGTCTAAAATGTTGAGCAACAAGACCCTTGAGCCAAGCTTTGCCACAGACTTTTCTTCTCTCATTGTCTATGCCAAAAGTGCAGCTGCTGCCAGAGCCATTGCTCCCCATCAGGCAGCTGGAGGAGGTCAAAACCAGCAGCTGCTGCACATGGGACATCTTTTGTCCCACTCTGGGGCAGAACTGCCTCCAAGACCAATGGAAGATCTTGCACATACAATTCAAAGGGGGAAAATGAATTTTTTGGAGTGTGTCTTTTAATCCCATATCCACCCCATGTTTGCAGTGGGTTTTTATTTTAAATCCACAATCCCATGAAACATTTCTGTTTAGTGTCTTTCTCTTAACACTAATGGTATCCTGCAGCTTTACAGATCTGAAATCTCTGCCCTGGGATCTGGTGTCTTTCTGTGGATACCCCTTTTGATTTCATTCTTCATTTACTTTTCTTCTTCTGTGTTTGTCTCTGTCTCCTTCACAGCCCTGTTGTTGAATGAGCTTGGTAAGCGTTGCATTCATTTTTCCTTTCCATTTTTCTGGTTTGCATATTTTTGGAAGATAAACGATTTTGCTTGATGTTTTTCTTTGCTCACAGCATTCTCTTTTAGGGTGGTCAGCACTGTTTAAGTAAGCTCTGGTACCTAATGCCTCATCTTTCCTTAGAGTAGAGCCCCAAAGTCACTAATGTTAAAAGGTAGTGCAAGGAGTATTTTTTTGGGGCATGTAGGGGCTGCTACAGCCAGAGTAAATCTGCCAGCACCCCGAGATACAAACCTGTGCCATGCAAAGTAACCCATCACCTCTAGATTGGCATGGCAGAAACAGGATTTCCTGGTGACTTGAGATGCTTGTGCTGGACAGGAAAGTTGGTCCATCCTTTTTGGAGAGACATTACAAACCTTTCCTCCTGTCTTGGGGAGACTTAGAGCCTTAAACAGCCTTTGAATTTCCTTGCTGGCCACCTCCAGGATAGGGCAGCTGGGGAGGGAAGCAAAGCCACCCTTGTTCCTCAAAGCACCCGCAGCCCCAGGGCTGACTTCACCCCTTCCACAGCATATATTGGACACCAAGGGGTGGCAGCTTGCGGGTGGGCATTGAAAAGCCTGTGCTCAGGTCTCCCCACACTATCCCTGGGGTGTGTGTTGGGGAGCAGGCCCCATGTCCACAGTGGGGCAGGGAAGGGCCACCATGTCTGTCTTGATGTGCAAATGCTAATCCTCATTTATTGTCTCTCTCTCTCTCTCCCTTTTCCTCATTTTTGGTTTCGTCTAGGTGGCTTCACCATCACAGGTATGGATTTCTACTCTTCCTCTGTCCCCCTGTCCCTTTCTCTTACTGGCCATATGCTCACCCCGCTCTTTCCTCTTGGTTTCCTCTTTGCTCTTGTTCTGTCCTGGAGGGAAACTCTGGAATGGTAAGAAAGCTCCAAGCCTCCCCGGCCGGTCCCATTAACACCATGTCCTCTCACAGAGTGCTCTGCCTGCCACACATGCCTAACCCCACGTCAGGGAGGGTGCCCTGTCACCCCCAAAGCGACAGGCAGCCCCACTCCATGTCTTGGAGCAGACTGGGCTCCTCCATCTGATTCAGTTGTCCCCTCCATGCACACAGGGCTCTTTCGTCACTTCCCAGGCCTGAGCCAGGTGCTCAAGCACTGCGGGAGGTTCAGGGACCCCATGGCTGCCCCTGCCCTTCCCACCAGTGAGACCCAGCAGCAGGGCTGGCTCACCTGTCATGAGCCAGCCAAGCCTCCCTCGTTCAGCTGAACAGCACAGGATGAGAAGGTCCTGGGTCCCACACGTTGCAGAGCCACCCCTCAGGAGCCCTGGAAACACAGTTCAGATTTAGGAGGCTCTGGCTCCCAAGGTGGGTCTCTTTGGCATGCAGGAGGAGAAGGGCTTTCCCTCAACTCACTGCCACTTGAGCAGACAAGGGGCAGCCAGCAAGGGAGCAGCACTAACCCTGTGTGACATGAGAATGGAGTTGACTAACTGCACGGGGACAGCTTGTACCAAGCGTGCAGTCCCCCCTGCTGACCTCCTGCTGATCACTTCAATAGGCAAACCTGTCTTCAGGAAGGTCCAGGCTAGAGATCATCCTCTTCCTTGCACCGTGGTCTCCATCCAAGGTACCTGTGGTGTGGCACCATGTCAGTCTCACGTGGACTGACTGGGGTGTTTGCCTGCTGACAGTTGAACTCCAGTCTTTTTTGGCCCTGATGTCCTTCTGTCCATCCCTCAGGTGGGCTGGAAGGGAGTTCAGTGGGGTCTGCACAAGGGACAGTGACAAAGGGCATGCTGCCTGCAGTCCCCATGTCCCAGAGGTGGCACAGATGACAGTGGAGGTGCAGACCTGCTTTGCTGATCTTGCAGTCCCTCTGCTGCCTCCTCTTTAGGGTTTGGAGCCAGGCATTGGCCACTGGAGAGCTTCTTACAGCTGTGCTGTTTCCTCCAGCCCCACCATCACAGTAGGCGTTGGCTGCCAGCCCCCTCTCCAAGACAAAGCCCTGCTCAGAAGGAGGCAGAGCCAAGATTTCATATGTGTCTCAGCCCTGGGGCTGCTGACAGTGCTCTCAGGCTGGTGGAATTGCCCTGACTGTACCTCAGTGCAACCTGGAGCACTGGGGAATGGAGCAGCCTTAGTGCTGATCCTTCCCCTTTCCAGCATCCCTGTGGAAGAGGCAGAAATTACCAAGCAATAAGCTATCCCCCAGACCCAGGATGAGTGGGACTCCTGCTGAGGTTGGATGAGTTGCAGACCTCTTGGTGGCATTTCATAAAACTATCCTGTCATTCCATGAACTCCTTCTCTGCTGTTCTGTCACTCACGCTCTCACCTGGAGGCCTCCTGACCTCCCCCTCCACCAGGAAGCCAGATCCAGAGCAGCCAGCTGGGCCTGGTTCACCCACGGGCTCTTTGCTTTGCAGAGGAGAATGAAGAAAAGCAGCCCCTGACCAGCAAGGAGGAGGAAGAGCGTCGGATCGCAGAGATGGGGCGCCCAGTCCTGGGGGAGCACACCAAACTCGAGATCATCATTGAGGAATCCTATGAGTTCAAGGTACTGTTCACATCCTGCATCCCTGTTCTTCTTCCCCCCCAGCTTCTTCCCTCCTTTGCACAGCACTGGGAGGTACAGGTTGATGGTATTGGAGCAAAGCAAGGCAGTGCATGGAAACACACACAAAACAGGAACTGGGATCCCAAATGCTGCAGGTTGCTTTAAAACCCTGTTCTCACAGTGACTTCTACACACTGGTCCCACTTACAGGCAGCCTTGAGTGAGCCCCAAGCCTCGCACTCCCAGTGCAAAGGGCTGATGAGCCCAAATGCAAGCAATGGTTGTTCAGCTCAGCTGCCGTGAATGTGTGTGCCAGGCCAAGAATTGAAAAATGGCCATTTCATTATCTCTTCCATTTTTCTGTGGTATAAAAATATAACAGGCCACCCTTACTGTGGCTCTGAGATGGTTCAAACTCCCATCCATGAGCAGGTTTCCAAAGGTCTTTTCTAGCAGCCACAAAGGGAATTGCAAGTACTTATATTTGGGTTTGCTGCTGGGGCTCTTGAGCTTAAAATCTGCTGAGCTTGTTCCATAAACACATGGCCATAAGCACTGGCACTGGTGGGTTTTAGCCCAGTATCTCCAGCCCCTAATTCTCCTCTCTGCATCCACAGAACACGGTGGACAAGCTCATTAAGAAGACAAACCTGGCCCTGGTGGTTGGCACAAACAGCTGGAGGGAGCAGTTTATCGAGGCCATTACTGTCAGTGCGGGTGAGTTTGGGCCACAGCTCCGGGTGAGTTACGATCACCCTCACTCTCAGCTCTGCTGGGCTGTATCAGTAACACAGACTGTAGTGAGCAGCAGGAGGCAAAACAGGTGGCAGAGTTATTTACAGTGTCTGCATAAATAAGGCAGCTGATTAAACCCTTTTGTGAGGGCACCTTGTCTCATGTGTAGGAAACCTCCTGCGGGAAGTGTGTCTGTAGCACCAGGCAGAGCAACACCTTGGCTGGTAGCAGACGGCAGAGGGGGAAAAGTCAGTTCAGTGGGAGAGATCTGGGAGGTGAGCACAGTGTGGAAATTCAGAGTGGCATAAATGATGCTGGTGTGAAACAACAGTGCTCCCCTTCCCTGGTTCTCCCTGTACCTCTACAGTGAGGACAACCCCACAGAGAGGGTGCAAACCCTGAAGACAGCCACTCTGTGAGCCAAAATCTGCTCTTGACACACCCTGCTTTCTGGAGCTCCTGCTGCCCCAGGAGTTCCAGCCGTGGCTGGAGGATTAGGGCTCAGCAGCCCAATAGCTGCAGCAGCACATCGTGTCTGGTTGAAGCAGATCCTGTGTGATCTTTCCTTCCTTCCCTTGGAGAATTGCCTTTCCCTCAAATGCCCTGTGGTACTGTTCTCGTAGGTGCCAGTGCCATGTTTACCAGTATACCCAGTACAGGATGTATTATTGTTCCCATACATGTGGAAGAAGAAAGAAAGGTCTCCTCCAGATGTTATTTCAACAGCTGGAAACTTTATTACTTACTGGCTGGGTGTTACAACCTCACAGCCCAGCCTGGGCTGTGTGTGCAGACATTAGGGCAAATTCAAATCCCTGGGGAATTAAATTAAAATTGAATTAAATCCCTGGGGAAGGCAATTACCTCTCATGTGGCTAACTGTGCACTGAAATGCATGGGGGAGCACTCAGCTTCCTACCTCTAACTCTGCTGTACAAGGTAACCTCTGCCCAGCACCAGGAAATTAAAAATGGCAGTACCATTTACCCTCTGTCTCTGTAAAACAAGGGCAGGACGCTGTGCAGCAATTTTCTCCTCAGATTGTGAGCCCTCCTCTTGTAGCACAGCTCTTCCCAGAGCCTCCAGGCAAGAGCCTCTCATTGTTTTGGATTCAGCATGAACTTATCATGCAAGACAATCCTTGCTGCAGGTATTGTAGCTAATATGGCTAAACTAATCTATGCCAGAACCAATTATGTAATTGCATCCCATGTTAAAGCAAAGATAGTCAGCGATAGTTAGATCCCCTTTCTGGGGTGCATGTAAGGACTGCAGTGATGTGGAAATCCCGTTGCCCCCGTATTTTTAATATACAGCCATGATCAGAGCTAACAGATGATTAACAAGCATTTAATAAATGAGATGTATTTTGGTGGACAGGAGCTGTCCCTTGCAGTTGTGGATCAGTAGTTTGTCTCTTGAGCTCTGGAGGTACCCAGGCTTTAGCTCCTCAAGCCTTGTGCCAGATAAGTTAAATGCCTTAAACACTGGAGGGTGGGTTTGAGATTTTCCCCCACAACTCCTTCTGAATACCAGGTGAAAGTCACCTGTCACCACTTCAAAAATGTAACATCCCAGCTGAAAAAAGAAGCATTAAATCCCCATTTCCCACCCCAGGATCAGCTCAGGGCAGTGTTTGCAGGGGGATGGAGCAGCAGAAGGTGAGGAAGGACAATGCAGGTGCAGACAAGGCTATGCCACATTGTGCTGTGTTATTCTGGGCTGTCCAGAGCCTGTCACTCAGCTCCTTTAGTCTGCACCCAAAAGATATCAAGTTTCCCACAGAAAAAGCTTTCTGGGGCTTGTAGGCCTGTTTCTGAATGCACCCCTGGGTCACCATCCAAGCCCTACTTTGGGTTTCAAGTCACCTCCACGAGATCTGGCCAGCTCTTCAAAAGAGAGACTCATAGCTGCTTAACAAAATGACAGACAGATCTGGATGAGTGTTATGACAGTGGAATTCATGTTCATTTTTCAGTTTGTTTCATCATCTCCATAAAGATTTAGTTCCATAGCAGTCCTGGTGCCACTCCGAGCTCGGCAGAGGATTGAAATACCTGCTGCAGAATTGCAGCACAGGCACCGCATGGCCTCCTGCCATTAGCAGCCTTTGCACATTGAGAAATAACACAGGCCAACATAGGCTTTCCAGGCTGGAAAGCTGTTCCCCATCTTCACAACAATGCACAGAATTAGGTATTTATATCTGCCAAAATAATAATGCTGATTATCTGCTGTTTCTGCCATAGTGAGTTTGAGGCTCCAAAGCTTGCATTTTCGCATTGCTAAGGAGCTCCTTCCAAGAGCCATGCAGGGAGCCTGATGGTGGGTGGGAAAAACAAAAGCATCAAAGATGTGGAAAATTGCCAGACAAAATGGAAGGGATGTCTTTAACGTGGCCTTGGAATCCCGAACATTTGTGGCTTAGAAACTCATCCTTATTTCTAAAGGGCAGCAGGAAAGCTCCCACTGACTTCATTGGAAAAGTGTCACCTCCCCTTCAAGTCTGGGAGTGGTTCCAGTGTGAGCAGGAGGAATTTTTGACTATGCCGCAACAGGGATGATGTGCACTGTGCCAGGCTGGGGAAGCCCCACATTTGCCATGCATCCTGCCCAGGAGCACAGGCTGGCCAGCAGGTTCTCCAGACAGCTCCTCAGAGCTGCAGGAGTCAGGCAAGGGGTCACCAGCCCCAATGGGCTCCCTGGTGGGGTCAGCCTCACACCATGGGGACCCCCTGTAGGCTGGATGCCAAGTGGTTTTGCAGAGGCAGATGAGGTGCCAATGCCTGGAGCAGGAAAAGGAGTACCCACTGACCCAGGAGAGACCAGACTGCAAGGAACAGGCAACCAGAATTTAGAGGAAAGTATGTGAAGGGGCAGGGAAATGCAGCAGAGAAAGACAGCCAGCAGTGATTGAGAAGGGAGGTGTCACAGGTTTATTTTCTGTTGTGAGATAGGATTAAAAGGAAAGAAAGCAAAGCAGATTCAAACTTGAAAATATACAAAGAAAACTTTACTAACGGAACTAAAGGGGAAAACAATAATAATAAGACAATCAGAATAAAATTTCAGAACACCTCTTTTCTTTTTCACTGACAATGCAAGATAAAACTTTCAGTCAGTTTACTACCTTTAAAATAGTCTCTTTCTCAGTTCAGTTAGGGAGAAGAGTCTCTCTTATTATGCTATGGAGACTTCCACAAGAAAACAGGTTTTCTTTTGGCTTTGTCACAAACGAAAACAACCGCCCGGAAATAAAATTATATTTGCAGTGTCAAAGTATTTCTCTTGTTTTGCAGCTTTTACACAGCTGCTTTCATAGACTATATCAACTACTGGGGTGTTAATTTTAAGAATGAGCTACTTTAGTATACAGCAGCTTTTTCTTCATCTATTTCTGAAAACAAAAGTTTTTTCTACTATCTTTTTATTTCTCTCATTTCTCTTTAAGTTTCTCATGAAATCACAGCAATATCTATTCGTTTCAACTACTAATATTTCAACTCACAGTAGTACTAAAATTGCTACTTTCCCCCAATACGTTTCTGTAAGTTACAGAGAAAATAAACAAAGTCTGATATATCAAATATGTATCTTTACCATAACTTCACAAAAGAATTTAAATCTAAGTTCAAAGCCTTCTCTTCAATCCCTTCATCTAGAATCAAACTTCTTCTTTACTGACCTCAAGAGTTAAGTTTTATCACCGATTGAAACAGTTTTTATAGAGTCTTACAGTGCTGAAAGGTTAATCTTATCTGAGCTCTGCATTGAGAACGTGGCATTGCCGTGTCTCTCTGCTGCCACGTGGTCTCTGTCAGCATTGTGCGAGCTGGCCTGGCTCTGCTGAGGTGCTGAGACTAAGAACAAAAACTGCAGGTGATGTTTTTGTCCCTTTACGTGCAGTAGAGTTGGTTCAGGGTAGCTGAGCAGACAGAGTTCATTGTGAGCCATGCTGGGGTGGCTGTGGCTGCCCCGTCCTGGCTGCTGCCATCCCCGGCCCCGTGGCCGCTCTCCGTCTCGGGGCTGCTCCTGCCCTTGGAGCCCCTCCTGGCCTCGGGGCCCGGCGGGCTCCCCGGTGAGAGGCTCAGCAGCCCCTTCACCACCCCTCCAGGAACAGGAGAATCTTAGCTGGGCCAGGGAGACCAGATCAGCCCAGGCCTGACCCTGCCGGGCCAAGCAGGCCAGCCCAGACTCCACTTGGCCCAGGCCCCCCACTTCCTCCCAAGGCTGGAAGTCAAGAGCCCTACAGCTGGCTTTTTTTGTCTTAAGAATGTGTTTTCACCAAAGCGTAGAAACTTCTCTTTGGCTGAATTGAAACAATGCCAACCTGCAACAGGAGGCTTTAGGGCAGGCAAAAATCTGTGACTTGATCCCCGTTTGCAGCAAAGGTAAGGTGAAGTGCCAGAGCAGCTCAGCAGCCATCAAAGCCAGCTGCCTTTCCAGAGAGCTGGAATCTGTTGCAGGCACTTGTGGAAAGCAGCTCAGAGAAGCTCAAAAGGGGCTTCCCTGTGGGAGTCTCCATGAGGCAGGAGTTGTCTGCCCCAGTCAGCTCCAGCCAGCACGAGGTTAGTTAATTCCCACTTCTTCAGGAAGGGCTCTTGGGCAGGAGCCAAGTCACAGAAAGCATCTGATGGTTAGACTCAGGCAGAGGTGCTGGCATGAGGCTCTGCATTTTCTGAAGTGCAGGTTGTTTTTTTCAAACCATTGCCTCTGGGGCGTCTCTCTGTGCTAGGACAAGGGGCAAGGAAAGGCCTGATGATTGCACCAAAAATAAGAGATTTGGAAGACTTCCAGGGCCCAACTCATGAGACACAGCATCTTGGGGGCTGCAGTTTGCACAGAAGCTTTGCCCAACCTCTGCCAGGACAAAGAAATCTAATCAGGCACTGCTGGGTTTTCTCCAGGGGAGGATGATGATGACGATGAATGTGGGGAGGAGAAGCTGCCCTCCTGCTTCGACTACGTGATGCACTTTCTGACCGTCTTCTGGAAGGTCCTTTTTGCCTTCGTGCCCCCGACAGACTACTGGAATGGCTGGGCTTGCTTCGTCGTCTCCATCCTCATGATTGGCCTCCTGACAGCTTTCATTGGCGACCTGGCATCCCACTTTGGCTGCACCATTGGCTTGAAGGACTCGGTCACTGCCGTCGTGTTTGTTGCCTTGGGGACGTCGGTGCCAGGTAAGCACAGCCACGGGGCTTTCTGTGAAGGTCCATCTCCATCCAGGCTGGGCTTGGGCTTGGAGTTTGGGTTTGTGTTTGGGCTGGGGGAGAGCATGCTCTGCAGAGTGCCAAAGCACAGGTCTGAGATATATGTGGAAGTTGGCTTTCAGTCACAGACAGGCTGGAAGGATAGAACCAGGATGTGGATTCAGTCCCGTGGAAATTATTTTGAGGACCATCCCACTGCAGAGGCTGTGAAGTATCTATTTCTGTGGGCAGCCTCCGTGGTACCCACTTTCAGAGTTGGAATTGGTCTCCAGTTAAAATGCTGCCTGCGTTGGCAGTCCTGCATTTTAAGCCTCTGCTACTTTAACCTTGCTCCTGGGTGAATTAAGTGTGAGTCTGTACTCAGGGCACACTTTGCAGCATGGACACCTTTGTGTGAGACCGGGTTCAGATGAATCAGGGGAAGGCTGCTGAGCTGGGGGTGCTGCTTGAAATGCATCTTGTGAAGTTCTGGGGATTCCCTTGTCAGCTTGTGTAAGAGAGCCTGTGCCTTTCACTCACCTTCTCCCATGGGCTGTGCTGGGCAGGCAGAGCTGGATTTCTGGACAAGGGGCTCTGACCCACCCCAAACATCCCATGCATCAGTAACACCTTCCCTCACCACCTTCAAACTTCCAGTTATCAGCACCCAGACACTCAAAGATCCTGAAATTGTCCTAATGCTACCAGAGGCAAAGAGAAGAAGCAGCAGAACCAAAAGAAAGAACAGATCTGGGGCAAAAAACAGAAGAAGGAGCATTTTTTAGACCTCAGGCAGTAAAGGCTTTAGGCAGAAAGTCTGAAGGGCTTCTTCACGTGTTTGACAGTGAAAATCTTCCCTCCTGCTTTTGCTGACATAAGGTGGCATTTAAGAAGTTCTTTTTCAGAAAACATTGGGTTACTCTTGTTTCAGTTGGCTCCCAGGCTGTGATGTGTTAGCTGAGTTCTGCTTGAGCTCCTCCACACTCCAGGAGAGGGGCAGGCACCAGAGGAGGGTGCAGAGAAATCAGCACTGACAGGGACCCTTCCTGTATTGAAAGCACTGCTCGAACTTGCAGAAGTGCACGTGGTTGTTTCTGCACTCATCCCTTCTCCCCCAGTGGCAGATGCAGATCCGTGGAGGCATCAGCACTGTCCCACAACTCTGTTACTGCACCATGATCAAGGCCTTTTCCTTCCATGAGCAATCAGGTGCATTTCCACGGCAACTTTTTTTTTTTAATTAAGAAGACTTTTGATTTTTTTTTTTGGCTGCAAATGGACCCTCTCGCTGTGCTTATATGTGCCCACCCCCTCCTGTTCCATGAAACTGCATCTTTGTGCCATGCTGCACTTTGCCATCTCACCTTGGAGACCGCTGTAGAGGAACGGAAAGGAAATTCTGTAGAATTAAAAAACTTGAAATATGACCTTGTTTTCTTTCCCTGAACTGCTCTGTACCTAAGGTGATCTGGGAGTGCAGATATGTCCAGGACTCATCTTCTCACTGTTAGCTGAGAATGCTCACCTGAACAAACTCACAGGCTAATCCCTCCTCCTCTTCCTTTCCCCTGCAGATCCAGAGTGGGTTTGGATGTAAAATCAGCACTTCCCTGTGGTGCAGAGTAGTGTCATGCTGGTCTGCCTGACACAAGGTTTTCCATTAAAATGGCCAGCCAAGTTTTATCACTGGTATTGAAGCTGGCAGTGCACCTGAGCAAGCTTGCACCCACTGACATGGTTTTTCTTCCCAAGGGATAGAAGATGACCTGGTGTTCCAAAGTGTCAGGGCCTGCACAAGGCACTGGACTTCAGGAAGGCAAAAGGTGCTAGAGGCTGTACTGGGGGAAGCTCTGTATTTCTGACCATTGAGATTTCCCCTCTGTGCATTTCAGGCCCTGGTGGTCCAAAAGAACCAGATGGTCTCCTGATTCCTTAGAATTTCCATTAGAAGGGGCTGCATCCTATCCCCTCACCCATTATTTTCTTTCCCCAGATGTTGCCATTGACATTTGTCCCCAAGCTGCCCTCTTTTCCTGGGTGTTTCCTGAGGGTTTTTCCCCATCTTTCCTTTGCAGACACATTTGCCAGCAAGGTAGCAGCAACGCAGGACCAGTACGCGGACGCCTCCATCGGGAACGTCACCGGGAGCAACGCTGTGAATGTTTTCCTGGGCATTGGGGTGGCCTGGTCCATCGCAGCCATCTACCACGCGGCGCATGGACAAGCCTTCCAAGTCTCCCCTGGCACACTGGCCTTCTCCGTCACCCTCTTCACCATTTTTGCTTTTATCAGTGTGGGAGTGCTGCTCTACCGGCGGAGACCCGAGATTGGAGGTGAGCTGGGCGGGCCGCGGACTTCCAAGCTGCTCACATCCTCACTCTTTATCCTCCTCTGGCTCTTGTACATATTCTTCTCATCTCTGGAAGCCTACTGCCACATAAAGGGCTTCTAAAGGGACAATCAGAGATAGTAAATATGTGTATATCTATATATATCTATATAGAGTGATATATAGGTATAGATATAGATATAAAGCTGTGTATAATGAACAGAGAAAGAATAAAAGAGATTTGCCATGTTCACACACCTGCTGATGGAAAGCGGCTTTGGAGCATCCTTTGAACTAGGCAGGACCCCAAAGCCAGCAGGACCCCTCCCCAGGCAGCGGCCCCAGCCAGGAGCCAGGGGAAGGGCCCTTTCTGCAGCTCGACCAACAGGAGCAGCCGATGGCCACCGAGCCCCTTCCCATCCACCGCTGACTCCCGTCCACTGGCCCCCGGGAAGACGGATGTGAAGGCAACCGGGGCGCATCGGTGTGAGGAAGGCCAGAGTAGCTGGTGAGAAACAGAGCAGTGGGCAAGGGAAGGAGAGGGAAGCAAGGGTTCTGATCTCCCACCGCCATCCAGCTGCCTTCGCCACTCGGGAGCAGGCCCTCTGGCCCTGTTGGAGAGGAGCGAGAGACCGAACTGAAGACAAGGGGAAACTGGGAGCTTTCTAAGGATAGAACACAAACCGTTTTCGTCATTGATTTGGGGTTGGTTTTTTTGTTTCGTTTTGGCGTGTGTACAACTAGCATTTCCCGCCCACATGCCCCTCACCTTTGCCCTGTCCATGCCCTGGGGGTGCACAGCCGCAGCCTCGTGTCCGGTGTCCCAAGCCGAGGCTGCGCGGAGCGGCGGGAGCCTCCCTCCCACTCCTCTGCCTCCTCAGGCATGCTGTGTGGTACTTGTAACATTTGCATGAATGAAATGAAATCTATCTGTATATAGCATCCTATAGCGATAGTCCTTCCAACCATGTGGGTTGAGCATTGCAGATTACAAGCGTTTTCTTTTCACTGGGTTTTATTTATTTTTAGTTAGTTCGGTTTTGCCATAGGGTTTTGCTCGTTTCGTTTGTTTGTCTCCTCTTTAGCAGGGGTGGGAAGGGTGGAAAGCTGTTCCCACTTACTGCTCATGGCGTGGGTCAGTGAGAAGCAATAACAGCCATGCAGTTGTAGGTTTTCAGGGGAGGAAAACCCATGCCCCAGAGACATGAGGCTGTGTCCAGCTGTGTGGATGGGTCTCCTCTGCCCAGAGGAGCTTTTGTACGAGGTCCCAGGGAATGGGGTGAGCAGTCCTAGGGGAACAAGCGTGGCTGACTCCCAGCACCCCACATGCTTCTGCCTTGCGAGTCGGTGGCTGCCTCAAAGCCCTTGGCCCCCTGCTATTCCCTGTGTCCCCAAAGGTGCAGTGACAGACCATGTTTCTGAGTGTTAAGCCATCAGGACCAGTCCCCAAAGCTGGTCCCTTCCCACAGCCATTTGGAGGCAGAGTAATCCAGCTAAGTGAGGGCTGAAGGGCCTTACGAGATCTCCCACTCCACTGAGTGTAACCAGGGAGCATTCCCCCAGCAACAAGTCATGTTTTGGACTCTCTGGATCCAGAATCACTGGACAGGATGAGACAGGGAGGTGTAATTCACACCCCTGGTGCCAGGAGTGCAGGCTGGGGGAGAGAGCCAAACTAGGGAAATGTGGGTGTAGAGCTCCCCAGGGCGCAGCACAGGGGAGACACTGGGCACTGGTGTTGAGAGATGTCTTCTGACCCGATGCCCTTTGCCAGGCGTCC
Source organism: Thryothorus ludovicianus (assembly GCA_013397245.1). NCBI lineage: Eukaryota > Metazoa > Chordata > Aves > Passeriformes > Certhiidae > Thryothorus > Thryothorus ludovicianus. The sequence goes on from VZTB01001199.1 coordinate 255,771, forward strand.
TGACATTCCAGCCAGGCAAACTCCCAGCCTGCATGCCCATGATGAGCTCTTCCCACTCAGCTGAAGACCATGTTTGATGCTTGTACCATAACCAGCTGGCTGGAGGTATTTGTACTCATCTTGAACTATCTGTGGAAATTTTAATTAACCTGCTGTAAGGTTTTCTCTAGGAATATGAAGTTGTGGGTTTGGTTTTTTTTTTTCTCAAGCCTTTTTTCACTTTTGATTTGTTTGGGGTTTTTCTTTTTTGTTTCTCATTGTTTTGGGGGAAAAATCAAACACAGGTGCAGGTTGTTCAGGTTTATGATTACCTTTATGTACAATGATTTCATTTTCATCTGTTTGGCTTCATTTTTTTTCTTTGTGTGTATTGCCCACCACTATAGGCAGTGAGTCCACTAATTGTGATGATCCTTATCAATGGTACACAATGCACAGAGAAATAAAGTTTGTAATGATTCCTGATGGATCCAGTACTGCTCCTGCATATTCTCTATGGAAAACCCTTTTGTCCCCTCCAGCTGTTTCCCCTTTGTACCCATCTCTCCTTGACTCACTGGTTTGCCTCCACTGTTTCTGCCGCTGCTAGGGGCAGTGGTGCCCCTGCCCCATCCCATGCCCTTCCTCCCTCCCGCTCCATCTCCATGGTGCCTCAGGCTCGGTGTGTGCTGCGGTACAGCCGGGGCTCACAGCTCTCTCCACTCTCAGGGGGATGCAGGAAACCACCCAGGGACAAAGCTGCAGGGCAGCCCACCCTGCTGGGGCCAGGAGCTGCTCCTGTGCTGGCTTGGGGAGAGCCGTGGGTGTGCCCCCAAGGTACCAAGCAGCTCTTTCTTCTTGTGTCCTCTGTAGAAACGCTTCTGCTCTGGCTATAGCCTCACAGTGAGCTGGGCTGGCTTAAACCATGAGCTAACTGTGAGGGAGAATGCAAGAGATGCATTACCAGGGCAGGGTCCACAGATGCCGGAGCAGATCTGAGATGCCCCACAAGGCTGGGCTGCTCTCAAGAGGTGTCTGCCTGTGCCCCAGTCAGAGCCATGGGCTTCTGTGGGCCAGTTCAGAGCCATGTGCTTCAACACAGCTCAGCCAGCACTGAGGAGGAGAAAAGCCTCCCCATGCCCAGGGACATTGCTTCTCCCTCATTGCTGTGTTTCATCCAGCATCTGTTGAGCTGTCCCCAGATAAACCCTCCCTGCAATGCTTGGGAGGTCCAGCTCTGACAGCTGAACTCAAACATCAGCCCTGGAGATCTGCCCCAGGCAAGCACTGCCTTCAACACTCCCCAGCAGAGAGCACGGCCTGCAGTGTCCATGTGCTTTTCCCAGGCAGTGGATTGTGAAAGCAAAGCAGCTCTTCTGACCCGGTAATTGCATCGGCTGAAAGGTGATGTTGATATTTTCCCCTCATCATTTGCTTCTTCAGAACGAATTGCCTTCACTGAAGTAATTAACAAGTCAAGTGGGACTTGTGTAGCTGCTCGGGTTAGCAGACAGTGAATAACTCTTCTGCTCAAAAAGCTTTCCAAAGGGAATGATGGAGCAGTGCTTACTTAGGACAGGGCTGAAGTCACAGGCCAAACACCAGCCCTGTTCATGCAGCTTCTCTCTGCCAGCTGTGTGCTTTTGAGCATCTTTGAGGAGGCTGTGCACAGGGTGATGTGAGTGTGCCCAGTGGCCCTTGCAGGGGTCATGGGGGAGCAGCCAGGGGAAGCAGTGTTCCCGAGGGTGCCAGGCCTGCTCCTCTGCACAGTCTCCTCTGTAATCCATGCTCTCTGGAGGCAGAAGGGAGATGCCCTTCCCCAGGAGTCACTGGCACTGGCTGGCAGTGCTGGGAGGCAGCAGGAGGAAGCACATCCCCAGCACAGTCACACCTCGTCACAGCTCGGCTCTGTGGATCCCCTGTCCAATGCCAGAAGTCTCCCATCTCTTCCAGCCTCCCTACCCTTGCCTGCCTTGAGCATCTCTGATAAAGGCCAAGGGTTATGGATGTTGCCAGAAGCTGCAGTTTAAGGCCTTGGCCTCCATCCCTCTGCCTGCCCCATTTGCTTTCACCCCTTCTCATCACCCCACCAGCCAAAGGCAAACATTCCATGGAAAAGGATACAGCACATGTCCAAAGGGCATGCAGAGGCAGACACTCAACTCCACAGGCCACTGCCAAGCACGTGGGGACAAGCAGAAGGAGCACACCAACAACAGCCCTAACCATCTTGGGCAAACCACATCGCCAGCTTTTCAGGGCTCAGACGGCGTGGAGGCGAATCCCAGTCACAACCTGAACACTCAGAAAAGGCACAAAGAAGGAGGGAAGAGCCGCAGATCTGCAGTGCCTGACAGCTGAGCGGCCTCCTGTGCCAGGGCAGCACAGGAGCTGCTCCTTCCCAAGGTGTGAACCCTTCATCTCCAGCCAAACGAGGCTCCTGTCCCTGTGCCACCCCATTCCAGGCAGCCTGTGGGTCACAAGACTCATTTGTGCATCTTCATCCCTGCTCCCTGAAAGGACGGAGGGGAGCAGGGGGGCCTTGGGCTGTGAACTCACTGCAGTGCTGCTGCTGCAGGCAGGGACTGGGCAACCAGAGCCCCTGTGTTATTGTTACAGCTATTTTTAAATTCTCGGGTAAGGATCGTCGGCACTGGTGGCCATGTACATAACTCAGGAAGAAGTTCAGCTACATTCCTGGAGGGACAGAGCTAAGCATAGCCAGAAAGTGACGAAAAACTTAATGCTGGATGGTGTAATTCCAGGACAAAGCCTTGCATTATTTTATGTAGGCTTTGGCACCCAAGCCCACCAGGAGAAACGAGTTTTCAGAGCACCAGGAACCTCTCTGGCCTCTCTGAGCATGCAATGACCAACTACTGACGCCAGTACACGTGCTCAGCACAGCTGTGGAAAAGCCTGTTTATCTTGTAAAAAATTGACTTGCACAGGAAAGCATCCAGAGGCATCCGTATTCCTGCAAAAAGCACCAAGGGACAATAAATACAGTGAGATTCCTCACCTTTTAAGGACTTGAGCCTTTCTTCTGTTGGAACCGGAGGTGCCAAGAACCTCCTGCCAGCCAGCAGCACCCCTCACACAGAGGGAAGGGACACTGCAAGGGAAAGGGGCCTGCCTGGCCAACTAGGAGCTGTTATCAGAAAAGATAGGCAGGAGCTTGCTGCTACCAGCAGGATTTTCTGCCTGTGGGATGCCCCTGAGAGCATCCAAGGAGTCTCCACAAGGTCTTGCTCTCTCTCTGTAGCATCTCAAGAGCAGGCAGTCCTGCCCCTGGGACTCAGTGCCCCCAGGGTGGCTCACTGCCCTCTCCTGCTGGCTCTGCACCCTCCCTTGCTCCTTCTCCTTTCCCGAAGGGAGTGCCAGCTTGGGGCTGCCCTCACCACAAGTGTGGAAGAGGGCACTGAGGCATCCACTGCTCCCAAAGCAGGAGCTGTGGAGCACTGCTGGAGCTGAGTGTTCCAGTGGGATGCCCCACATGGGAGGGCAAGGGGAAGGGACAAGTGCCAAGGGGTCCCACCCAGATCTGGAAACCTTGTTCAAGCACTGCCACAGCATGTCCCCTGCCCTGGCTGCCGTGGGCACGGGCATGCACCTCGATTTCTGCACAGATACAGCACAGCCTCCAGCTTCTCTGGCTGTCCACAGGCACCAACCCCAGACAGTATTTTTATCAAAACAGCCCTTGGCCTGTTGTACTGCACCAGGAAAACTTTCTGCCCCTCCCAGCACGAAGCCCCACCCAGTTCAGGTGGCAATGGGAAGGACCATTAGTGACACACCATTTGTGACCTCACCTGACCCCGGGGTCCTCCGAATTCTGCCTCGAGCCATCTCAAGGTTCCAAAATCACTGTCTCCACTCAGTGGCAATCCAGCCTGCAGCTCGCTCTGTGCTTGCATCCCCTTTAAAGCCTCTTCAGGTTCCATCTTCTCCCGAGCTCCCTGCAGAGAGGCATTCTCTGTCCCTCCCTCCTGCCCCACAGCTGAGGGTTCCCTGTGGGGGACAGATTTCCTTTCTTGCTGCACTGAACACTTTGACACTTGCTAGCTCAGCCTTGCTGTCTGTGTCTGAAGGCAAAGATGAACCACGCCACATCGTGGACCTGAGCCCCTACAAACCAAGGAGCAGGCAAACTTCCACACAAACCCCAGCACGCTGAGCCCTCCTACTCATCCCCAGGCACAGTCACAGCCACTACCTGCAGGAACAGTTTTTGTTGTCCCACTCTCCTTCACTCATGGAAAGTCTATGGAAGACTTTTTGCTGAATTTCCACCATTATTAAGTCCCACAGATGCTCCAACTCCACCCCCCAACCCAAACGTGCCTCTATGCTTCCAAAACAAATTTGCTTCAGCTGGGGGTTCAAGGCTTTCCTGCCCTCTCTTGAAATGGGCCGTTTAAGTAGAGCAACTTGCAATGGCTCGGGATGCTTATCCACACTTAGAGCTCCTAAACCCTTGCAGCACATGGGAGACTGCCACAGGGCTCTCTCCCTGCACCTCCCGACTTCTTTGTTGAGCTGAGATTCATTTCTCCTCCATTACTTTCAGCTCAGAGGAGTCTCTTTACAGATGGGAGGATGAGACTCGCATGGAACACAGCCTTGCTCTGCTTTCCTGATGGAAACTGCTGTGTCCATGGCACTGCCATCCCCAGGAGTGTGTGCCCCTCTGCCCCAGCCCACAGCCCCTGGCCGGCTCCTCACTCACAGAAGTGTGAGATTCTGGCAGATGAACTTCTTTGCAGAGGTACTCAGAAACATGCAGAATTTCTGAGTCCCTGTGAAATTGCTGTCCTGGCATGGGCGAGCCTGGATCCTGGCAGTGCAAATGTGTCCCAGAGCTTATTTGGGAATATCAACAAAAGCTTTCACAAACCAATAGCTTTGTGACTCCCGAGGAGGTGCACAAGTAGATTTCTCTTTGTTTCATGTAATGCTGAGAAGCCTCCCTTGCCTTCAGCTCCAGCCCTGTGCCCTGCCCTGGCCGTTCCTTGCAGTAGGAGCTGTGATGAGCTGAACTTGGCTGAACTCCCCCTGCTCAGATGAGGACAAACTCCTGCCTGCTTGTGTCTTCATTCGCTTGCCTCAGCGGCCTCCTTCATCTTGCAGGCTCTTGAGAAAAATGTGCCCATGCAGGGAGCCTTGCAGGAGCCCTGCTTGTCTTGCTCTTAATCAGGAAACACACACTACTTTCTGCAACTTGAGAGAGCAAAAGATGGCAATAATACCTCTTACATTACAGGCACTGTGTTAGCAAGGAGGAAGATGTTATTTATTTTTTCCCTGACAGTACTTGTCCTACTTTTTTCCATAATGCATTAAGCATTAGGAAGCACAGCTCTGCACACAGTGCAGCTCTCAAGACTACCTGTTGAGGACATTGCTCAGCAATCCAGCAGTTTTATTTGTGGATGAAGGGCAGAAGGTGGTGAATTCTCCTACAATTCCTAGCTCCTGCTGGAGGACACACAGCCATGCTGGCAAAACCCACAAAACGCAGGGTTTTGTAAAATGCAGCCCTTTATGTCCTGGGTTTCTGTGCCAAGAAGGTCTGGCATGAGGTTGTAAAATCCAAATAATGAGCTTCCTGAAGACCACTCAGCAGTGATGGGCATCTTTATCCCTCCTGCTGCCTCCAGGCTGTCTGGAGAGGCCTCTGGCACACCTGGTGTTCACCACATGTGGACATCACCGCTAATCAAGTGAGAGGAGGACACGGAGTAGACAGGCCATGCTCTACCTCCCACCCTAAATACAAGCCCACAGGATATTCCCAGCAAAAAGCTGTCGGGCTGCCAGGCAGTCCTTGGGAAACCTCACCCATCTCAAAGGCAGCAGGTTCCCTGTGGCACTCGCTCCCCTCTGCTCCCCACATCTCTGCCCTGAGGGAGAGGCTGCTCGCAGCTCAGCATCCTGCAGGCACAGCCAGAGGACACACCTGGGAGCATGGGCACCTTGCTCATGGGAGCATCAGCCAGAGAGGCCTGCAAGGAGCAGCCATAACATTTCAAAGGAGAGATAAATGAGATGGGAATTAGTAAAAAAACCCTACGGGGGGGTAATTTAGATCCATCACTTATTTTCTGCTGTAATGAAGTGGCCCAATTATCTTGATGCTTGAGTGACCACTCCAGTTCTCAAAAGTCATTTCCGCACACTTGAACTGCTGCTCCTCCTCCTGGAGTAACCATCTCAGAAAGAAACACATCTTTCTTGGCAGAGATGTAATTCATCAGCAGCTCCTCCCACTGTCCCTCTCAGGAGCGGAGGGACACTCGGGCAGGGAGCTGCCTGGACAGCCTGTCCCAGAGTTGCTGGACACTCCCCACAGCAAGGGTCCTCTGGAACAGTGGGATGCAGGAGAGAAAGAGCTCAAAGTGGATCGCTGGGCCTGAGAAGTGATGGGGACAGCTGGTGGCTGGATGCAGCCCATGAGGGGAGGCAGGCAGCAGGCGTAGGGTGTCTCCTCACGGGCACCCCATGCCAGCGTGGTGGCTGGGGACACCACTGCCAAGGCAAGTTGTTCTCTGGAGTTTTGGATGTGCTCCAGAAAGAATAGCTCTCACTTTCCTGCTGTCCTGTGACAGCCACCAATGTCTGACAGCCACCAATGTGCCCCTGCTCAGCCACCTGAGGGGAGCTCCCTGTGGCCCCCAGAGCAGCACGGGTCAGGCAGGGAGGAGGCTGCCACCACCCTTCCTGACGCACCCAAAGCCACCTGCCACAGTCATCCTGTCACCCATCACCCTGTGTGTGTCCCCTCTCACAGCCACAAAGCACTCTAAGGCAGACAGACACCTTGTGCAAACCTTGACAGAGAGAGAGAGAGAGAAAGAGAAGGATCTCTGACAGCCCAACCAGCCCCCTGGTCCCCCCCACCAGGGACAGACCAGGCAGACTCCAGCTGGACAGAGCCAAATTTTTCCAAAGTTGAGCTGAGAATTTGCAGGAGAACTGGTTGGCCTGGAGACAGAAACCAGAGCATGGGTCATAAATTGGACTCCACCTTCCCCCCTGGCACCCGCGCCATGCCTGGCGCCGTGAGCTGACACTGCCCCAGCTTGTGCCCCAAGCTGAGGGTCACCCCCGGGCTCAGCAGCTGGAGCCCCCCAGTCTCTCTGTCTCTGTCACAATTCCTCACAAATTCAATGGCACAATGCAGCTACACTATTTGAAAAGCCATAATATTTGTTGGTACGACTCTTTTATTATAACTGTCAATTTATATATATATTTGTTGATAAAAGAGGTCATCTTGGGAGACACTTCCAGTCTACTGGGAAATAATTGTCCAATGCTGTATATTCTGTACATGCTGTAAAAAACAAAGCAAAATATGTAAATCTAAATGTTTGGTGGACTCGGTGGCACGTGCTGCAGGGGGAGATTGGGACCAGGCAAGGCCCCTTCTTGGGCCACCACGGCTCGGGCTCGGAGGTCCCAGCAGAGCCACCATCCTGCTGGGCTCTGGACACGGTCAGGGGCAGGACCTGGCCACGGTGCAAGGGCGAAGCCTGCGGCTCCCTCGGTGCTTTTCCCCACACGGAGGTGAGAGGGGGCGGCTTCGGGAGCGAGAGCGGCCGCCCTGGCTCCTGGGGCTCAGCGCGGGGCCGGGCACAGCCGCGTCCATCGGGCGCTCCCGGGGCCGCCCGGGGGGGACAGCCAGCCTTCGGCCACCGCCCAGCGCGACAGCGCTAAGCCTTAAGGGTCCGAGAGAGGCCATTCCCCGCGGGAAGACGGCTGGTGACGGCAGAGACTGGCTCCGAGCATCCGGCTCCTGCAGCCCCTTCCCACGCCGATCCCAGCCGCCCTCCCCGGTGTTTTACAGCCGCGAGCTGTGACCTTCTAACCCAACACACGCTGTTAGAAAACCTGTTTCATATTTTCTGTGGTATCAATCGACAACTTTTGAAATTATTGGACAGTCGTGGTAGCCTAAAAGCTGTGCTGAGCTCATATATTTTTATATTTGTGGTGTTTTCCTATCAATAGAGAGTAGTGAACCCTATAGCTGAAAGTGAACTATTAAAAATAAATATATGACTGCAGAAACTATTTGTAAAAATAATTTATTTGAAATATTCTGCCAAAGATAGCTCTCTGATGATCTGTAAGATGTCGTTTCTCTCTTTTTGCTCTGAATGTCGTTGTGAAAGGACGTTTCTCCCCATATCTTTTGAAGATTTTTTTTTTTTGTATCTTTAAGGGCAAAGAAATATTCCAATGATTTTTTTACTAGAGCAGTAAATAGAGTAGTAGGGAGGCACGAGACAACTCTATAAAGGTAATAAACAGGATCCAGAAAAAACCACTCAGAAAATCCGGTTTCTCCCGAAGTTCCTCTGGCTGACAGGCGGGGCTTGAAGCCTGGGACAGCTGTCCAGCAGGAAGACCTTGGCTGCTGCTGCTGTGGCTGCTGTGCAGCTTACTCAAAGGAGAGAAATCTCCTGAGAATCCCATCCCCAGGCTTGGGGCATTTGGATCCCCTTGCATCCAATCTGAGCCTCTTCATTATTTATAGGCATGATTTATTTATTAGCCCTTAATAGGCCCTGTGGCACTCGGGGAAACCTCACCCAGAGCTTTGTAGGGCTTCAGTCCAATTCCTTCCACGCACTTGCCAGCAGCCCTGACCCAGGGGCACAGGGAATCCTGCCGGCATCCAGACCCTTTCTCACATGGGGACAGGGCAGGGGACACCCAACCACCAGGGGACACTTGTAGCAAGCGGATCCATCCCTGCAGGCATCCAGTTAAAACGGGGAAATACAGCTTTTTACCAGGGAGAAGCTGCCTAGATTAGTCCTTCAGAAATTAATTTTTTTTTTTTATTTATTGTAGAGAAAAATCTTCTTTCCCCTCTTCATTTCTCCCTTTTGAAAGAACCTTTCAATACTAGGGAAAGCCTTCATTATCTTCTGTGATCCCCAGGTCTGCTGCAGTGGAAATCAACCCTCAGCCACGTCTGTTAGGCTCCACCACTTCAAAGAGATTTTTGGCTCAGATTTTTTTTTCCCTTCTGAGCAGATTTATAGTTTCTTAAATGTCTTGTTCATAAAGGTCTGGAGGAATTAACTGATTAAAAAAAAAAAGAAATAAAAGCCCTGTACCAGTGAATGTGTTTCCACAATCAGTTCAATTTTTGACTCCCCCAAGGTCAGGCACGTGTGTGTTTTATCGGGAACAAAGGTGGGAAAAGCAGTTTCCAAGCCATAGGGTGTGATGGGTGTGATGGGAGAAGTGCTGTCCGTGGGGCGTGGGTGGCACACTGCAGCCGTGGGAACCACGTGCCAGGGAATTTTGTTCCTCTGTGCAATGGGCTCCCTGAATCCGGGGTGGCGCAGCTGCTGCGTCACAGGGAAATGCAAGCTAGCCAGGGAAGACAATGGTGAGAAGAATTGGGTTTCTGATCACTGTGCATTTTGTTAATTAGTGAATTCAGATAGTTTTATTTTTACCAAAAACAGATAATCTTTATTCCAGTAAAGACAACTGTTGACTTGAGATATATATAAATATATATATATATATATTATTTGAATGGTTTATATCCTGTTGCTCTAACTACATAAAATGGAAACATGTTGCAAGTTGTGTCATTTCAATATACAAAATAAATGACTTTTCCCTGCATGCTGCCTGGGTATGTTGTGATTTGAATTAAGAGTTATATTTGAATTGCCTTATTCAAGAGGTTGTATGTTACATAACTGGGGAATGACCTGGCACTGTTCATCACATTACATGTGTACTTGATGCTGTGTTATGTCAAATTCAGATGAGTTGTCTGTCATCTATGTATTTCGTGGGAGATCTTTTATCTTGTTAAACTGTGATATGTAAACCTTCATTGCCTGAAATAGTCACAGTTGTATAAATCAGTGTCTTCAGCTGTTTTCCTAATTTTAACACAATTCCTAACACAAAATATAGATGTTTGTAAATTCTTCATTCATTTGGTCTATTTTTATGTATAAGGCTTTTTTTAATCTGGCAAAGCAATCAGATAAGGCAGCTTTCACGGCATTTTTCAGTCAAGGCTCATCTGCATTTCCATCTCTCGGCAAGAGGGATCAACCAGTTTTCAGCAGGGGCAATTGGCATTCGGGATGCCTGTTTGTTGCTTTTATTCCCGCGGCTCGGACGGGCCATTATCGCCGCAGGATGCGGTGGGTAATGACGAGCCAGACGTGACCCTGCGGGGACAGCGCTCCGGGGACCGGGCACGTCGCAGCGCCTTCCTCGGGCCCCGCACCTCGGGAGGGAAGGGTGGGGGGGTCCCTGCACACGCATCTGGCAGCAGCACTGCCGCCAGGAAGCGGCTTATTTTGGGGACAGAAGCGCATCTCCAGCTGGCAGACGGCTGGAGCGTTTCTGGACGTTTCTGCCGCCATGCCTAGAACCTCGCGTTCTTGGATCATTAAAACACTCCTGCCAGAGGCAGGCACGGTCCCTGCTCGGCTGCGCGGGTGCCACATCGCCCCGAGCACAAGCGGCAGAGATGTCTCGGGCGCACGAACCAGCCAGAGGCGCGCCAGCCGCGGTGCCACAGCTCCACCGTGCTCTCCCCACTCGTCCAGCCCGGACCGCAGCAGCACAAGAAGCGCTGCCCGCTTTTTATGGCTATAACGGTAAGGAACACATGGCCAGAGGGGAAAAAATTCCTGGAGCAGGACAAGCTGTGGTTCTCGCTTATTGAATCTCTATCCAGGGCTTCGAGTGCTAAAAAAATTCCCATCCCATATCCACAAAAGTACCCATCTTTTTTTTTTTTTCTTTTCCTCCCTTTACTTTTGGCATGCTTCGGGTCGGAAGGCTGTCAGAATGGAAAAATGCGCTGGGAAGGGCTGGGAATGCATAGAGGGAGGAGGCGGCCAGAGGCAGCGCGGGGCGGCACCCCGCAAACGACCCAGAGGACTGCGGGGAACAGCCTTGCTAGAGGCAAGCGTGCGCTGGAAGCTCTGATTTTTGCTCCAGCGCCTCGGGGGCTCTCAGCGTGCCGCGGGGAGTGTCACGGGCGGCAGCCCAAAGCCGCAGCGCTGGCACCGGGACCGGCGGGACCGGCCCAGGCAGCGGCGGG